>FR990014.1:22400000-23000000 GCA_905404135.1 Hesperia comma | reverse complement strand
AATAACCTACATGTTGATAAAATAAATAAAAACAATATTAGCCTTCATCCTACAGGTCAAAGGATTAAGTGGTCCCCAAAGCTTGAATTAAATATACTAAATTGTATTAACTACACTCCAGGGAATATAAAACGGGGTAACGGGGTTGTAATTTACGGGTTTCCGTCGTGAGAAATCCGATTGCTGCATACTTCAAGTGGAGACCGTGAGTCGTGGACTCTATGGACAATACGCAATACACACTCAGCCCGAAAACGAACCTAAGACTCTTTGAACGTCTATCCGGCATGGTAGGTAGATAACGCTACACTCATGTAACCTTAGCGGGTAAATTAGCGGGTATGTAAATTAGCGGGTTATCATTATTCTTCTTGGTAATTTGTATAAAGAACGTACATAAATTACCATATATTCTTGATGTAAAGAATACAAGCCATATTCTAGTACAAATTGGAAGTGTCACCTTTGAGAACTTCGCGGAGAACTGTCCGGTGGGAAGCTTTCTTCATGATGTTACCGTACCTATTTCTGTCTCGTTAATTATGAAATGACTAAAAGCTCAATCAAGACTCATTTATTATTATTATTATTAAAGAAAGTAAACGACTATCAATCATTTGATTAAACACTAACTCAGCGACTGCTCACTTTCCATTAGAACTATTACTTAATATTACAGAGATTAGAGTAATTATTATGACTTCAAGATTTTTAACTTTATTCTTTGGGGAATTAAATCAGCAAATTCTTTAAGTTTTATAATAATTTTGACTTAATCCATTATTGAACAGGATTTTCGTCATAAATTATACGGCTTAGACAGCGTGGTGGCTGCTCGAATGCGGATCGGTAGAGAGATTAGTTGCAAACCCAAGTATCAGATTTTTAACGCCCTCCGAAGTCAACCGAATTGATCTATTGACTGCAATCTTATGATATCAGCAGGACCAACGTGGAAGGGACTTGCCTTGCGAAACACGTCAGCGTTCGAGAAATTTTTGCCACTTTAGCTGAATCACCGAGAATATCGCATTGCCACTGCCCGCTGCTCCACCAGTGCTCAAAGTTCAATTTAGCTTGTATGCAATTTTTTACGGCAATTTAAACTCTCGTCGTCAAACTGCTGTGTACCTATCTACGTTAATTACAGGGCGGGAAGGTGGCATTTTTGTGAAATGCGATAATTCCATATCCACCGCGAACAAAGTTTAGTGGTCATCCGTCCAACCACCGACCACGCCCGCTGTTGATTATCTATATTAATTATATAAAACTCTTGCGTTACTGAGTGATTGACTGACAGACAACGCTAAGCCGAAACTACTGAACGGAAGAGGCTGAAATTTGGCATGTATGTTCTTTGGGGAGTGTAGGGGAGCACTAAGAGAGGATTTTTGGAAATTCCATACCGAGGGGGTGAAATAGGGGGGTGAAGTTTAAACGAATTCCACGCGGGCGAAGCCTGCGGGCGGAAGCTAGTTTGGTATAAGTACAAAAGTCATATAACGAGCAATTGAGTAATCTGATGTTACTGACATAAAAACAAACAAAAATCCATTATTTCTGCTCTCACTATAAAACATGTCTCGGTTAATCGAATGAGATAGAACTCGAATACGATAGAGAATAAACCAATCAGTACAGAGCCGTAGCATAGAATCCAGCTGAACAGAGACCAGCAATACATAGTCCAGGGGCCCACAGCAAGAAGAACTTGGATCAAAGCATCTCGTCCTGCATCACGTCAAGACCAGGGGAGATTAATAATAATAATTTTAATAATATACTTTTATTTCAGACTATTGTCTATAAGATGTTAGTAAAATATTGCAACTTAAACCTATGTTAGTCCTTAAATTAATACTATACTATACTATATAATTTTAATTTTAATGTAATTTGATTTCGATTTTAATGTAATTTAAATTTAATATTTATTTGTTATTTCAATTGATAATTATGGACAAAACGAAGTCTGAAATAAATTACTATTATTATTATTATTAATACCTTAAACACTAAAACTAATCTAAACTTACAACTTAAATAAATAAAATAAAATATGATTCAACGTTTGCATGCCCATTGGCCATAACCGTGCATCAAACAACAGGTTTTTGCAGCCTGTTATATGTTAGCTGTGCGTACGACATCTGTAGTACAATGTAATTAAGTTCGAAAGCACCTAACGTATAATTAAAATGGCTTTGTAATGAGTTTACGTAATGAATATGATTTATGTCAACAAATAACAAGTACAAGTACAGTAATTGAGTAGGTATGAGACGAGTTTTGACAGTGTTGTTGATTAAGTTTAATATAACCTGACTAGTGAACGCCTCGCTTCGCTACGGGAAACTTAAATCTTTCGCCTATTTCATCCCCTTAGCTAGCCTGTGTGTGGTACCCTGGCTCTTTAACTACTCTCATTCCGAATTCCATCCAAGTCGAGCTGGTAGTTTAGCCGTGAGACCATCACAGACAGGAAGACAGACGGTTTTTCGCATTTACAATATTAGTATGGATGTTATTGAAATAAAGGCGTTGGAAGGCAATTGTTCAATAAATCATTTTGAAGCATTTATCTAACTGTCAATTAATTTGATTTATTAAATTTTTCGTCTTCTATCAGTCGTAAATAAAAATGTATACTTATAAAAAACCTACGAAATAAGGAACTCATTATTTTATCTTCCTTTTTCAGTCACTTAATCATTTGACATCAAACAATCTATTAAGGAAGTAAATATAATTCTGATTACATTTCCACTTGCTGAGTGTCGAATACTTTTTATTAATAAATTTACGAGGCAAAAAGTTCAAAGGGAAATTATAAGGATCGGAGGAGCACATCGCGTTGACTTTCATAAGCAGCACTTGGACTTCATTTGAAAGCGCCAGCGAGCGAAATTTTGATCAGAGTGTGAAAATTTGATGATATTGGAAATGTACCTACCATCAATATTCGGTAGTATCGAATATTGCTTGTAGGTGTTATAAAACAACTATCTAGAGAAATAAGAGGAAAATAAGGTCTACAATTTATCTACCCTGTACTAAAAGAATCCACTATCAAAGATCTAGGTATAATAAATGAAATATTAAAAGCTAGAATAACAGGTGATAACTCAAAATCTACACGTAAGATGGCGCTCACGGGACTACAAGACAAGCGCAAGGTATTGAATAGAAATAAATTACATCTATTTTTACTCTAAAAATAAAGACCTAAATAATGATCTTAAATTATAACAGCGTCAAAAGGAAACAAAATTATACAATTTGATCAAGCAAAATTAAATATGCGAATGGAATAATAATGACCCAATATAATATAGTCCTTGTTATTCAATGCGTGTCTCGCTGACTGCTTATCTGAAATCTTAGCGACAGACGTGACGTAGTCCACATTACACGTTCAATTGTTTAGAAGCTCCATCAGAGACGTACAGTTTGCGACTAAAGGACTGCGCACATTACAACGACTCCACGCCAACGCGGTTACGGAGCAACTCAAATGTAAGCATTCAATTATGATCCTTATATCTTAGGCGTCACGGTTGAATTTCGAGTGTGAACGGCGTCGGTGAGCAGAGGGTGGGGAGTAGTCCACGTTTTCTAAGTGTACACTCGAAATTCAACCGTAACGCCTAAGATATAAGGATCATAATTGAATGCTTACATTTGAGTTGCTCCGTAACCGCGTTGGCGTGGAGTCGTTGTAATGTGCGAAGTCCTTAAGTAGTGGAAATAACGACCCGTCCTGTGTGTGCAGCTCTTGACCCGGAGCGAAGTGTGTTACTCAAAAGAAATATGAACGTTGTCTCATGAAAAGGTTCTCGAAAAACATGTATGTAATTGGTCCCCATACTCCCCATGAGGAGGAACGCACTCATGGTTGAACGCACTCACTCATGACTCACATGAGACAAGTTGTGCGGTTGTGACAATTGAGTTATAGACCGAGTTTGGCGCGATTGATTTGGTTGAAGTCTCGCGTGACCGATGTCGTAAATATGAGTTCTTTGAGCGTTGTGTTATCGTCCATAGATGGTAGTAATGTTTATTGAAAAAGACTCGATGCGGATCAAAAAGATTTGTGCAATACCTATATATTTTGAAATATATTATTTGAAATACTCAACTTCCACTGATTTTATCCACTCCTATGTAACTAACTAACTGGTAAAGAAGCAATTCTGTAAATCCCTTCAACTATCACGCCTGCCCAAAGTTTGTTAACTTGGTCAATATGACGACGAACATAAGCTATCATGGCCTGATGGAAATACATCTTTTATCAAACCGTAGCTGGGCAGCTTGACCCGAGCGAAGTACTCGGCAGGTTAAGAATACGCTCGCCGCTCGAGAGCGCTCATCGTTCAGCCTTTTCTGGCTTTCTGTTTGAGTATCTGCCCATTGCAGTTAACGAATACTTACGAGAAAGTAAATAAACAAAAAACAGGTTTATTTTATGATATATTTTAAAACAATAGGTACAGTTTTAAATCACATCACATCAGTGCATCGAACAAGAAAAAAGGAAAACCTGCATTACCATTGTAGAAAAATGTTAAAACTGATAATTGGTAACAATTAACGAAACATTAAATAAAAATACATTGTTTACTGCACCTGCCGGTGAACTCATCGCACAAAACCTTCCAGTGGACCGTTAATTAATTGGCCGCAATGTTTTCGACTGTACAATTAAAATTTATTGTCCCGATTCGAGTGTTGTCCTGCTTTGTTGTCCGGGCAATAATAAAAACCGCGTCCCGGCCACTCGCGCCGATGGACCCCGGAACAATGCACAGATCTTGTTTATCCGCAATTCACTAAACAATAGGCTCTCAGTGCATGAACATTTGGAATTCAAAACATGTCATCTCTACCAATGATTGTAATTAATAAACAAGCTATAAAAACTCATTTCATGCGAGAGACAGCAAGCAATATTAAACACTAGTGCGGTAATGAAAAGTAAAACGCACTAGTGTGTAATAAACCGCATTCCGGGCGTAAGACTAAAGAAAAAATAGCAACTTTACGAGCAAGAAAAACATTTTATTATTGTTGTAAATACAAATCATATCAACATGATTTTCACATTTATGTATTTATTCAATAGTAGGTACCTACCCAAGAAATAGCATTAAATATTAAAAGTGAAGCGAGTGCCATCGTTCGTCAAACTTCAATCATCAATGTAACGAAAAAGTTGTCGACATAGTTCCGGAGTGATGAGGAGCCGTTCAGCCGTAACAGAGCCCGCCTGCGAGTGTCGTATCGTTTATTGTTTTATTCCAAAACTTGGGAAATTCCAGTAAAAATGATATACAAGTTTGATACTTCTTAACTTTAGGCGTCGTAAATCGAGAGATAGAGCCTTGAGGACCTCGAGGTTTGTGGCTGGGCTTTTACATTTTATTGCTGCGGGTCTACGGCGGAACTTTTATGGAGTGTCGCTGTTTTGATCTTTACTGTCTTGTCCATTAACTGAACGGTGCTGGTCACTCTCAAGCGATTGTCGATCTTTAAACCAGAGGGAATTGAAATTTGAACTTTATTTCTTACAACTTAGGGTTGAATTTTCGGTGGGACCGCAGTTCGAAGCAGCTACATATATCGTATTACGCACATGATTCAGACTTTTAAGTAAATATTGAAACCACAAAACAGTAGAGTTGATCTGTAGTATCAAGCAACTGTAACACTTAGACCTATTTGATAGAACAATAATAATTACCGATGATACCATAAATAACAGCGGAGATACAAGAATCGACTGAGAAATTACAACGACCATTCTGCCACAATGACACGACTAAGATCACGGAGTTCTTACCTAGGAAGATGAAAAAGTAAGAAAAGTCAACATCGAATAAGGTAATAAATGTGCTGACGAAAGTAAATACATGAATACGTAATTATTGTAATTAGATGTCAAGTAGCTCCGCGACAGCCTCTAACCTCTAACCGAGCCACTATTGCGTCGATCGATAAATAAAATTTATGCGAAGTTTATTTTGAAGCAGCTCGAATAAAGACACTCTACTTTGTTACTTTGTACGCTCTCATTTATATGACTCGCGTAGGAGTAATATTTTCTGAAAATTTCATTAAATACTTTGTTAGCGACGTTTAACAGCAATTGTGTTCCGGATAGAAGGCATAGAGCTGATTGCACTTTTTTAGAGGTGACCATCTCAGTCCTCAGGCATAGCAACGCATCTACGAGCGAATTATAAGGAGACTTGAAAGAGTCTCCTTTGGTAGTATGGGGGTAGTATGATGGACAATATCCGTTACGCTCAAAATCGTAAACCTTTAAGTGTTGTATCTGCGATATATATGTAGATAGTATTTGCGATAGTAAAAGTTTATAATTATGCCCTAGATCGTCTTTAATTACGGGGATCCCTAAGTAAACTCTGATGGTTAAGGATTGAATGCTAAACATTACATTCAGTATTTTATTATTATCTAGTATAGGTTAACGAATTAAATTAAATATCAGATAGTATTAGTGTCTGTAATTTAGTTTTGCGTCATACATTTTTGGTATATACTTAATTTGTGTTTACTCGTATTGTAAAACACAAAACAGTTTCTGAATGTAAATGAGTCGTAAAGTCAAAGACACTTGGAAGTTTGACGGCTCAACAGGAAAATGAGTTTGGACGGTTACTGCGAACTAAAGTTTGTGTATTACAATAATGTGCCGACTGCCGCGGCAGTTAAAATAAAAGTTTTGAAGTTAAGCATTTTTCAGGGTAATGTGAACTGGGGCGCACGATCTATGTATAAATTAGGCAAATGTTAAAACTTGCTGTTTTTTATCATTATAAACTTAAATTGTTGTACAGCATTTACGCACGTAGTCGTCTTAACTACCCTGTTTTCTCGTCCGCTGATTTTAATTTATTTATGAAGCGGATATAGTTGTAAACGAGTTTGCAGTCGAACTAGTTTTAGGTGTCATACGTTTGCTGTAACGAGATCCGACTCCAAATTGAAAAGTGATTCCCTAAGGCGGATCTTCGTTGCACCGTCGTCGGTTATTTATGGTTATATTATTTTCTTGGGTGTTGGCATGTCGCTGGCTTTCCCATTATTAGTTTGATTACTTATTGAGTCGGTCGTTGCTTCGCGGGTGATGTCGTAAATAAATGAACAAGTTAAGCAACGGCGAGCGCGGTCGTTTAATAGGTGACCGTTACGAGCGAGACTTTTAACAAGTACCTATTTCCATGCTTTTTAGGAGAAGTCACGACATCGGTGCTAATTTTTCTCGTAAAATAACAATCGATAAGCTCAGCGACCCTCAGAGGCCCTTCCCATATTTGGGTGAGAATTGCCTAGAAATATAAGTTTCTGTTCAAGTAAATAGGAAAAAATAGATGTAATCAGAGCAGATTTCGTTACGTACTGAATAAAGATAAAAAACGTTAAAAGTAATTTTGGACCCAAGCTAGCGACTTGTTATTTATATCAAATAAATATACCTGTATTTACCTAGCGCTTGACCCTGACCCTTGTAACTCGGAGTGAATTCTCTTGAGATTTACGTCTCCCAGCCGTCGTAAAACTGTTTGCTGATAAAAAAATCGAAACCGTCAGTATTACGTATATGTTAGTTTCAAAGTAAAAGTTTGGAAGTTGGCAGTTCTCGGCGTAATGTTATAAGCGGGCACTGGAGGACGGCGCGCTGTTCTTGAATAAATTATACAAGTAGCGAAACTTGGCTGACAGAAGATATGGCACCGGCGCGCAGTTTGCGCTCATAGCCCGGCGGCTTGCGTCGATCCTAAGCGATCGACAAAGTTAAGCAACAGCGGGCGCGGTCGGTAGTCGGATGGGTGACCGCTAGTGGAAAAATTTCTTGAGCGCTTCCGTGCTTCGGAGGGCACGTAAAGCCGTCGGTCCCAGTTGTTATCGATTGATAGCAGTCGTTAAGCCATGTCGGAGGCCTTCGGGGCTTGAAAACTTTCGACACTGGGTTGGCCACTAACTTCTCCACCAATCCGTATTGGAGCAGCGTGGTGGAGTATGCTCTAGGACTCCTCAGTAATGAGGAGAGACCCGTGCTCTGTAGTGGGCCATTAGTGGGTTGTTGGTTAGCTTTTTAGCGCAGTTTGTTGGTCCGGCGCGGCGGATTGACGGCGGCCGCTGGGATGGCTCTGGAAATAATAAATATGATAATAGGATCTCACTTCTCAACAATATTGATATGGAAACAAACTAAACAAACAACCAAAAACTGACGTGTCCCATGTCGTCTCGTCGAACATAATAAATTGTTAACAGAAATTATCGTCAAATTTTGTTTAAGGAATCGATCACTTATCAAGTAAAAGATAACGACTATCTCTGACTTTGATCCAGGTAATTTTAACCAAGCACAATTTTAACGGCTTTTTAAATTATGTTACTCTACGCAAAATAATTCTTAAAATGTTTTTTTTGTATTTTAAATTTTAAAGTTTCATTTCAACGTTACAACATATTATTACTGCTCCGACAAAATAAGCTTAGTCGTCGTCTCTTGTTTGGTGCCTTATCTAAGGTCCATCGTACACAAATTGGCATTATCTTCTATAGTTACTACTCGGAAAATATTTGTAAAGGGGACAAAACACGATCCAATACAAATTGTGTTCTACAAAGTATTCAAAGTACATCAACAGGCTAATAGCGTCCTTCCACTATATTTCTCTTTGTGTCACAAAATTATTCCGTCCTACACACGGCATAAAAGAACTTTGCTCAATCTCGATAGTTTTCGCAGACATTTTCGCAGCGAACAATAGCGGAGTGCAGATAGAAATAGAAAGCGTAGCTCGGCCGCTACGAGTGCTACGAGCGCTACGAATTACGTAGCAGGCTACGCTTACCGTACAAAGCTAAAAATAATTTGTATTCGTAAGTGCTACTTCGTAGTTTCTTTGAATCTTTCTTCCCTGTATTCATAAAATTCACATCACATCTATCTTACTCTACCCAACCGAAGCATATTTCAATAGAACCGAGTGTATTATAGTTTAAATAGTACAAATAAATAAATCATTTGAGTGGTACGAGTAAAATATGAATATTATGTAACGGAAGAACCTAATCTCAAGTAATTATTGAACGTTTCCTTATAATATTTTTTTTTACGAAAACGAAGTCACAAATCAGTAAAAAAAAAATATTTTTTAATTTTTACAGGATATTTTGCTATTAAATAATGATTTTTTGCATCAAAAATAATCAGTGAATCGGTTTTGAAATAATTGTAATGTTTAGCGTATAATAATCCTCGTAGTCCTACGGCAAAGTCAATTTAACGAAAGCTGTAAACGGTCTACGAAAAACGTAGCAGAACGCTACGTAGATTCAGCGTTCATGCTGATATCGCGACCTAATCGCTAAGAACTTAAAACGTAAAGATTACATTCTTATCTGTGAATAGTTTCCGTCACGTGTGTATTAAGACTTCCATTGTCCGCTAAAGACCATGACGGTAATCCATCGAATTGTCGGATATAAATATTAAAACCGAAAAAAACTGAGTAACGTTTACGTTAAATATTTTTAGCGATCGCGGTGATAATATTAAAATCATAAACATGCTTTGATCCATCAATCGCGCACAGTAGGAGACTTTCCTCATAACTCCTGAGGCCTAGTTCTGCACGACGCTGCTACAGCGTGACTCATGATAAATATAGTAAATAATTGTTATCTCAGCGTGACTCATGATAAAAGATAGTAAATAATTGTGATAGTGACCGTGCTCAGTGGCCGGAGTTTCTGCTACATTAACCGAGAGCGAGGCGTATCGAGTTACCGAGAATTTATAGGCCCCGACACGCGCTGCGTACTGTGGACATTTGAAACCGAGGGAATAGACTACCTTTAGCTACGCTTTCGAACACTAACGTGAAAAATGTTTACTTCAAATTAGTGACATCTACTATTTTTTTTGGCTTCAAAAAAATTGGCGTATTTTATTAGAAAAAAAATTGTACTTTAAGTACCATTTGCTACGTGTTTTTAGCGTGTTATTAGGTTCTTTTAGTTATAATGATATTTTAAGAAACCCAAAAATTAATCAAAATAAAAAAAATAAAATATTTACAAGCAATATGTCAATTTCATTCAACAATCCGAATCGGTCATTACTTGAATTCTTAATAGTATTTCCAAAATACGTCATTGTAGGTAATATTCCGTTCTTACATTTGAGCTCCGTCATAATCAAAGCGGGTTCATCGAGATGACGTTTGAAATTCAAATCCCGCATTATCCGGATCCGCGTCTGCCACACTAACCGCATTAAGCAGTTCATACAGACACGCTAACCGCATTAAGCAGTTCACACAGACGCACTAACCGCATTAAGTAACTCGGTCGGCTACGATTCCCCGAATTTGTGGGAAATATAATATGTTTTTGTTTGAATTAAATGTGTTAATTTTTTTATTAAATCGCGACAGTAAATGCAATGTAACAATACAGAATATTAATTAAATTATTCGTTAAATTTTCTTCGTCTATAACACAATATTTGAGTATGTATTATTTACAAAGCTTGAAATTAGGTAGAGAGTAGTAATAGAGGTATTAAAAAAATGAGTTCCTGTTAATATGATTAGAAGTATCTGAATTCAGCCCACATATTTCTGTGAAAGTTATTAATAGTTGACCTCTTTTAAAGTTACGTCACAACAACAAATTCAATAGCTATCTCAGGACTAAATTCTGTTGGCGTCAATAACAAATTCGTTACTCAGTCTGGCATTAAATCACGGTCGTTTTGTTCGTAGTAATTATTCAAAACTGCTCAGCTCCAATTATCTTATGTTGCGCTATTCTAAGATTTTTGTCAACCCAATCAATAACACGTTCTAATATCTATTTTGTCCAACTAATCCAGTTTTTCCACGATAAATTTCGTTACTACTTTGTCTTTATGCCTTTTACAAGTGGAGAGAGCGTATATAGTTTTCAATTCTTGTTAGTCATCCACGCAGCCACCTCATTAATTATAATGTTTGACACACAGATGGCCTTGCTATACGCAAGAGAACCCAAAACAATATTTTTTCATTTTTTTCTGTTTGTCTGTATGTCTATTATATTTGTAAACGCTAATCTCAGAAACAGCTTATCCGATTTGAGAGTAGTTTTCAGGATTACAATGTATTCAATTAAAATTTGTTTTTTTTTTTTCATTTTAACTTGTTAACAAATAAAGAAGTTGAAAGTGAAGTTTAAACGAAATCAACGTGGGCAAAGCCGTGGACAGAAGCTAGTGACATAATGATTTTTGTTGACTATTTCACAATATTTTACAAATAAACAAGTGTAGGGCTATTGCTCCTATATCATAATAGCTCAGGCTTCTAAAGACACGATTTAACAAAAAAAATACCGAGCAAAACTCGGTCCTCACCAGATATTAATAAAGTATACCTAGAGGTTCCTCAAAAGATCGGTCATCAATCTTGTGACTCAAGGCAAGGCAATAATATATTTTGAATTTTTTTTCCTTCCTGTTATTTGTTTTTTCTCTGGACCAAAGAAGTCAACGGTCGAAGTCACAGGTGTAAGTTAGTAGAATAATTGTTATCAAAGTACGTCAGTATCATAAACTATAGGTTGGCGAGAGGGAACCGGCGTACTTTAGTGGAACTGCTATAATTTGCATTGATGATAATTATTAAGCAGGTATTGAAGCATAACTCACAGCAATATCTTTTTCATAAATCAAAAAATAACTGGCAAACAGGCATACGGGACCTGATGGGAAGTGGTCATTACTAAAGGAGTTACCGGTGCGCAATTTAATAATGTACCTAGCAGCGGCGTACTACTCGTAAGGAGAGTTTTGATTTAAAATGAGTTTTATTTAAAATGTTTCGCACCAGTAATCGACATGGTCCTATAGTTACTAGTAGTACAAAAATAAATTAGGAATAAATCTTCCTCGTAATCTTCCTAGTAGCAAATTACACAAATTGCACAAATTAGTAGGATTATGAGGAAACAGCAATTTGCGATCTGAACATTTTATACGGCTGTGCAGCTGACGTGACGGTTCGCTACATGCGTGACACGTTACATGGCGTGACGGTTTCACAGAAATTAAGCTACGGCCATATCCTTTGTGCTCGCGAGTCAAACTTTCAATAACCCATTAAATAACGACGACTCAACATATTGTTATGATGTAGTTCGCCATTCGTGAAACTGAAAGATATTATTAGCATAACAATATACGAGATACTTACTTATTTTGAGTGTTACGTGACGGGTATAAGTTTGCTGCGTGAAGGGAAAATTTTTGCCCGTTTTAAGAGTGACGGTTTCAGGTAAGAATGTGAGATTTGGCAAAGTTTATATGGAGTAAAAGCTTTGAAAACTAAATTACATAGAGTATAAACACATTTTATTCAAAAAACATATATGTTTATTGTTGTCAATGTGGAGTAACCCTTTTATGGAATGAATTTCAGTGGAAATTTAACCACAGAGTGGGTGTTACTAACTTGTATAATTATAGTGAACCCGAGTGGTCAATTCAAAGACGTGTTATTTGACTGAAATAACACATTTTACCTCTTGTTTGAATATACAAATCATGTATTATTAATTTATTAAACAGTTACGCGATTGCGGTGACACGCGTCACCAAATGAAGCAAACCTATGTTTAGTTAAATTTTAATTTCAGACTGTAACTTAGAATTTAAACCACAATGAATATTTTGTAAAGTAGTTAATTTTAATAGGTTTCATAGGTTGTACATTTCAGGTATAAAAACATTGTCTATTTACTATTATTTACGCTTATTTTACTTGGTACCGTCTAACAAACTGGAACATAAAGACTATTTTTGTCCCTTACCCTACTAAGCAATTGTACTAAGCAATCAAGGTTTGTTCAGGATAATAAAACTTCTTACAGAAAAAAGTGTTTCATAAAATATAAAAGGCATTAAGTCGTTACTACTACCTACTTTCGTTGCAGTAAAATACATTCGGGCAGGATAAACATTTTTGTGAAAATTCAAATGGAATTGCGCAAGCCGGTTTATTTATGTACACATTTTACGGACCTCGTCTGAAAGACCGGCCGGGGTGACGCACTCGAAATGTGAAAATGAAACCAAAAGTGTGTCTCGCCTGAGCCACTCTTATTGCGTCGAAATTTACACTGCATAGAAAAGCTCACGCAAGCGAAACTTTAATTTAACGCTTATGGAAACCATGAATCTGCTTTGCGCTGTCAAGAGTTCCTCAACTCAAACCGGGCTATGACTGAATATTACGTTTTATCCACTTCAGAAGTGTTGATTAAATTCAGAATCAATTTTTCTATTTTGTGTGTTTTGGTCGATTAAATTCGCACTTTGTCGTAATACTCGTGTATTACTTACTTCAACATTTGTTCTTCTGTAACTTGATGACTTCGACAGCAAAACAAAATAAAACCTAAATACAAGTTTGTTTGACTTCGACAGCAAAACAAAATAAAACCTAAATACAAGTGTGTTCTTGCCTTTATGAGTTGTAAACGTTTTCTAATCTCGACGATTCTCTTTTTCCATTTGTTTATGAGAAATAAATGACCTCGATTTTCCTGTTTCGGTTCCTTCTCAAGCATTGGAATATGTTTGTTCCTTTCCTTTATTAAAAAAAATTGGTTGCCTGTAACGTCGGTATACTTACGGGCGAAAGTTTTACGTGACAACGACTTTAAGTGGTAAAATAATTTTAATGTGAATATTCATTCGTATAGTAGGAAGAAGGATGAAATAATAGTAACAATTTAAAACATTTATTTATACAAAGAATTATATTTAAAACATTAATTTATACAAAGAATCTCGCACTGAATTTCATATTAACAAAATTTTATTTTTACCTTTACACATACCTTTATTTTTGTTAAATAGTTCCTCACTTGTAAACAAGATGGCATTGTACCAATTTGTGAAACGCGCTAACGAGTGTAACGTGGAGTTTATATAAGAGAAAAATTTGTAGAGGGCAATGTGTCGACTTCTTTGGTTTTATAATAAACTGCTATTTTGGGTTTGCAAGCAGTTGTGGTTATTTGTGAAGTTGACCCTGCGTTCCCGTATCTTCATGGGGTAAACGTATACAAAGAATTATATTTAAAACATTGTAACACCATCCGCCATCTAGCGCTGCTAACCGTTAGACCATTAACCATTCCATTAGTCACAACTGAGGTAACAAACTAGTTACTCTACTTAACCAGAGATGGCGCTGTACCATTTTCTGTACACTGTTACCAAGGAACGTGAGCGGAGCTTACTAACGCAGTTTCTTGAAGTGCCTCCCGGCAAACCAATTTATAAGACGTTGTCACGTCAAAAATTCAATCGTGTGACATCTAATAACGCTTTTGTATACGGCTGCCAACTTCCTATCTGTGTTTATTTTACTCCCGATTGTTATACCTACTGATCGATCGACCGATTATAAAGTGCTGAGTGAGCGTAATGTGTAGCGTTAGCGGGTGTATTTTATTTCTTACAAGATAACGCTTGACTACGTTCCCACTTGATCTTGATGTAGTTACGCGAGGTAAAGTGCATTAACGTACAGAGTAGCAGCATATTCAGTCTTGATTTGAAGACACTCACATTATAATCGGACGGTACATCGACACTGATCCACACACGTAGAACCGATCGTACGACCAAGACCTATCATAGTCAGTAACTGTATTCCGTGGTCAGTAAGACTGATAACGTGCTAAGTGGGTATGAGGGTGTTACGAAACCAATCGATTGATTATCGATCGACGGTCGACGATCGACTGATCGATAGATGGTGTAAGGCCTTTATCCCACTGACGTTTTACGAGCGTTGGTGTTCGTACAACGTTGACGTTGCAGGTCTCTAGTGGCAAGCGTTGAAATTACGATTCCGCAACATTAACGCCGCGTCAACGCGTCGTTAAGGTTGCGTTTTTTTAGGAACTGGTACTGAGCTCGACGTTAACGTTGCGTTTAGTCCAAGCGCAACGTTAACGTCGCGTCTGCGCAGCGTCGACGTTGGACGAACGCCAACGCTCGTAAAACGTCAGTGGAATAGCGGCCTAATTGATTAGTCGACGTCGATCGATCGATTGTTCAAATAGAAACTATCGATCAGCGTCGACTAATCCATTCCACTTTCGATTGATGCCGTCGATTGACGATTGATCGATTGTTCTGTACGTCTATTATGAGTTTTTAAAACTGTACTCGCTAGCGACTATCGTTTAGAATTTGTAT
Organism: Hesperia comma; assembly: GCA_905404135.1. Taxonomy (NCBI): domain Eukaryota; kingdom Metazoa; phylum Arthropoda; class Insecta; order Lepidoptera; family Hesperiidae; genus Hesperia; species Hesperia comma. Next base: position 22,984,699 of record FR990014.1, on the reverse strand, counting down.
GAGAATCCGTACAGCGCCTCTAGCGGTTACGATGTTGAACTACAATTCTCATACAAATTCTAGACGATAGTCGCTAGCGAGTATAGTATTAAAAACTCATAATAGACGTACTGGTAATATCCTAATGAAGGTGGTGTGTTGGCTATAAAGGTGGTGTATTCGCAGGTGGGGAAGGCCAGGAGCACGGGCCGGTGTTCCTGATGGAGCCGCCGCCGCGGCTGCTGTACTCGAACGGCACGGGCGCGCGCGTCTCGTGCGCCGCGCACGGCTTCCCCGCGCCCGCCATCGCCTGGACGCTGCCCGACGGGACGCAGCTGGATGACGCGCCGGGACTACGGTAACCCTACCTTACCCTACTATGCCTACTATGCCCTGTCTTTCAAGTTAGAACCTACTGCACATGGTGTGCTAAGTTTGATTGAAACCGGTTAAATAGTTTAAGAGTCCATCGTGGACAAATAACGTGGTACGTAATTTCTATCTCTCTATGCCTTTTATAGAATCGTAACCTATGCAATTAATCACCTGATGATCTCTATCATAGTAGTTTTACATGAGCCCACGAAGGTTTCTGAGTTGGTAAGATCAATTTTCGACAGATGGCGCCAATGTCAATCCAATGAATTTCATATAATTATCACCGTGACGTACCCTGGAAGTGTTGTCGAGCACAACATAGACTACTTTGTATCTCGGGATTCCCAGGGGATTTACGAAAAAAACTCCCATGTACGAAGTTGCGGGCACAGCTAGTGTTTTATACATTTTGCATCACGGTAGCAAGAGCAGCTCCCCTCTACTACTGCCCATGATAACTGTAAACGACACAGAACAATACCTATAGGATGATTGTCTAGTTAGCAAATCCTGTTAGAGGGTCCATTACTTCTATAAAAGTGGAACTGGCTTCACACCATTCTAGTCTTATTGATTTATATAGCCATCATTATCATAATCTCCAGGGGATTCTTATTGTCAGCAAATATTATCGATCATTTTGGAACTCATTGGTAGAAAATTCAAATGTACATGAATAGGACTGGATGCCGCTGCTTTTGTATTAGATTTGGAGATAGATAATAAATTAAACGCGTATACCAAACCTCTTGGGTTTCCATTGAATTCCCGTTGAAGAAGATAAAATACCTACGTCTTTGATTTTGAAGTTTTACTTAAATATTTACTGGTAAAATACGTCATGGTTACGAAAGCGATTTCTATAGTCATAGGGATATATACGTATATAAATAACCTCTGTATTTGAATAACATTCATAGTAAAGTCCATCCGTGGAACGACGCCAACTCTGCGCTGCAAGAGATCACTCGTAACCCCAGTCAGATCAATGTTTATATCGGGTTTTAACAATGGTGCATTCAATACTTACGCTACGATGACCCCGTTACTGACTGTAGTTACCTGAAAAGCGAGGAGTCTTCGGTTCGATATTCGACTGGGCCAAATTTTTACGTGATAGGCCCATTTTTGTTTTGTGGTCGTTAATTTTTTTTTTATTGAATTAAGGTAGCAAACGACCATGCAGCACCACCCTTCCGCTGCCGCCCATGGCAATTGTGACCGACTTAGAACAAGATCCAATTTAGGGACTAAGGTGGTTAGTCCGATTAGTAGATGGTGTTAGAATGTTAGTTGGTTAGTTTGTTAATAAGTGTGAGGACAGGGACTGTTAGTGATAGTTAGTCCTGTTAGTTAATATTAGTATTGTCCAGTTAGTAATGATTAGTGTGAGTCTTGTTCCAATTCGGTCACAGATGCGTTGCTACCCCTGAGGACTGAGATGATCGCCTCTAAAAAGCTAGTTACCTGAAAAGCGAGGAGTCTTCGGTTCGATATTCGACTGGGCCAAATTTTTACGTGATAGGCCCATTTTTGTTTTGTGGTCGTTAATTTTAGTGGTCTGTTATTTGTGTTCTCCATTCCACCGGGGAATCTTCGTGCCAAGATATGAACGTGAATTGCTTTTGCTTAAAATTTAATGGATACATAACCTTCAATTATTTTAGGACCCTTTTATAATTGGTGTACGAGTCAAGCGATCCGAAATTTAATCTCCTCACAGGAGCGGTTTTCGTATTAATTTATGGACCTACAGAAACACAAAGGCAGAGAAAGTATTAGGGTCGGCATAAAATTTAATAGTTCTTTTACAGTACCTAGGTATTAACAATAAATAACAGTAACACTGCGCATGTGGGTGTTTGTATAGGAGCAAAATGTTAGCAAGTTCGTGGATTCCCGACCAGACGGATCTATAGGGTTTTCCATTTTGGACGGGTCGATTTTAAACTTGAATAAAACAAGTTGTACATGAGATATCAATAAGGTTTTATGTTCATATATGTATAATGTCATTGATGAGGCTCTCAAATAAACATAAAACCTTATTGATATGTCATGTACAACTTGTTTTATTCAATTTTAAAATCGACCCGTCCAAAATAGAAAACCCTATAGAATTAAATCCTGGGTGCACCCCTAATTTAAAAAAATATTATTTGAAGTTAATTATCACTTGCTTCGGAAAAGAAAAACAATGAGCAAATCTGCACAACAAAGTCCACTAATCTGTATTAGGCCAGCTTGGGGGCATGTGTCTTCTACACACTAACATGAGCGGGGCTCTAGCCTACCAATGGTATAGGGAGTCAATAATAACAATCACGAATGAACTTCTATTATTGCCGTAACTTCGAACACTTGTTGATGCGTATAGTAACAAATATGAACCACGATATCCGTCAACACAATAACCCGAGACTGATAGCATTTGCGGAGTCCCTCTATACGCGGGCGTCAGGTGGCCGCGGAGAACAATATGTGCATTATATTATCCTAATACGTGTTTCGGGAAATTTTGTTCTGAGAGGAGAAAAATTTACTACGCCAGCTGGAGTACATTGTATACATGAATTTTTAAAGGTTTATCTATGTTCGAGTATAAACCTAAACAACGCTAGAGTTGTTTTGTGAGGGGTCGGAATGGTCGGATGAGACGGGAAGGGCACGGTCCCAGGTTCAATTGTTTTATAAACGACCTCGTGGTCTAGTTGGTAGTGATCCAGCCTACAATTCTCGGCTGGTGCAGACATTTACGAGTATCTGAAAGACATTATGTTCTCATATCATGGGCGTTGTTGTGTTGTATATGCCGCCCGCGACACAGGGTGTCTAAGTACGAGAAAATGAGCGTATGAAGGGAGCGTCTTATACACATGAAAGTACCTAAGTAGTCACTATGGCGAATTGTAACAATGTCTCAGTTTGTTGGTCAGCAAAAAATTAATATAAATAAAGCTAATTGTAATATTACCTGCAAGCTGAAAGAAGAAGAGTTCCTTTACGTGATGGAAAACTCTTTTCTGATTTTTTTTTATCATTCAACTTTTAAATTGAAAAATAAATCATAATTAAAAACTGCAAAGCAACAGAAAAATACTCTAGCGTCTGTAGTCGACAGAAACAAAAGCGTGTTCAGGACGTTACTTTGAAGTTTATAATACACAGCGCCGTGAAATATCCTCATGACGATATTCGCTTAAAATAATTAACGCAAAATCTCATTACGCTTTGAAAAAACTAAAAATTATATTTTTAAAATCCTTTGCGATCCCAAGTTACTTTGCATTCTATTCTGGTGCATGCGGGCAACACTATAGGGACTGCTCTGTTCCGGGCTATTACGGCACATTACGACGGGGAGAGGCTCCACTACGATCGCATGCCGTGAGCGCGGGACTTTTGCTACAGGCTAGTGAAATAAACACAACAAATAAAATGTGAGTTCTCCTTCATACCAAATTATACGAGTAAGGGCTCATTCCCACGGCATACGTCTTTGACGATTCGTCAAAAAACACGATACGTCTTGACGGATGGACGTTCACATTGAATACGGAATCGTGTTTTTTCACGATTCGTCAAAATATCCGCATTGAAGTTCACATTTATTTCGTGATTTAGCTCAGTTCAGATTGGTTCAGAAACATTCACGATTCGTGATTTCTAAAAGACGTATCCGTCATAATCATAAAACATTCACGATTCGTGATTTCTAAAAGACGTATCCGTATTCGTCTTTTTTCACGATTCGTCAAGCGTGTGAACATGAGTATTTAAAAAGCATTGCCGCCGTCAAAAAAAATAACGAATCGTGAAAAAAGACGATTCGTGAAAAAAGACGATTCGTCCTCGTGTGAATGAGCCGTAAGGGCTCATTCCCACGGCATACGTCTTTGACGATTCGTCAAAAAACACGATACGTCTTGACGGATGGACGTTCACATTGAATACGGAATCGTGTTTTTTCACGATTCGTCAAAATATCCGCATTGAAGTTCACACACAAACGCATACTAAACTGTGCGCGGATCCGTCATAATCATAAAACATTCACGATTCGTGATTTCTAAAAGACGTATCCGTATTCGTCTTTTTTCACGATTCGTCAAGCGTGTGAACATGAGTATTTAAAAAGCATTGCCACCGTCAAAAAAAATAACGAATCGTGAAAAAAGACGATTCGTGAAAAAAGACGATTCGTCCTCGTGTGAATGAGCCGTAAGGGCTCATTCCCACGGCATACGTCTTTGACGATTCGTCAAAACACACGATACGTCTTGACGGATGGACGTTCACATTGAATACGGAATCGTGTTTTTTCACGATTCGTCAAAATATCGCATTGAAGTTCACATTTATTTCGTGATTTAGCTCAGTTCAGATTGGTTTCGAAACATTCACGATTCGTGATTTCTAAAAGACGTATCCGTCATAATCATAAAACATTCACGATTCGTGATTTCTAAAAGACGTATCCGTATTCGTCTTTTTTCACGATTCGTCAAGCGTGTGAACATGAATATTTAAAAAGCATTGCCGCCGTCAAAAAAAATAACGAATCGTGAAAAAAGACGATTCGTGAAAAAAGACGATTCGTCCTCGTGTGAATGAGCCGTAATGAATATAAACAAAAGATAAGCGCTTGCCAGCTTTTTTCTGATGTCTTTGGCTGTGCTTGGAACCACATCTGAACATCTGGTCGTTTTTACAAGCTTTTATCTTTTGAAATTAAAAGGAAATACTTGCATCCTCGTAATCGCATAATCCACTCTTTCTTTCGTATTTTTTCTAATCAGCTAACTCTCGGCTGCAGAAGTAACAGCACCAATCATTGTAAACGGACATGAAATCAAAGAATTTCCAATCCTTCGCAAATGAAAGTTCAAACTATACATATATGTATAACCAAAATTACTTCACTTATCCCTTTTTACCGATATTTTTTATTTTAAGTATAGTTAGTACGTACAGAGTTGTAAAATATGCCATACCACACTTGACTAGTGTGACGTTTTCACCCCACATTAAAATCAGTAAAAAAATACTTGAATCATCCGCAGAATAACTGGCTTCAACTCATTAATGGCCCACTATAGAGCCTGGGTTTCTCCTTATTATTAAGGAAGCACCACCACCAAGCCGCTGCGGTGGGGATTATCGGAGGGTTTAGTGGCCAATTTAAGTAGCGGAAGTTTTCCTGCCGAAGGCATCCGACATAACTTAACAAATGTATATTTTTATCGTTAAGAACCGAAAACGACGGATCAACATACCCTCTGAAGCGATCAAGAATTTTATCCACTAGTGGTCACTTTTTCAACTATCGACCGCGCCTGCTCTATTTTAACGTTGTCGGTCACTTGTAGTGGACCATTATCACAGCCAACATAAATTTATAGACTACCATACAATATGCAGTGCATTGCAAGCATTTTTGATACGGTCAAAGTAATATTAAAGTGAACAGTAATATTTTTATATCCGTTACAGTTCGAGCAAAAAAACGCATTTGAGTGAAAAGATTCTCCAAGTAAAGTTATGACGCTCGCGAGCACGACTATCTCTGGAATTATCCCGCTTTTGAGTCGCAAAGCAAAGATTTCTGGATAAGAGCGCGCATGAAATATGTATCATCTATTTTGAATAGTTCATTCTGGTAGAGTGATGCTATAGAGAGCGACTAGCGCCTTCTACCTGCTACGTTGCACGGATTTAGATAATGTGGCAATTTTGTTATGAAAAATAAGATTAATTATGAACAATAACATAATCATCTTTTGTCTCTGTCCCGTAAGAATTTCGAAAAATTCATAAAACTAGCTTTTATTATTGAATATATGTAGTGTGATCAAGCATATCATATAAAGCCTTTTGCAATAAATAATTATACTTATAAGAATAAAGCATATTCAAAGCGTAACCCCAAATTCTCATTATTTCCAGTGGGGATTTTAAAAATCCGGCCTTTACACCTTGTCTACGTAAAGAATAAAGGCCGGTGTGCAAAATTTTAGCTTCCTAGCTGCACACCTGCACAGGGTTGGGCTTGGCGTTAATAAGTTTGTCTGCCCAGACTTTTCTTTTTATAACACACTAGGAAACCACACTCACTTTGATTCGAAAAACAATGCCTTAGTTGCATTCGAAAACGTCAGACGGAAAGTTTTGAAGAATCTGAATTTTGAATGTGTGATCTCAAATATTAATAAAAATAATTTGCTGTAAAGAGCAAACTTTACTGTACATTTGTATGAAATATTGACTTTTTATATTTTCTGTAATTAAAATATGTATTAATTATTCTGTAGAAAGTATCTTTTCATCCATGAAAGTGAAAATCGCATCAAAATCAAGCAGGACAGAAAGAAAGCAACTCGTGTAGTACACCATCTTAACCATGAACCAATTGGGACATAATACTAAGCTCCATTTACCTAATCCACACAGCTGAACACAAAAAAGTTTTTTTTTAACTTCAGATTCGTAACTGAAGAAGAATACATTGAAGACTCAAGTAATTACTTAATTGTATCAGGCGTTACTTTTTGAACCGCCTAATTCCATTATTACAAACTAAGATTAATTTACTTCGCAACAATCCGCGTGCAAACATGCATGGTAGTGTATACTTTTTCCCCCTGAAAACGCAATGAAACAAAGAACACATACACCAAAATATACCTACCACCAACACGTGTTTCGCTGCCAAATAAAGAATCATCAAGGTAAGGGTAAGTAGACTCAAAGTTAGTTAATAACAAAAGTCATTTACCCAAGTAATAGGTAAAGATGTTGTCGCCGAAGCTGTCAATCAATTTCCATCAGATACAGTCAGGTGACGCAGTTCTCTCGCGCGTCAATCGATCGCGCTGTCCCAGTACACAACTAAGCTTTATTACCGACCCGGGACAGCTGTGTAAACAACCGCCTGATTCTTTGGATTTCATGCTACACACGTCATCGAAAGGTGTGTTTGATTGTATTACATTGATTCATTATCTGATAGGATTGTAATAAAAGTAAATTATAAAATTAAATTCATAAGAGCATTGGAAACATTGTGTAGGCGTATGTTTTAAACAATGCATCCCCGACTTTCGATAGATCGAGGTATTCGCACTAAATACTTCTTGGTGAAATCAAACTCTATTTGGAAAGACACCATACAATAGAGTATAATTACAACGATAGACTCAATTGCGTGTTCGTAAGACTTACTAACTTGTCTAGCTACTCTCCTCGTAAAGTATTTACGGTGAAGAGCCTAGACCTCGCCCGTGGTTTTACCACCGCCCACCGTGGTACTTAGTACAACTTTTACCAGGTAATAATTGCTGAACTACGTACATAATTATATCATCAACGAATAAATATATGATAAAAACATTTGTTTAGGTATCAAACTCCTAGCATCAGTGACCAAGCGTTTCGAAGATTTCTTCCTAGTCATCAACCCATCAGACAACCTCATCATCACAAGCTCATAAGAGGACCAGTGGCGGCTGGTGGATCGTCAAACTGGTAGTGCACTTTACTGACTAAATAAAAAAGGCCATAGTGGTCCGGCCAATTTTATACCAACTTTATTTTCAAAAGTTTAGTTATTGTCTTTAATATAGTCTATAATATATTTACGCTCATTTTCACTCACAAACACTGTCTCAATTAGTAAAAAACAAATCAAAAATAATGAGATACTAATTATTACGGACGTAAAAAAACAATAAAATAAACGCGTCACGAGAGGTCAATCCAATATGGCTGGTCGTTCCCGCGCCGGCCGGGACGAATTTCGTTAAACCTCGGGCGCTCTCGGTAATCTTCGGATTATTCGTGCGCCGCACGGGATCAGGCTAAATGCTCCCTACAATGCCCTACATTTTCTATGGACTATCTTTTGTCTCACGCGCTAGGCGTGTTTGCTCGTATCACATAGAAATTGTACTAGCAGTCCCCGTGCGCTCGCCGATGCGCACGAGAACTTTTCTTTATAGCGAAAGTAAATCTTAATACTTTAGCAGTGTTTAAATTGTTTCGTCATTATTTTAAAGGAGAAAATAATAATAATAATAATATAATAATAAACGCTAACACACTCATACCCCCGCAGTAGGTTACCAGGTACCTGTGTCGCAGGTGGCATGGACTACACATATAACACATCACAATTACACCCATGACCCGAGTACAAATATTTATCTGCCACATAAATATCTGCCCCGGCCGGGAATCGAACCCGGGACCCCTCGCGTCGCAGGCAGGGTCGCTACCAACTAGGCTACAGGGTCGTCAATTAATTAGTTTTTATTTAATAGATTACATAAAATAATAATGTATTTTTATAAAGAAAATAATATTTTTTATTTATTAAATTGTGGTGGTTCAGCGCACGAGCGCACTCAAGGGACAGCCGCCACTGAAGAGGACCCTGTAGCTAAAGCCAATTCAATTCAAATCTTTATTTCTTCGAAGTAGGTTTTTAAAAACTCATTTCGAATGTCAAGTTACGCCATCACTTCAACAAATCCCTACGGTGAGTGGTCTTGGAAGAAGAAGCGGCAAGAAACTCCCAAGGAGTCTCTTTTTTCTCTTTCTCCACTCATAGTACAGGTTGAACTTACTACTAATTACGGCTAAAATACGAAACTCATGTCCAAGCTGTTCGTCATAAGAATGATTTTGACATAAGAAAGCCATGTATCTAACTCAATTATTTATTATCAAATATGCTGGATTTCTTCTACAAAAACAATGCACTAATCACGTTTCAACACAATTAACTGAGGCAACAATATCCCCAGTAAAAACTCTTCCACTGCTTATAAACCGGTGACAAACAGATCCGTTTCCGTGCAGCAATCGATCTTGGAGCCCGGAGCTGAATTTCCTTTGCTCCAGAAATACACTTAAATTTCACACTGCACCGTTGATTATGGCTTCTGTCGCCGTGTAGACGGTTATAAATTCATTGCTTTTACATTTTCGTCGGTTAACACACAGTTAATTGTATATCATGTGGAAAATAAGCAAGTACACGTAATTCCCTTGCGTCAACAATTCATCCATCCTTAACCTTCGGACGTTAACTATTAGGTATGTTGTGACTTGTTGAGAGGTGTTGGAAAACTGAATTAAGGATTATGGATGTATGGAATATTATTATTATTAATAAGTTTAGATTATTAATTCACCTACAATAATAAGAAAATGGAACTCATAAGTTTCAGAACCAAATTCCCCATTGTTAAATCTTAGCTTGGTTTTGGCAAACCTGTCCCTTAATACATACACTCAAAAATCAAAAGTGAAGCTACAACATTTTAGTGAAAATTGCGTCCAAATCTAAATAATTATGTATATACCTAAGTGTGTTGGGAAATGTGAGCGACACTAGTTACAGAATTGAAGACAATTTTGCAAATACGTATTATTTATCTTAAAAACACTGACAAAGTGACAAAAGTTCAATCAGATATAGTTTTAGATAAAAACAAACTGTCATCTACATTATCGACAACGCATACAATCAAACAATGTTTGCCAAGTATAAAAAAGGTTACACATTCCAAATAGGTATGTTTTGAGCAAAAAATAATAATTTCTAATGTTCTTTTAACGGGTTAAACGCTACGTTGGCAATACAGTCACATGTCACCAAAGGGAATATCGGAACGCGACCCGCGCCGGGAGCAATCAGGTGACAGATATTGATTGCAGTGTTTATTCATACCGAAGCATTGGGGCAGTGGCGCTTGGTGGCGCTGCTCAAATTGCCTTATTATTACGACACGTCCGCGCTAAAAGGGATTTGTAATTTTAGCCTATATTTATGAAATGGTATGATATAGGTACATGATATTTATGATAAATTGAAATGAACTTAGCTAATCTTACAAATAGTATCATTAGACGTAGCATATTATGAATTTCTAAGCTAGCATAAACAATTAAACATGCGTTATAGCCACCAGCGCCCTTAGAAAGCAGTAAAGTAAACTAATGCATTGTAAGTGAGCAACCATTGATTTAATATATAATATGTGTTTATGTGTAGATACACTATTCAGTATCTTCCACAACCCACGTAACTTTTGAACTACTTACCATAATATCATACAAATGAAGTAATTTTACCAAGGTTTCGTAACGTCTTGTTAAGTCTAGTCTAGTTGGAGTTAGAGGTGATTTTGGCAGATGTTACGTCTACATATGAATGACTCTTGCGAATATCATTGAAGCCATAAAAATACAAGTAAAGTAAAAATAAAAGTTGATGAATTTAATGATAAGTGAGATGTTGAATTTAAATGTGTGCTTATAATCATTATTAGATTTCGTATATCATTCCAATCCATAGCGATATAGCGTTAGGTAGCAATCTCATTAGTTTATTATTGAGTAAGGATTTACGTTTTAAACCTACATAATATATTGTACGTTTTATTGCCTATTATCATCTGTATGCTTCTTCGATTCATTTCGTTTTCGCATCCGAAATAACTACGTACCCAAAAACGGTTCAGACGACGCAAGGACCCACTCGATTCGGAGAGTGCATCCGTTCCAATTGAAAGTCAATTCTTTTGATGCTTGGATTTATAGCACGAGAGTCTGTGACACAACTCTCTTAATTAGAATTCCAATATTTGAACTGAAAAATTTCGGACAAACATGAGAGCAGCCTACGGTTTTTCAGCGGATTTATTTGATTTGTTTTATGTTCGGAGCGGGAACTGCAACCATTGTTTTATCGTGTGCGGTTAAAATCCTTTTTGTTATGATTTACATGCGAATTTCGGCCATTTGTATACCAATTGAAGTTGCAATAGTCGTGATGTTTGTGGTTTGTGGTGGACTAATGAGATTTATTTGATTTCGTTGTTTGTCACGATAAAATATAATGCCACCAACTTATCTGTTCAGTAGAAAAAAATGGAACTAAAAAAAGACAACGTCAATTTTGAAATATCATGTCCGCTGTCAATTTTTTGAAGTGCGAGTGCTCTATGTGTTTAAGTGCGAGGCCGCATAAGGCCGAGGCCGCATTACGGCTAAACCGCCGCGGTTTCTAACCGCGTAATTCTGTGATTCAAGGAAAGCCATACAAGCGGCCGCACTTGCGGTGCTCTCCCGCGACTGATAGTGTATGCGGTTCGGGCGGTTTTGCCGTTTGACAGTTAACCGCTAATTTTGTAACTCAAGGGAACATAAGCAAGCGGCCGCATATGCGGTTTCCTCCCGCGACTGATTTTAAAACCGTGATTTTTTACAGATTTTTTCGCGGTTTGCCTAGGTACTTGTACCAGTAGTCGGCCTTTTCTGCCTTTTATGTCGAATAATAATGTCATGGACAAAGGACCTACAGTGGTCTGGTAGGAAGGGTATGACGACCTAAAAAACTGTCAGAATGGCGCTACAACCTATGTCCAGCAATAGACGCAGAAAGGCGAATGGATGTTGATGATGATTTTTAATTAATCGTATTATATTGTCTTGGTTGGTTTACACTTTGAGACTGATTGTCGTGTAAGAAGCTGAGCAGTCGGTATAAGGCGGCCGAGTTCTGGATGTTGCAGGTTGATGACTGGAGAAAAATTACTTTTTTTTGGTTTAAATATTTTTCTTAGTTTCACTTAAAACGTTGAGAATTATTGATAACTGTTAACTGATTTATTAATACATTGGTTACCAAAATAGTACACGCGATCCAAATTAAGAAATCCTCTAAAGACTGACTACTGGGTCTTCTACCCTATATTGGAGCACACAAATTGACGCGGAAACCGCAAGCGGTTTCTGTCAAGGATTTAAAAATACTAAATAGGCCCTGCACTCCCGAAAAAAATATTTGCGCGTTATTCCTATGTGCATGAACTTGGCGCGCAATTGAATTTGGTTGTTATATTAGAAAACGAAAAAAATACCTATTGATATCTCGCTTCTGCGTACCGTAAAAATTTTGTCACATTAACCATTTTAACAGAAGTACTGTTTTAGAAATAGTTAAAATAATTGATGACTCACTTATTTACTTAGGAAATGTGATTCCTTTGGACTTATTTGCGTTTATTCTTTTATTAAAACACTTTTTGAAGGCACAGAAATCCATATTCTATATTTTTGAGGACGTAATTACTAAAAACAATTGAAATGTAAGTAACGCACACCATTCGCTGCTGCCTACAAAATACTACGACTTCATGTATGTGGTTTATGCATTCCAACTATGACACTTTCTCGTGCGCCTAAAATATGGTAGTCATATTTATTATTTTTATATCTTTGGCTTACAGAAAACAGACATGACAATGACAATATTAACCCCAGAATAGTCGCGCCTTTCCATGAAACGTGAATGATGGCGTGAGGAGCATTTTGTCGCCCATGTTCAAACATAATTTTTTTGCTAATTATAATTAAATAACTTTACAAAAAGAAGAAACTATAACGTAAACTATCAGAAAGTAATTAGTTACTTTCTGAATAGTTTTGTACTTAGTGGGATATAATATAGGTAAGTTATTTTCTTTCACTTTTTTTACTTTCAGCATAATGTTTACCTTAAACTACGTTAAAAATTAAATTATATAACTTAATAACAAAATGTAACATTTTCAATATCTACGATATAATATTATGTACTTGAGCATTATAGTCCTGCCTGCCACATAAACATACAATGTTCGTTGCATAGTAACTTTGTGTCTATTGCAACCTTTTTTGGTCCTTCTGTTTTTTGGATGGACATCCTTTCCTATACATGTTTAATATGGGTTGTACGACTTTGGTCAAATCTGATATATGTATACACACAGCCGTGGACGGCAAAATGTTCACAGCGCGAGCACTTTAGGGTCAATCTTCTGACGTCTGGTCAGCGAGAAGACAGAAACCATAGAGTACCTACCTACATAAACTGTCTTTTATGATGTTGAGTCATTGTTTGTAGTTCTCACTGTTTTGTATTTATTAAACAACTCTTACTATTATGGTCGCTAAAGCATCCAAATACTTATAGCTGATTAAATTACAAAAATAAGTTAATATGCATAAAATTTATAGTTTTCTAAATAAAAGATTATGCAAAGAAAGTGTGCCTATAATAATTATGGATATGAAAATTTTCATCTGATTCCCCATGACTGTCATTCATTGTTAATTTCAATAACTGTCAAGAACTGTAACTTAACAAGCAATTTTTTGGTAAGGTCAAATGGCTACATGTTTTGGCAAAGTTCGTATGAAGTTTAGGAATGGAGCATGTCTATATAATTTTTATCTCTATGGTCGCGGTTTTTATTCGTAGTGTGTGCGCTTTGCGCGGTTACGCGGTTCCGCGGTTTACAACCGCGTGAAAAAAACCGTAATGCGGCCTCGCATTACGGTTTTTTTCACGCGGTTGTAAACCGCGGAACCGCGTAACCGCGCCAAGCGCACACACTACGAATAAAAACCGCGACCATAGAGATAACAAGTATATAGACATGCTCCATTCCTAAACTTTATACGAACTTTGCCAAAACATGTAGCCATTTGACCTTACCAAAAAATAGATTGTTATGTTACAGTTCTTGACAGTTATTGAAATTATAGTAAACCCAACTTAAGATTGAAACGAAAGAGGCGCTGTCGGACGCATTTGACATTCGTTTGACCAATCATTGCACACTAGTAACTGACAGATGAATGACCACAACGTACTTATGAATGACTTTTCGTTAGTTCCAATTTTTGCCATTTCAGAGATAAGTTGGGCGCACTGTAACAATGAATGACAGTCATGGGGAATCAGATGAAAATTTTCATATCCATAATTATCATAGGCACACTTTCTTTGCATAATCTTTTATTTAGAAAACTATAAATTTTATGCATTAACTTATTTTTGTAAATTAATCAGCTATAAGTATTTGGATGCTTTAGCGACCATAATAGTAAGAGTTGTTTAATAAATACAAAACAGTGACAACTACAAACAATGACTCAACATCATAGAAGACAGTTTATGTACGTAGGTACTCTATGGTTTCTGTCTTCTCGCTGACGCGACGTCAGAAGATTGACCCTAAAGTGCTCGCGCTATGAACATTTTGCCGTCCACGGCTGTGTGTATATATTAAACATGTATAGGAAAGGATGTCCATCCAAAAAACAGAAGGACCAAAAACGGTTGCAATAGACACAAAGTTACTATGCAACGAACATTGTATGTTTATGTGGCAGGCAGGACTATTATGCTCAAGTACATAATATTATATCGTAGATATTGAAAATGTTTCATTTTGTTATTAAGTTATATAATTTAATTTTTAACGTAGTTTAAGGTAAACATTATGCTGAAAGTAAAAAAAGTGAAAGTGTAATAACTTATATTATATCCCACTAAGTACAAAACTATAACAGAAAGTACTAATGTAACTCATTACTTTCTGATAGTTTACGTTATAGTTTCTTCTTTTTGTAAAGTTATTTAATTATAATTAGCAAAAAAATTATGTTTGAACATGGGCGACAAAATGCTCCCCACGCCATCATTCACGTTTCATGGAAAGGCGCGACTATTCTGGGGTTAATATTGTCATTGTCATGTCTGTTTTCTGTAAGCCAAAGATATAAAAATAATAAATATGACTACCATATTTTAGGCGCACAAGAAAGGGACATAGTTGGAATGCATAAACCACATACATGAAGTCGTAGTATTTTGTAGGCAGCAGCGAATGGTGCGCGTTACTTACATTTCAATTGTTTTTAGTAATTACGTCCTCAAAAATATAGAATATGGATTTCTGTGCCTTCAAAAAGTGTTTTAATAAATGAATAAACACAAATAAGTCCAAAGGAATCACATTTCCTAAGTAAATAAGTGAGTCATCAATTATTTTCACTATTTTTAAAACAGTACTTCTGTTAAAATGGTTAATGTGACAGAATTACGGTACGCAAAAGCGAGATACCAATATGAATTTTTTTTCTTTTTCTAATATAACAACCAAATTCAACTGCGCGCCAAGTTCATGCACATAGGAATAACGCGCAAATATTTATCGGGAGTGCAGGGCCTATTTAGTATTTTTAAATCCTTGACAGAAACCGCTCGCGGTTTCCGCGTCAATTTGTGTGCTCCAATATAGGGTAGAAGACCCAGTAGTCAATCTTTAGAGGATTTCTTAATTTGGATCGCGTGTACTATTTCGGTAACCAATAAATCAGTTAACAGTTATCAATAATTCTCAACGTTTTAAGTGAAAATAAGAAAAATTATTAAACCAAAAAAAAGTAATTTTTCTCCAGTCATCAACCTGCAACATCCAGAACTCGGCCGCCTTATACCCACTGCTCAGCTTCTTACACGACAATCAGTCTCAAAGTGTAAACCAACCAAGACAATATAATACTAACGATTAATTAAAAATCATCATCAACATCCATTCGCCTTTCTGCGTCTACTGCTGGACATAGGCTTCCCATAAGTTGCGCCATTCTGACAGTTTTTTAGGTCGTCATACCCTTCCTACGAGACCACTGTAGGTCCTTTGTCCAAGACATTATTATTCGACATAAAAGGCAGAAAAGGCCGACTACTGGTACAAGTACCTAGGCAAACCGCGAACAAATCTGTAAAAAATCACGGTTTTAAAATCAGTCGCGGGAGGAAACCGCATATGCGGCCGCTTGCTTATGTTCCCTTGAGTTACAAAATTAGCGGTTAACTGTCAAACCGCAAAACCGCCCGAACCGCATACACTATCAGTCGCGGGAGAGCACCGCAAGTGCGGCCGCTTGTATGGCTTTCCTTGAATCACAGAATTACGCGGTTAGAAACCGCGGCGGTTTAGCCGTAATGCGGCCTCGGCCTTAATTCAATTTTAATTGCAAAAAGTGATTAAAAATGCCTGAGCCTCTTAGAAGTCATTGCACGATTAGTTATTTTAAAAGTTTTAGATTTCATGAGGGAAGAAAATCGCCTGCTAACTCCGAAAATAACGTTTAAAAAAGTGGCAGAACGCTTCGCCGTTGCTACAGGTTAGTGTTGCTATTGCAAGTTAATTAATAGTCCTGTTAAATAATTCAGTTATTTTATGTTCCTCACTTATCTTTGCATAATCGATTAAATTGTCACTGAATATATTTGGTATCTAATTTTTTTATACTTCATATAATATTATGTTTTTGTTACAGGAGTTAGTGAACGATTTGTTTACAAGCTAATGAGTGAAAAGAAAAAAGCTGAAGAAATTTCTCTGGCGCATCGGCATAATTTTCCACAGGGATTTCTCGTGTGGAACCCCCTCAAATTCAGAGATCACCATGACAATTATTTTTATAAAATATATAAAAATATTAACAATTATAGTCAATAACAATGGATCTTTTTATTTCTCTTGTCCTGAAATTTAAATTTTTATATGAAAAAGTAAAATTTGACTGTGTTGGCCTACGTAATTCTTTTATTTTTGGATGTTTCCGTTTTTTTAAGTTATGTGCGTTTTAAGCATTTAAATGTCACTTGCTATAACGGTAAAGGAAAACATTGCCAAACCGCACTTGTTCAGCATGGTGAACTATGGTCTTTACCTTCTCAATATGAGAAGAGACATGTCATTGTGCTTAATAGTGGGCCCTGATGGATTGAGATAATGTTAACATCCTATGTTACTGCTGTCATTGCATGGTAGTTTAAGTTAGTAGCCACAGCCCAAATTGTGTGTCTATATTCGTCGGAAAGGCTTTGTCATCATTTACCATCGAATTATGTGCAACATCTGGTAAAAATCATAGGTCTCAAAGTTGTTGAGCTCCCTTGACAGTCGCCAAATTTTAATATATGGTAACATTGACGCTGCACTAGCGACATCCGTTTACTGAACAGATAAGTTGGTGGCACTATACATTTTAACTGACAGGTGTGATATTAAGGACAAAAATATTAATACACATTATAGTAGTAGGTACAATCAATTCAGGTAGATCTAACAAATATATCTTTTTGTGTGTTTATCTTGTAAACTTATTTGAATGTGCCATCCGCTGATGTATTCAAGTACGTATCGGGTAATATTTAGTGATCATTTTTGTATCTATCGATCCTCACATAAAAAAAATATTCCATCTCAAAGCATTATTATTATTATTATTATTATTATTATTATGAGTGCTCTGTAAATAACCATTGCTTAGGTGGTAGAGCCTAGAGTTCGCCCGGGGTAGTACCACCGCCCGCCAAGGTACTCAGTACCATTCCTACCGTCATAATAATTGTTCTTAAGAGCAATTGTGTTCCGGATAGGAAGGTTTGTGGAGCCGGTTTCACTTTTTTGAGGCGACCATCTCAGACCTCAGGGGTAGCAACGCATCTGTGACCGAATTGGAACAAGACTCATACTAACAATAACTAACTGGACTATTACTAACATTAACTAACAGGACTAATTATCACTAACATACCCTGTCCTCGCACTTATTAACAAACTAACCAACTAATATTCTAACACCATCTACTAACTGGACTAACCATCCTAGTCCCTTTGAGTCTAGTTCTAGGTCGGTCACAGTTGTTATGGGCGGCAGGGGAAGGGTGGTACTGCATGCTCATTTGCTATCTTAATTCCATAAAAAAAAAAAAAAAGATTTTCCGAAGCTAAGCGGAACCGCGTACTACCTACCAGTTAAACCAAATACCGCCAAACGTGTTCCTACGGCAGGATTACTAAAAATTCAACAAATGCAATAGGTGGTAGCAGTTATTAGGTGAGGTTATACGCTGGAGGCTTACCGGTCTTAGGGGGCGTTAAAATATGACCTCTATTGTTCACACAATAGGGGTTATTTACGGTGGCAGCGTCCTTAATTTAGGGTCCTGTTACTAACAATGAAATGTTTCTTGTTTTCGAGTTGCGTTGCGTATACCTAAGTATAAATATAGCTCGTTTTGTAGTGAAGCGAGCTTATGTTTTGAGGCTCTACAATTTTGTACTGAATTGAAGTTTTATAATTGCCAAATTTAAAAAAAAAACAAATACAGTTTTGGAGCAAAACATGAAACCGTCATCAAGAAGAAAAAGGATATAAATCATAGTAAAAATTAATCACATCAAACGTAAGCGTCCTGGACCGAGTCAGGCAATATAGGTACGTCAACGGCGTCGTCTCGGAATAGTTTTACACAATTCGTATACCAATTGTGTCAAGTTATTCCGACACGATATAAATGAAGCATATAGGCCCCTGTTTAGCTTATTAACTGTAATATTTCAAACGGATAAATAAACTTTATTTACTTGTACTTGTATTACTGTACATATTATGTAGGTAAGTAATAGCCGCATAACTATGTTTCTCAACTATTAAACAAGTAGCAAACTAATCTAACTCGAGCTAACCGAATGCTAATAGACGGATCAATGGGTTCCGAGAGATAATTATCTCCGGAATACACACGGGCACACAGCCATGGACTTCACATTAATTGAGTAATCTTTCATTTTTAATCGACTTCAAAGAAATGAAGAGCTTTCCAAATTGACTGTATTTTTATTTTGGTTAGATCCCTCTTTAAAGTTACTTTTTTATGGTCCTTTTTATTCGATAACTTGTCGATGGTTCAATTTAGGCGATATAAATGTAACGGGTAGTTTTCGAGTTAATTTTGACTTTAACTAAAGTTCTCCTTTTATTACTTGTCGATGATGAAGTCGGGTTTTTTAATGTATTATTCATGTAGTTTAGGTTAAAATCAAAATATCACATTGATCTGCGTAATAATGAATACATATATGTACAGATACATACGATAAACATACCTACCTAATAACATCTTTCCAATATTGTCGCGCGTATTAAAACCTATCTATGTTTTCTCATTTAGTTTCGGTATTCATATTTAACGGTGAAATTTTTAAAAATATTCCTTCGAGATTGCCGTGGACGTTGGAAACTGATTAGGTAAACAAGTCCTCGCTACTGCTCTCGGTAAATTAGTTTTTTAATAAAGTTTATGGGTCTCAAATAAATCATAGTCCTTGCAATACGCTTATGATTCTGATCGATTTAACCAGAAAAAAACAAAGTTATTAACCGACTTCAAAAAAGGAGTTTCTCAGTTTGACCTGTATGTATGTATGTATGGATATTTGTGCGCGATTATCTCGCGTTTGGTTTAACCGATTTTGATGCGGTTTTCAGCATAGTATTTGTCAAATTTAGGAGAAGGGTTACTTAGGATCGCGTATTACTTAGGAGAAGGATTTAGGTATATTAACCGCATACTGAACCGATTTTTACTTTTCGGCGTTAAAGTCGGTTCTATTTTGTTAAAAGTTATTTTGCAATTAGGCTTTAAGTCAGTTGCAAAGGGTCGTTAGTTTTCACTGCCCCTCCTCGCGAAGTCGTTGTAAACTATATTATCAATCACGTCGCTGAAAATCTTAGTGTAAAGCAATAGTGTACATACCTATAGCCTTGTTTAAGACGATCATGTTTATAAGCAAAACTTAAAATATATACCAATGTACATATATTACAAAATGACTGAACTGGTTTTTTGTTCGCCTATACCTTTTATACCTATAATGATATTCCTGAACTACATAATCCTTCCTGCTAATATTATAAATGCGAAAGTTTGTAAGGATGTGAGTGAGTGTGTGTGTGTGGGTTTGTTACTCTTTCACGCAAAAACTACTGAACGGAAATTCATGAAACTTTGCAGTAATATAGCTTAGACATCGGAATAACATAATTTGTTAAAATTTATAGAGATTTTTGAAGGGACTGGCTCCCCGAAGCGAAGCGAGGGCGGGTATACTAGTATTATATTTTTTACACTCTTTATTTATTAAACTTTAATATCAACTTTAAAATAATACGGGCCGCTTCGCCGACTGAAACTTATAAGAATTTAGTGGCGCTTATTTTTCCATAGAATTATAGCAATTTATTAAATCGCTTCAGCATAGCATGCATAAAGCATTAAAATATGTTTTTGCCTCGTTCTTATAAAGATTTGCTTAGTAAAACTGCTTTGTAGAGCAAAATATAAAAAAATATAAGTTTGTTCTAACTTCTCTATTAATGCAATGTTATTTTATCTCGGGAAAGAGGTATCAAAGCGAAATTGAAAATATAGACAGTTTTGAACGTAAACTTAGTCCTTTATGACGTTGTTGGCAAAGGTTTAGCGGCACTCCGAGAACTCGAATAAATTCAATGTAAATGTATGATAGACTTTCATTATTTGGCTTACTTATGGTGATTGACAACACGAGAGAACCAAGTAAATAAGGATTTCATTTTTCTCAGACTATAAAAAATCTAATACATCATTGTTAGGGGTACGTAAATTTCGCAAATAAAAAATCATGATTTCGCATTAAAAAAAACTTAAAATAGAAAATTTCGCATTTATTTCGCAAAAAAGAAAATGCAGTGTTAAAAACTCAATTAAAGGCTAGAATTGTTGTAATTCCTACATTTTCATCTTTCATTGTTTGCCTGCGATCAGTTACGACAATGTTGTAGATACTAAAGTACCTCTAGGCATCAACATTATTGACAGGGCAATTTAAACATTGAATAGCTGCTTTTGTAAATCCAGGGTAGCAAGATTTTGATGCAACTAAAACTTGCATTGTCACTTGTCTTTGTCTGTTTTGATCAGAGTTGTAATAATTGTTAGCGCGTCTGATCAACATTTGAAAGCACGTAACGTAAAATGGTGCGAAAGTGTTTAATTTTCAAATTTAGCTTTTATCGCAAATAAAATGCAGATTTCGCTTTTATCGCATCTATTTCGTAAAAACGAAATTAACGTACCCCTAATCATTGTATATTGTACTGATAAATAACGCCATTAGCAACCAGTTTGCTATTTGTACCGTAATAAATACGTAATGCGGTAATAAAAAAGTTTCTTTTTATGTTTTACTATCGAATAACCGCAATACCATATTATCGGAAATATCGGACCTTTGCAACGATCGGCGCACGTGGGAAGTCCCTGTTACCCGGCCTGCATGTATGTATGTATGTATGTACCGCCTTACTAGTTTAATTTAATGTGGAAGCAAACAACAACTACAATGAACCGCCGGCAGCTGCGCTTAAACTTTTCAAATTGGAACAAAAAGTAATACAGAACAGTTGTACCACCGCACTCCGTTCTGCGGAATTCTCAACATTTCTGACTCTTGTTTCAACTACATTCTTAAAGATAAGGCCAGGTACCAATTAGACGGGGCATACGCGACTTCACGGATGCTATTTTAAGGTAGGTACTGAGGTTTCGTCATAAAACTATTTATAATATGACATAAATATGTATTCAACGCGATACTTTAAAGTAAAAGTCATGGTCGAAAACAATAATGCATTGGTCTTGATAATCCTTTCGAAATATAGTGCAAGTTCGAGGCTTGTCATTGTTACAATATTATTATTGCACTGTTTCTCTCACACTGGCTTTGTATAATGAGAGCTATCAGTGTGCACATGTTGGTATATGCCTCACAACGTTTTATATAATTGACTAACTGCTAATATTAATACCTAATGTAAGATTGGGTGTTGAGGTTGCGTGTTCGATTCAATAAAAGTCCGAAGTGGTAAGGTAACCGATGTAATAATTCCTTTTTACAATTAGACAAGTACACAGCTTTACTTTATACGAAAACAATACACGGCTTATTATCGCGACTGTAGGATGACGACTGTCGGGACTAGTGGCGTGCGCGGGGAAGAAGATTCAATTAGGGGAGCCAGGGGCATGTACTAACAAATTTTATTATTTTTGCTGTAATTCTGAACTTAATTAATTTATGGAGATAGGATTTACCATCAACATATAATAACTATCTCTTTTTAACATAGTAATAAAAATAATCTACAATTCGTATTAGTTTTTGCTGTAGAGCGGTTTTTTTAAAAAAAGTCGGCTGTTAATACTTACCCCGTCATTGGGGCAAGTATTAACTACTCTGGGGCATATATTAACGGAAATATATTGCTTGATTTTCACCATTATTACAATCATAAACACTAAGTAAATATTAATAAATTTTTGTAAAGCATACTATTTATTAATAGAATTAATAAAACTACCTCTTTTTCACTCAATGCCGCTTAATACTTAAAGCTTGATACAACATTAGGTTATTTTTTTATCAACACTTCTTTAATCAGTCTGTATTACATATTATACTTATAGAAGAAAGTTTCAACGCTCTACCCCTAAGATGATACCCTTAATTATACAACAAATATGCAAAAAATAATAACAGATTCATTCATCGTTAACATTAATAAAAGTAAACAAAATACAATCATAGATACAAAAATTAATATCTTTTGCTTGACTTCTGTCAAACTCAATAAATAAGCAACATTTATTCATCATAATCATCGTCAGAGTTGCAGTTAAGGCATACAAAACTGTATGGGTTCCCTTTGATACATTTTCCATGCGCCCATTTATTGCATGACCTACATATAAACCAATCAACTCCTGAAGTATTTTATGAATACGATCCACCACATGCCATGCCTGTAATTTCTCATTCTGAAATAAAGAAATAAATTTTGTAAAACATCTTTCTACATCTTCAGGGGCAAGTATTAGATACATGTTAAAACTTACCCCTGACATTTTGTTAATACTTGCCCCGAGCATAACGCTTTTAAATGAAACATTGTATGTTTAGAACGACAAAAGATAATTAAATAGAATAAACGTGATATTATAGCTAGATAAATTACCATCAATTGACTATAATCTGTCTGAGTTACATGTATTACATTTACTAAAAATCAAAAAAGTTTTAGTGTAAAAAAGATCGTTTACCTGCTAAAATTCACTCATGACACAGAACTTTTAAACACGGTGTACGGACGACACCTGACAGGTCGCAACGTGATCGGGACGTTGTTCTTGTCGTCGCATCGCGTACACAGATCACACTCATTAATAGTTTTGCATCTATGAGCTTGTTAATACTTACCCCCGTTAATACATGCCCCTGGCTCCCCTACACATAGTCATCATTTCGCCGTGTCCCAACAATCATCCCCCTCTTATAAAAAAGAGAAAAAAAAAATTGATCTGTTACAAGTTATAAGGTTATAAAATTTTAACATGCTAAATCAGTGCACAAAGGCACACAGGAATGTGCTGAATTGCAAAGACAGTCGTCGCTGTAGGCGACGATGTGCTACAAAAACAAGTATCTCAAATTACATTCTTGCACAATTGCGAAACATATCCAAGTTGATACTGCAAAATTATTATAACATATTAATATAATGATTTCATGAATGAATATTATGTTTAAAGTTATCTTTAGACAATCTGAAAATAAAATATCGTAATATTATTTTGAACAATTATTACACTTTAGAAGAAGTATGACACGAAATATTACATTGACACACTGTACCCAAAAATATCTGAATCTGAATTATCGCACATCTGACCATTTATTAACTAATACACTGAACCACTGAACCACTATTTTCAATAGATAGAATATTTACGTAACTGAATAAAATGTTTACTTAATAGCTGCCCATCATTTTAATTGGCGTAAAATAAAAATAAATGTTTCAATAACAAACAATATCTAAATCTCAAGTTAGTGATTGAAAACAGTGATTTTACATAGGTACATACATCCAAATCCGTATACCTACTAACTTAGCAGCGCTCAACCCTGACTCGGTTTCACAAGCTGCTCTCAAACCTAACATAACTGTAGGTGGCTCATCAGCCCAATCTGAAATAATTCGTCAAAAAGTCACTCTCAAACTCTCTACCCTGATCCGTAGTGATCCTATTAGTACATCCAAACTTACGGATCCATTGCTCATATACCTATTACTTTAGAGACCGTATCAGCTGATATGTCGGAAACCGGTACGGCTTCCAGCCAACGCGTGAGTCGATCTATAATTGTAACACAATAAAACCTAGAGCAGGAAGGGGAGATCCACAAAAATTGACTCTACTTATTGACACGAAATACACGAGTTGCTCCACTCATCACTACATAGTATAAAACAAAGTCGCTATTTTTGTCTGTCTGTTTGTCTGTATGCTTAAATCTTTAAAATTACGCAACGGATTTTGATGCGGTTTTTTGTAATAGGTAGAGTGATTCAAGAGGAAGGTTTTTATGTATAATACATGCATATATTCCCACGAGAACGGGATCCACGCGGGTGAAACCGCGGGCGGGCCGCTAGTGTATAATAACATCCATTAAATAGTTATTGCACCCGTGCGAAGCGATCACGTCGGGGTCACCAATTGTGGAGGAAAAGGGGAGATCTCCCGCCAGGCGATGTCACTGCCTGGGGACCGCGGTCCGAATGTTAACTTCGGACCATTTGTATATATAGTTTGTATATCTTGAAATCTTGATAGCGCGGTTGTGGATACGTCTCCTGATTGGCCAGTTCAGTATGACGCGTATGACGTAGTCTATTGTTGCACTGCACTCGTCGCTCGTGGTTGCGTGGTCAGCATTATGTACGGCGCGCGCTCATGTTACGGTAGGTATGCGCCGCTACATCACTCCCCCTCCACTGTTGGGAGATGTCGTCACTCTCGTGAGCCAGTGTCTTCCATCGGCCATGTGTGCCGGAACGATGCGATGCGTGCGCTGCCACGGGAGGGAAACCGTCAAACCTCTGCTGCGTGCTGCGGATCGCTGAATTTGAGCCGGATGAAGGAACCAAGGCGCTTATGTAGAGGCTGCTCGTGGAACCTGGTCATTATGCTCGTTGCTGCTGGCTGGAACTCCATGACTCCTTGTACTTGCTAAAGGACGTCAGATACTTCGAGAGGATTACTAAATCACGTCGATAAATCACGTTGACAAATCACGTCGATAAATCAAATCACGTCGGCTGAATCACGTCGGTCGACAAATCACGTCGGGGTCACCAATGTAAGATTGGGTGTTGAGGTTGCGTGTTCGATTCAATAAAAGTCCGAAGTGGTAAGGTAACCGATGTAATAATTCCTTTTTACAATTAGACAAGTACACAGCTTTACTTTATACGAAAACAATACACGGCTTATTATCGCGACTGTAGGATGACGACTGTCGGGACTAGTGGCGTGCGCGGGGAAGAAGATTCAATTACACATAGTCATCATTTCGCCGTGTCCCAACACCTAATGTTAATCAAAATCTAGAGGTACGTAAAAACAAAGTGGAACAAGAATTAATGAACATTCAAACCAAAAACTTTTATTTTTAGAAGCTATAAACTCTGCATAACTATTTTACTTTCGTATTATTCAAACCTTCTTCTAAATTTTCCTTAGCGTCTTAAACGCTCGCGTGAAAACCCCTAACGTTAGCTCTCGAGATTCTCTCCTGCTTCTTAACAAATCTCTTTGTCAGAGAATACAATACCAAATACACTTTGTTCCACAATTCAATATTAAATTACCTCTGTTTCTTTTATTATGATTTATATTTTAAATGACTGTATCGCAATGTTCGTATCTAATTAATTTAATTCCTTGTGTTCCTTTGATTAGGTACCTACATTTTGTATTTTTTTATATAATTTATTCATATTTCATTGACAAAATCTGAAAACTTAAGCGGTATATTGAACTTAATTTTAAATGTCATTCTTTACCAATCAACCGTGGGAGGAATGTACCTTGCCGGTGCATTAAATGTAAGTAATGCATTTTCATATCTTTCAGAGCCCGACTTTTTACTGAACGGAGGCTTAGTTTTGAAATTTTGCGTGGCCAAATGCGAGTAGTCACTTTGGCGTTATGATTGACCACGCGAGGTGACTACTTACCACGAGTCTGTTCTAGGGATCACTTCCCGTTCAGGATAAAAACCAAAATGTAATGCTAATAATACGCTGCAACGAAAAGTTAGGAAGCCAGTGCGCTACAGTTAGATTGATTTCCTATACAACGGAATTGGGTTGTCAAACTGCGGCCGCGTGACAGCTGATAGGTTGTTTGACGATACGATTTGGGGTACTCACGATGCAGCTGTGCCGGTGCCGAACGTAAAATACTTGAATTTGGTAAAACGTAAATACTTGTAAGAACATTTGCCGAAAAACAGCCATAGATATTTTTTAAATGTTTTTTCATGAAACATATAGTTTGGCTACGTTAATTTACTATTTTAACAATCAATCTTTCATTCCGTTCTATTCCAGTTAAATAAAATTTTCTTGGCAGACTTACCTACTCAGTGGGTACCTAAATAAGTATAATATAATGTGGCAGATTCAATTTTTTAGGGTTATGCTTCCTGAGTAACGTAACTTTCCTTGGCGTCATTTCGAAAATTTATAAGATAATAATTATTAAATTAACACGATTTAATAATCCGTAATTATGAAATGAAATTATTCTAATCTTAATATATACAACGCTAAGGTGACTGACTGACTGAGTGATCTATCAATACACAGCCCAAACTACTGGACTGATCGGGCTGATAGGCATGAAGATAGCCGTTGTGATATAGGCATCCGCTAAGAAAGGATTTTTCAAACTTCATCCCCTAAGGGGTGAAATAGGGGAGTGAAGTTTAATCGAAATCTGCGGGCGAAGCTGCGGGCGAAAGCTAGTACCGTTACATTGTTGTATAGAGCCTAGAGTTCGCCCGGTACCACCGGCGGCCGCAGTACCACCGCCCGCCAAGGTACTCAGTACCATTCCTACCGTCATAATAATTGTTTTTAAGAGCAATTTAAGAGCAATTATGTTCCGGATAGGAAGGTGTGGAGCCGGTTCACTTTTTTAGAGGCGACCATCTCAGTCCTCAGGGGTAGCAACGCATCTGTGACCGAATTGGAACAAGACTCAAACTAATCATTACTAACTGGACAATACTAATATTAACTAACAGGACTAACTATCACTAACAGTCCCTGTCCTCACACTTATTAACAAACTAACCAACTAAGATTCTAACACCATCTACTAATTGGACTAACCACCCTAGTCCCTAAATTGGGTCTTGTTCTAAGTCGGTCACAATTGCCATGGGCGGCAGCGGAAGGGTGGTGCTGCATGCTCGTTTGCTACCTTAATTCAATAAAAAAAAAAGTTGGTATTCCTATTCATGTATACTACTGAACGTGTACGTGTGTACGAATCTAATCGAATTTCAATAACTTTCATTGGCTCGGCGGAACAAAGGCAATTGGTTTCAAATCTCGTTTGTGACCTCGTGCTTTCAATCAATTATTCGTTGATAGACACGGATTTACACCTTTTAGGTTTATAACTTTTTTATGTTAGCATTTGATAAACGAAAAAGTGAATTGACGAATAGTCGCCGTCACCCATGATCGTCAATAATACCTACCAAAGGCATTACTCATGATAATAATCACCGGAGAAATAAGGAAGGGGAAAGAAAGAATATGTAGCTACGAATATACCTATGTATAGAAAATAAATAATTTATTTCGCTCCATCTAAATTGTTATAACAAAACTTTTCTTCTTAAGTTTAGAGAACTAAAACATAAGTTTTTTTATCGGAAACTAGAGGAAATTATTATACTTATTTGTTTAAGTTGAACCGTCCTTACTTTTTACACTCAAAGTAATATCACAGTAAATGTTTTGCCTGTGAGGCGGAAGATATTATAAGCTTTTAAACGTGGCTTGTAGTTGCAATTTAAACACGGAAACACAAAGATTATACCCTTCGCTTAGAGTATTACGCAGTAACAAGCTTCATATAGAGCAGTATAGAGAAATTATCTTCTAATTAGAGCGTATACACAATTCGGAACGTTAACACGTAGCAGTAAGGTGCATTATCGTTTGTCAAGCGAACGCAATGATAGCACTGACGTCGCCTTGCATTCGCTGGGATAATTAACGGAATGACTGTAGTGCATGTTCTATTTACAAATGCCGAGTAATATTATTTTACTTTGAAATCCTAAAAGGGAAATAAATGGCTCAGTAGTTTACAATTCAGTCTTCGGATTGTGTTGGTTTTATTCCAATATTTAAAGAAGGTATCATAGGATTTTGAGGACGAGAACATCGTAGGGTATCTACGTATACTATTTAAATATTAATAATCGCATGGCACTCACTCACATTCACGCTAATACGTGAAACTACAGGTGTAGGACGGACCGTCGCAAATCATTAAGCAAAGTTGTCAAAACTTCGTGCTATCTGTAGCTGTCAGAGCACACAATTTGTGCAATTTACAAAAGTTCGCTCGCATGTGAGTGAGCGAGTTAAAAGTTGCAGGAAATGTTCCATACTAAAATTATTGAGCGTGGTCAACGCTTTTATTTTGAATGTCGCAAAGGCGGAACAACAATAGATTTTTCATTCAATGTGTCAAAACTATGAGCAAAACTTTTGGTTTGAAACTGTGCTGCTCTGGTTTAAATTTAGCACCGGCTTGAATAACATGAATAAATTATCAACAATACGTTAGTAACACCGTGGATAGGCTTTATTCAGCCTGGACAGCCTATTTACGGTGCATTATTGACCGCAGCGTCCGAGATATGTTCCTTCTCCCTCGCCACTCATTTACCATTCCCAACACCTGTAATAGGGCGAACCATAGATGTAGCATACACTGACGTTTAGATAGATTGGAAATGCAAAAGAGCAAAACATATGATACACGTATGGCAGAGCGAGATAGATAGACGAAACCAATTTTTAGATGGCATAGCGGGCTTAGCGGGCACTTGTCAAAAATTGTTCCTCAATTTTCTCAAAATACTTAATTTAATTTTTACATTTCTGTGTGGAATAACGTCCTTTGTAGTCTTAATTAGTGATAGTTACTTGTGCGGTACCTGGATGTGACTCCTCTAGATATAAAAACCACCAGGTAGGCGTCGTGCTCGGCGGTGACATTGACAGCGGGCGATTCATTTTTGGTTTCGTCCAAGTGATACAATTGCCGATCTATAGTTATATAATAAATCTATGGGGCGAACCCATTCTGGTAAATAGTCGTCTCACGTCCATGCATCTCCCCGACAGAAGGGGGTCGCCGACCAAAAAAGAGTCCTAACGAACGCTCCTGCTGATTTCGTGCATTGCCATCGAACTTTTTGCGAAGTTCATTAGAGTTATTCTTGTATGTACGACTAACCTCCTATTTATGAATTGGAAGTGATACTGAAACCTATTGCGAGGGGTGTTTACCTAGAAGACATTTTAATGGAATTTAGATGTATTTATTTTTCTCTTTCTTTTCTCTTATTTTTGGGCACCCACGCGCCGGCACTAGATACCTACCTTTGTTGTTACTGATGTATTTTGACAATGACGACTTTATTTTCTCGTTAAACATTATAAAATAATTTATTGAATCGGTAAGTATGTATTTATTGTGATAGTCTTGTGACAACATTATAATGTTTTTTACAAAGAAAATTTACTTATATTAAGCTACATCAACATAATCATCGTACCTTTTATTTTATTGAATTAAGATAGCAAACGAACATGCAGCACCACCTTCCGCTGCCGCCCATGACAACTGTGACCGACCCAGAATTAGACCCAATGAGTCTCGTTCTAATTCGGTCACAGATGCGTTGCTACCCCTGAGGACTGAGATGGTCGCCTCTAAAAAAGTGTAAAAGTGTGTAAGTGTGTTACATGCAAAATAAAGCATATCAGTATAAAATTAAACGGTGTTATGTAGAAAACATGCAGTGCATGTCAGTTTAAATCTGAAAACGGCAAAGATGAAGAAAGACCGGGAGCCGTTTCTTTAGAACAACAGTATGTTTGATTTTCTAAATAATTGAATGTTTTGGGGAATAAAATCTATGTTAAACTGTGTAAACTATTCTCAAGTGTGCCCATGTCAACAAAAAGTAATAAAAGTAAACCCGTAATCAAATCTTAGGTATATATTTCCCCCTGCATTCCCTCTTAATTAATTTTCTTTTCGAGTAGCAAAACCTTGAGTACCTTGGTACTCGATATTTGTAATATGTAGGTTATTCCAATACAGCTGATCAAACGACGTTCTACTCAACGTAAGTATACAGCCTCTACGTGGACTAACAAGGTTAGGTAGGCGCTACACTTTGTATATGATCAAGTCAATATTGAAACTGAGAAGGAGCAGACCTACCTTTTAACGAATACTCGCTCGGTAGGTACACTTGTGACATTGTCTGGGACTAAATCTCTTAGCCATTTCTTTGTATTTTCTTAAGTTGTTAGGCAATTTCATTTAGTAAAAGCTATTGAAGAAAAACATTAGACGTCGTTACTTATTGTTAGTAAGTACCACTCTGCTCGATTCAGCAAACATAAGTACAATAATGGTAAATTTTCTTTTGAATTAAATCCGAACAAATAACTCATGATAAAGTTGATCATCTTATAGAATTAAAGACTGAAGCGGTGGGAATTTAATGAATTCAATATTTAGGGTCTAATACACTTGCTTTGATTAGATTTAACTTTCAACCATCATCCAAATACTCTAAAAATTATTATAGAAAATTTTGTTATTAGGTACATATTATATTAGGTATAGTTATTCCGATGCTCAGCCCTCCCAGCTTTTTTACACTTCATTTATTCATTTACTGAATTTTCTTAACTACATATTAATGGAAAGCAACAAATCCAGTCCTATTTTGATCGTGTCTTGCATCCAGTCTTAGTTCCTTGACAAAATTACGTTTAGTTCTTACCAATCAGTATTCAATACATTTACATTTTTGATGATTCATAAATACCTAATAATAAATGTGTATGTTAGTTAAAACTTAAAATTTTCAGTCACCAGGGTGCGCCCCAGTTTTAGTTCCAAACTATGACAAAGACAGCCGACAGCAGAACGCGACTAGAGTCCTACGACGATCTTTTGGCGCATGACTGACGTGAGGGTGACAGAGACAGCGCCTTACAGGGAAGGCAAACTGTGAGGCGCTGTCTCTGTCACCCTCACGTCAGTCATGCGCCAAAAGATCCTTGTAGGACTATACAATCGTTGGAAACAGTTCGTTAGTTACGCAAGATACTTCCAAGTTTTAAGTTGAAGCTGAGAAGTTACAAATTCAGTTGACGAAGAAATGTAACTTTCCTTATATGTTACGTTTTGTGGCAAAAACGCGACTTCGCCAAACTCAGTTAGTGTTTTAGACTTGTTAGCATGACGCTGTGATCCCAGAATGGCATGAGAGCATTGCGAATACTGAAAAACAGTAGTGCGTATTGAATTTAACTTAAAGATTTATCAATATCCTACTTCCTACTATCCTATCCTACTAATATTATAAATGCGAAACTTTGTAAGGATGTATGTGAGTGAGTGAGTGAGTGAGTGTGTGTGTGGCTTTGTTACTCTTTCACGCAAAAACTACTGAACGGATTTTCATGAAACTTTGCAGTAATATAGCTTAGACATCGGAATAACATGATTTGTTAAAATTTATAGAGATTTTTGAAGGAACTGGGTTCCCGAAGCGAAGCGAGGGCGGATTTACTAGTAATGTAATAAACATAAAATTACACGGTACGAAACGTATGCCAAATACATACAGGTGGTGCATGATGATTTACAGAGTTTTACGTCAGATTGAGTCAGAGTGCAATATATGGCAGTAATTAGCGAATATTGTGGAATAGTCTTTATAATTTTTAACAAAATAGAACTGACTTTAACGCCGATAAGTAAAAATCGGTTCAGTTAAACGCGGTTAATTTCCTAAAACCTACTCCTTAGTCTGATAAACACGATGCTGAAAACCATATCAAAATCGGTTCAGCCAAACAATATGAGGTTTAAGAATCTTTATTTCTCATAAGAATCATAATTCACTTACATGAGAAACATTCACAATTTATGGATACAAGTATGAGAAAGCATTACGTACTAACAAATTATAAAAAATAAAAATAAAACTGAGGGTAAGATACAAGTAAAAGTCTTATCGTATTGACACGGATGCAAAGTTAGTATGCGAGACTGGATGTGGCTTGCTTGAGCGTAGTATGTACCTATACGGTATAAAAATGTTTGTGGAGTTTTATTTATTTAGTATGTAGTATTTGAGTCGTTTTTTGAAACTAAACATTGTTTTTGATTGCTTTACATCCATAGGCAATTTATTATACAGTTGAGCACCTTCGTACATAATATTTCGTTTACCGTAGTTTGTTCGAGGCGAGTGTAATATTATATTGTTCGCATTTCGCAGCCTGATTTTTTGAATTTGGACTTTCTTTGTGAATGTGATGTGTGTATGGATGTATGAAATCTTCTCCTAAATCTGACAAATACTATGCTGAAAACCGCCTCAAAATCGGTTCGACCAAACTCGAGATAATCGCGCACAAATATACATATGTACAGGTCAAACTGAGAACCTCCTTTTTTGAAGTCGGTTAAAAACAGCGTCTGAAGGTCTGACCTTCGATGCCCTCTGACACAGTTTGTTTTGTTTGCTCGTAATTAATGTGAAAATGGGCTATATCCTCGAAACTTTTCGGGGCTAAAATTGATGAATACATTTAGGCAAGCCTTTGTTTTTGTCAAAGATACTGGTCAAACCCGAGCCGGTCAGAGGAGCGTGGGCCGGTCCACCCTCCCTAACGACGGCTTACCTTTTGAGCACTGGTCTGTGAAAATTACCAAAACCTGTTGGTCCAATGTGTAACAGTAAGCGGAAAATGAGGCCCTGCAATTATGTTTTTATTTTAAAAATTTTTAAAAGACAGGTGGTGGTTTTGAAGACTGTCAATGTCAAAAATCATAAATAAGTCTATTAGCCCCAACAGACTCACGCGAGAAGTCTCGCCGTGAAATCTTGCCGAGAAATTGCGCGAGAACCAAGAAGGCATCTACACTCATGCGACCTTCTCATTCGCATTCTCGATCGTCATCCGGAATGGACGTCAGTGCAGCGGCTTTGGTTTTGTGTGCATTAATATACTATAATCTTGTGAATACTAAAATAAGAAATAAATTAATATAAGTACTAAAATAATAATAATAATTGGTAACCACAGACAGTAGATTATTTTAACTAGAAATGTAAATTTTAAATACAAAAACACACAACGGTCCCACTGAGACCGAACGAGAATGTGAATACGGTTCTCTTTTCTCGCCCGAGAAACCCTTTGAAGCGGGCAAAAATACCGACACCGATCCGAGAACAGGCGAGCCCGAGAACGAGACTGCGAGAAACCGATCACATTCACGCTTCTCGGGTGTTCTCGGGGGTTCTCGGCGTGAGTCTGTAGCCGCTATATAACAACCATTGCCAAGGATCATGGGCGTACCACAACGGCCGGTCATCTGTTGATCTTCTGTTGTTACAATGACCGTGAAATTCCTTATTCCGTGTAAATTATATATTTCAATTCGGAGTAGGTAGGTAGAAAACAGAAATAGAGCTGTGTATAACAAAGCCTTTCATGCTTTTAATTTTCATATTTTTAAGACAATTTACAAGGAAAAATAATTTCGAACTGTTTTATATAAATGTTTGAATTGATTTTAGTTTATAACTTTATTTCGCTACCGCCTTTGGTCCAATAACGTAGTCTAACTAAATGTAAATAACATTTTGTTAAGTACAAAGATGTATTTCATGGATTTTAACGTCGAATTCATTAATTTTAATTATTAAATATTTGATTAATATTTTAATCGCGTTTAATTTCATTTGGTGAAAATGAACATTACACGTTACAAGTATATCTACCGCATAAAAACTCGCTTAATCTTATGCCTCGAACTTTCTATAAAGGGCGTCACGCTAGCCCTTACGGATATTACAGTTGTCTATTTACAAGCTGGGAATTCTCAACGTGAAATGAAATTAGAGAGTGATTCCATTAGACATACCTAATAACGTTATCTATTTCACTCGGACTATTCAACATGTTGTATGTATATTTACCATCGTAAGACATTCACATAATATTTGCCAAATAACGAAATGTATTGAAACGTGACATGCTGGTTTATCAGGTTTTACAAAATAGACACTACTAGTAAATCCGCCCTCGCTTCGCTCCGGGAAACCAGTCCCTTCAAAAATCTCTATAAATTTTAACAAATTATGTTATTCCGATGTCTAACCTATATTACTGCAAAGTTTCATGAAAATCCGTTCAGTAGTTTTTGCATGAAAGAGCAACAAACACACACACACACACTCACTCACTCACTCACTCACATACATCCTTACAAACTTTCGCATTTATAATATTAGTAGGATAGTAGGATATTAGTAGGATTGTAAGACATTCACATAATATTTGCCAAATAACGAAATGTATTGAAACGTGACATGTTGGTTTATCAGGTATTACAAAATAGACACGGTAACTATGCCACGGTTGGTATTGACAATACAAATACTTCAGACACCACTTACCCTCATGAGCAGAAAACCAACATTTACATGACGTGACAAGTGCCCCGGATTCGAACCCAGGACCTCTCGTTACATATAATAATATAAAATCTTTGTAAATGTAATGTTATTTTGTCAAAAAACTGTTACATAAAACATTTTATTTTGGGAGATGAGCGTAGTTCTACAAGGTGAAAATGTACGTCAGTATGAAAGTTGTATGAACGGGTTTGTAATTTTCCCTTACATATTTAGGGTTGTTCCCAGTGGTCAGTAATCGGACGATCAACATATAAATTACGTTATCGTAGGGCAGTCGGAGGAAAATGATAAATTCGTCATCCGATAGTCGGACCGCAATGCTCGGGGTTTCTGTATTTATTGAAATAAATATTGCATGCGTATTGCGCATGTGATTTATTTCACATGTATTTCCGGAGATTTAAATACACTCACAACCTGCACCTACATAGGTACTTCTCTTTTGATGTTAATATTTCAGTATATTTATTATATCACAGCACAATTCGTTTGTCCGTCCATCCTCATTAAACATAGAAACCCTGCCTGTTCGTACACAATAAATCATAATAAAACTCACAGAAGACAATTTAGGAAAGCCGTGCGTCGCAAAATTGCGTTACGCGTTTTAATGAGAAAGTGAATGTAGAATTTATTTATGTGGGAAGTTAAGCGTTGGCTCATAGCGGCCGCTGTGGCACACGACTGTCATGCGTGCTTGATATAGGGCCGTCGTATTAAACTCAACGCGATGATACACTATTGAACGCTAGTATCTCCTCATAATCGAGAAGGCCGGTTTCAAAACGTGATTAGTAGCCAACCCTAATTTCAGAAGCTTTACGTCACCCGAAGGCTTCCGATTAACGATTGTTATGTAGCGATTACAACGCGGGTTGATTGCTTGACGTCCGTTCTGAAGCACGTTATCGCTGAAGGATTTCTGTTATTTTTATAATAAAAGATTAGAACATACAGTGAAATAATGTAGTAAAAATTTCAATAAACAGATTACTCAGATTATTTTGTTCATAATTTCTATTCGTAAAACGCTCCGAAGGGAGAGCACTTAATTTTTTTCCTCCTGGGGGAAATCACGGAGTGTCACGCTATACAAATTCCTTGCAAATTTTGTATTTGAATGAATAATTACATCACTTTGTCCTATATTGAAAATTATTTCTTAAAACATTAAAACATAAATTATGTACGTTGCACTGTTGCCCTACTATAATGAATTAATGAGTACTTTGAGAATATAAGCCTACGGACAATCAATGTTGTCAATGTTATAATCTGTGAAAATTTATATTGTATATAACTACGGCCTTATTTAAGTTCTATTTTTCAAATCGACTACGTCTGTCATTGCCTTTTTTCGGTTCATAAATGCAAAATAAATGTGATTAATAACGCTTCGGCGCAAAATGTACAAAACGCAAAATGAACACAACTCGCACAATAATTCCCCTATGACACTTTCGCACGCTTATTTTTACGAAATATTTTTGAGAAGATTCAATGAGGGTAACCGCGTGTGAATTTTCCGCTAGAGGCGCTAGTGAGAAGGGAGGTCTGTCTGTCACTTTTCGCTTGTCTGAATGGTCTGAATTTCATTTGTCACTGTTTATGTATGGGCGGGCTTTGACAGCAAGACCTCACCTCGACGGTGGCGCCAGCTGGTGAGCACAAAAACGGTGACCCTCATTGGACGCAGTTCAGATCTAAGTGAAACGCTGACCACGATAGACTACGTAGTACAGAAGATAACGTTATAACGTTCTTCTCCAAGAAAACAATCACTTCTTTTGTGATATTTTTATGTACTACAAACTGAACTTGGTAAAACAAAAACATGGCTTGGTTGCATCAATTGCATTGAGATACTATGTACTAAAGTACTATACATCAATGATCAATTGTAAACGTTTTATGTAAATCGGTTCTCAATCGAGTACTTCCTGTGAAGCACTTGCCGTATTGTCAATGAGGGTAACCGTTTTTGTGCTCACCAGTTGGCGCCACTGCAGACGGCGGTCATGCTGTCAAAGCCCGCCCATACATAAACATTGA
The DNA here is from genome assembly GCA_905404135.1 of Hesperia comma. NCBI lineage: Eukaryota > Metazoa > Arthropoda > Insecta > Lepidoptera > Hesperiidae > Hesperia > Hesperia comma. The sequence goes on along the minus strand of FR990014.1, from coordinate 22,947,866 downwards.
CAAGTGACACTTGTCTGAATACTATTCAGTGAATAGACAAGAGAGAAGTGACAGGCAGACCACCCTCTACACTAGCGGCCTCTAGCGGCGAATCCACACGCGGTTACCCTCATTGAGCGAATCAGGAATCAAGATTCCGTACTTTTTTCTTTTCCTCTTCTTATGGTGTTACTATCTGCTATAAATTCACATAGTAGATATTACACATATAACATCAAAGGCATAACCGATGTATTGTCTGCTAAAAAAAAATACAAAAAAAATATAATTGTTTTATATTTCACATCAAGTCCCATCGTAATTCGGTCATTTAATAACAAATAAATAATCCGTAATTGAATTATTTTAAACTTATATCATCACGTATAACAATAACGTAACCCCACACTAAGGCACACACTCCCTATGTCGTGGGTGCCATGGTCACCACACAAGACGAGAACACATAAAAAGACCAAAAACCGAAATTTAATTCATCATTAAGAATTCCGTATCGTTGGGAATCGTACCCTAGAAAGGCTATCCGTTATGATAACCATTGCACCATTCGGGTCGTCATGGGCACGGTGAACCCGTAATGGCTCTCATAAGAAAGTCAGTCAGCTGAACATTAGTGATTCAATGAGACTTCCGTATTTTCCAGACGTATGGCTCCCTGGGAATGTAATAAAATGATTTATTATTGAATTGATACGCGTCGCTGTCGCTACCCGTCCGAGTGTCGCACGCTTCACAGCGCACGTCTGCAGTAGATAGATAAATTACACATATTCTGGAAGAGCTTCTAAAATCGTGAAATATATTGTTGAAATGACTGTTCTAGGATTTGTTTTGTCTATTTCATTAATCAAAATCAGTGTGTAGTTATCCAGTGAACATTGAAACAATCTAGAGTAGAGTAGTGTAAGATCACTATGGGTGATGGTGGTAAAAAGTTATTCCATTTAAGCGTCTAGGTACGTACTTCAATAAACATTGATAACCCCTAAAGGAAAAATTGCATTAGTGCCAGGCATCCTGTGACTTCAACTTTTTATTTACTAACTCGACTACTCGACTTTACTAACTTTATAACATCATATTATATTATTTTCTTAGTGAACGGTCTAAGGAACCCCTGAACAAATTTTCAACCTTCGACATCCACTAATTCAAAATGTGCTTTGGTTGTTTGTCTGTAGTTTACTAATTTTCTTTCACCGTCTGCTAAATAGACGAACCTTCCTAGTTCTCATTTAAGTCTTGTTCTAAATTGGTGACAGTTGGTTTGAGTGGCAGCGGAATAGTGGTGTTGCATGCTCGTATGCTATCATAATTCCAACTTTACAATTGTGTTAAATATGGCGATACTTTTTTTAAAAACATTCAATATGTGCTAGTGCATTTTGTGAACGTAGCTGTTATTCACTTCAGTATCTACCATCACCACAAAAGCTACATTTCACTTCTTCCAAGAAAATCACCTAGGAGTTTCTTACGTAGACATTTATAGTACAGTAACTCAATACGATTCTTTCTTTCTTTACTATTTACATCCAAATTTCACCTCTTTTCCGTGACAATAAAGTTCATCAAAAACATAAAACCCGCAATTCACTACAATGGCATTCACGGACCCCGCGGAACCTCTCCCAGTCAATTTGCTCTTAGATACGCGCGCTTTAAATTTCCCGAGACTCAAGCTCTGGTGCCAATTACGGCGGTCGACGTTTTTTTGCTACAATAAGGGACCTGCAAACTCTTAATTATAGGTTTTTTATCTGTCGCACCGGAGATTAGGGCGGAAGGGTGGGAGGCAGGTTGTCAAGGTGCCTTTGCCTGCTGAAGCCTTAATATTTTACGCAGAAGAGCTTAATATTATTATGATTCTGAAATGTTATGAATACGTTAATTACCAAGGTATGACTTGATATGAACGGAGTTCGAAATTACTTATTAAAAAAAATATTTTGCTTACAGTTGAAGTATGAGTCTGAGGGCGAAAGGTCCATCTAACAGACGTATAAGGCTTATGAACAAGGCTTTTAAGTATTTTTTTGTTATAATCAATTGATTAACGATTGATAATTGATTGACGACCCTGTAGCTTAGTTGGTAGCGACCCTGCCTGCGACGCGAGGGGTCCCGGGTTCGATTCCCGGCCGGGGCAGATATTTATGTGGCAGATAAATATTTGTACTCGGGTCATGGGTGTAATTGTGATGTGTTATATGTGTAGTCCATGCCACCCGCGACACAGGTACCTGGTAACCTACTGCGGGGGTATGAGTGTGTTAGCGTTTATTATTATTATTATTAAAAATTAAATAATTTTGATTTATTGGCCTGTGCCGATTCTACTCGCATGGGAGTAGAATTGTCGCCGGACCTTATAATGTCTCGGAGTTACGAACGCCAGCCCTGGCGAAGGAAATTAAATTCGTGAATAATGCGATTACGGACGCGCGACAGACGCGGATTGTTTACTTTGATCCATGTTCCGGCGTTTGACTGTTGTTCTCTTTTCAATTATTACAGTCAATGAAACGATTGTACGTCCAGTAATGACAAGGGTAAACGATTTATTAAATAATGAAAATGGGTTTTCAAAGAGCTCCATGTATGGTCAGATAATATAAATGTCACCTGTACCTAGTTTGTAGGTGCTAAACGTTTGAAATCATGAAGAAGTGGTTTTATTTTCAGTATAAATATAAATATGATAAGATGAATTCTGAACTATTTTGAAGTGAGGTCTAAGTGATCATTATCTTTTAAGTAAAATAGTTGTAACAACCCCAGATCACAATTTTTAAAATTAAAGTATAAGTTCGATATTGATAATTTGTAAGTAGATTTAGTTAGTAAAACTTATAAAATTCTTAAAATTCGATCACGGCAAATAATTATACCTTTATATTTTTGTAATTGTAACGTAGTTGATATAATTGATGATTTAAAGCATGCGCTTTTCAGGCGCGCTATTTCTGAACTAAACAAAACGCGTGTTCACATACTTGGCGACTTGGAGCATACGTTTAGCTAAAACTCGTTTTCAAAACAAACCAGAACACTGTATATAGTCTTGTATAAAATCTTATTTCTTATGAGGCGAGTTTTCAAATCACTCGCTCCAAGCCGCTAGATGACCCGGTAGCAATATAAGTCCTGATGTTCCTCGTTGTTGGCAGACAAGTGCTGGAGAACGGCACGCTGGTGTTCCTGCCGTTCGCGGCGGCGCAGTACCGGCGCGACGTGCACGGCGCCGTGTACCGCTGCCGCGCGCACAACGCGCATGGCGCCATCGTGTCGCGCGACATGCGGGCGCAGGCAGGTCAGTCACTAACTCGCGAATTTGAGTGCAACTATGTAAACGGCTCACGACTTTGTGTGCAACTATTTAATTAGCTCACGACTTTATGTGGCAGCTGCGTAACCAGCTCATGAGTTTATGTGTAACTGTGTTTAGGTCACGTCTTTGTGTGCAGCTGTATAACTTGCTCACGACTTTGTGTGCAGCTGTGTGCTGTCACTGCAAGAACTAGACTAACTATTATATTTTATTATCTTTCTCTTTCGTTTTTCGTTGACTTTCGCGAATTTCTGAATACATTTCACTGAATATACTTCCTGCATAACATTACTTGCTGTGTCACATTTAACACAATTGAAGTTAATATGAAGAAGGATTATTGTAAATACTTAGTTAATATTTATATGCATTAAAGGAAAATAAAATATTACACACTCTAATTTAAGTTACTCTATGCACACTACCATGCATTTCACGACGTGACATGACTTTAAAATATGTACATTAATAGTGTCAATGCAAAATAACCCTTTGACTGAATGAATTACAGTCGAATTTCCCGGGTGATTAGTGCTTATAATTGTATTTATATTTTGTCAAGGATTAAAAGCTCGGCACCGACGCGACGTGAAGCATTACAGCGGGTGGCGCATAAAATATTTTATTGGAATAAATGAGAAAACGTTCCCTTTGTCTCTCCGTTATTTCATTAACTTTTGAAGCTTTTCTTTTTGAAGTTAAGTCAACTTTTTTGTTTTTCATACAAAAACATATCAGTACTTTAATAAAAACTTAACTTGTACAAAATCTTCATCGTCAAATTTTAAACCAAACCACACGACAAGCACTAGCTTTTTAATTTAAAAAGAAATATCAAAATCGGTTTATGCACCAAAAACTTACGAGGTAACCTACATAAAAAGTACAGTCGAATAAAGGACTTCCTGCTCTTTTTGAAGTCGATTGAAAAAGGTGATAAATGAAACTTTGATTACCATTTATCACGTTGTGAGCAGCCAGCGCCAGGGTGCAGCCGGCGCAGCCGACGCGAGGTAATCCTTTCATCCGTTTACGAGATTACACTGCAGTCTACGTATTAAATCATTTTTATTATTGCCTTTATGAGCGTAAACATTTTTAATACGGATTCAAAATACCTGTTAGTCACGGGCCATTTCTAAAAGTAAAACGTCATGCGTTTATGATTATGATGAATAATATCCCTGAAAGGCATTACTACTCTATAGGTACTATACTATTTATTATTCGCGGCTTCAAGGGAACCTATTATCGGGATAAAACTTATCATGTGTCTCCACGTGTCTCAAACTATCTCTTCCTTAATCAGTTTTAACGGATTAAACGTGAAAAGGCAGCAATCAGACAAATAGACAGCCAGATAGAGCTATTTTCCCAATTTCTAATGTAAGTGAGCGTGAGGATAACTCTATGCACTCATAGCACCACACCAAGATTTTCTGTATCAGGGTGTGTGTTAGGGATTATACTGGCTATGCAGCGATAGAATTCCTCAGATAGCTGATATAAAATTTTAACATAATTAATGCGGTTACTTCTGACTTGAGCGTTTAACGTCTCACGGCAGAAAATTGTACAATTAAAAAAACTCAAGTTTTATTTGTTCCCTAGCTCGAACTACGTCATTTGTAAGCGTGCTGCAACGCTCCAGTTCCGGTGCCTAATAAAACTTTAAACACATTTACGGGGAAATTCCCGATATTCTGTGAAAGTGGCGCGCTATTTTTTCCCGGAGTTTTGCTTCGTTAGACGGGAATACGTCGCGCCGTGTTCTAACAAGCAAGGGTTTAGAATTGGGCCGTCTGTGACTGAAATATGCAAGATCCTGGAGCACCTACGGTGTTTTCCACCATGAAGGAAGCAGGTTTATTGCTAAATTAGTCTTAATGTTTTGCATCTACCACCGTATTGCAAAGATGCGATATTAAACATAAAATTCATCTAAACTTATTACTGATAATATGAAAGAACTCAAGAGTTTGTTTGTTTATTCGTTTGAACGGGCTAATATTAGGACCTGCTGATGCGAGTTGAAAAAATTCTCTGCTTTGGATAGTCAATTTATCGAGAAGGCTTTATTATAACGTCACGCATGAACCAATTGAAGCGAAGATACGATGAAACAGATTGCCAATTAGGACAACATTTAGAACATTATTTTTATTATACCTACGTAAGAAGGAAAATGTAAATCTAGTGTCCCAGCGAAGGTGGGCCTCACTGGGCCGTTTCAAAGACCCAACTATAACTACATTTTTATAGCATTGGTTCGTTAGATAATCGAGTCGTTGAACAAGTCTCCGTTCGACTCCGTTCATCGTTTGTGAGGTGTTATTGGGACTCCTGAAGTATCCCTCAAGTGGATTTGAACCATATTCAATACTACTAAACGGTATAGTTTTCACTGTGCATATAGGTATTGTTAAAGATTTGTAGCAAGCCACGTAAAATGAATCTAAAATTGTACGCTATTTGAGTAACTTTCCGGCAATTTATATAATAAAATAATAATTGTATTTAGGCACCTAAAACCGTAATATCAATTTAACTTAACCCCTTAATTGTTATATTATTTCGTTTATCTATTTTTAATGGAATTATATCTAAACTAGAAGAGTATATTGCTGACATAATTTCAATGTCTTCATAAACATGTAAATTTTTGTATATTCCAATAGGCTTTGTGTGACAATTTGTACAATTATCTACTCGTAAGAATATTGTGACACCTTTTATACATTAATTTGTACAGAGCAAATTCACCACAATACAGTTTTTTTGCTTCGATACGATACTCGCAATGCATTTAAGGACAAAAGTAGTGTCATAATATTTATCTTCTTAAAAATCAAATTCGACCAAAAATCATTAAATTTTATCCATTGAAGCATAGACGAGTTTCGAACTTGCAAACCATGTTAACCAGCTCTCGCTACATCAACGAGACGACCCCACTTTACTCGACGCAGTCAACCTCTGACTGCTGAAATTATTCTGGTTATTACGGAACTATCCCGGAACTACTAGTCCGGTTAATTGCAGCGCGAACCGTGCCCCAACTCCGCTTTACACCACCAATTAGTTTACAGGATATAATGAAAATAACGAGGAGAGAAGTGGCTACATTCGGCCGAACTTTCGCCACTACCTGCGCCGGCGGCCTATAAAAACATCTCGGGGTTGCCAACTACATGTTTAACGAATTTGTTAAGTATATTATATAATTAGGTATATGCAGTTGTGTAGATTAAGCGGATCGAGGTCCTGCGGGTGACATGATATAGAATATGGACCTACTATTTTATTCCTGTGGTTACGCCCGCGTGAGAGACGAAGAAACTCAAAATAACTAAGAGAAATGTGGGGAGATTTAAGCGCAACGTAGTGCTAAAAGATATATATATTACGTAGGTAAAGTTGAGGGTGCCGATATTTTTCCCGTTTTTACCTCAACAAAAAATCGATTCAGTGGCCTAGGCGTAAAAGCCTTACTCTCGCATTTTTAATATTAAGTAGGGATGTATAATTCCCTTTCCAAATTATCAAGAACAATACAAATAATGGAGTGAGGGATTTAGGGGTCTTAGGTTAGATTTACTTGGGAGTTTTTGCTCATCCCAAAAAGCTAAGTTTTACAATAATATAAATATATCGACGGTCTTTCATATATTCAGAGTTAATTTCACACACCAGTGGTGTGTGTGACACCACTATTGTATATCGAATGTCAAACGCAGCAAGTGTTTCGATGCGATTTATCTGATTCTAATTATACCTAATTATCAGGTATACCTGATACCTTGAATTCTGTTGAACAGCTTTGGAGTATTATATTTTCGGTTAAGTAACGTAGGACTTAACACTCGACTATAAATATGTATACGAGTTGAATAATTATAATCTCCTGATGTCGAATGAATAGCCGTATAATTGTTGAATGAATAAATAATCGAAAAATCCTGTACCTGCCAGGATTAAACTCGCCGACGGTCGTGACTGTGTATCAGCGTTTATACATATATTTAAATTCCGCCTCAACTTGACGTCGCCTTCCACTCCGGACTCATCAAACAACCGTCCGTTATCAAATTATAATGTAACTGTTCAGGGAAGCAATTAAATGTCAATTTGTTAAATGTATTAATACACAATAATTGTAGGGCCGCGCCCGCGGGTATTTCGGAGCGCTTCGCTCACACAAATATTTTATTTTAATAACTGCCGCGGAGTAGTTCACTTAGGATTAAAATTAGCTTAAATTTATCGCAAGCAACGTTTAAATGGAACGCATTTAAAACTCGTAGCTTAGTAGAAATTTCAGCGCATGTTTTATGTATGTAACGTAAATACAAATACAGCTCTAGCAATGTCTGTTACTTTAGTAAGATACTTTTTTCGCTAAATGGCTTTTAGTAGTCTTACATATTTAACAGCTTGGTGTTATAGCTCGCAGTGGCAAAGCCAGGGGCGACCGAAGACATTTCAAATGTCAAGTTAAGGAGAATAATAATCCTTACCAAAGCAATGTGGTTAAATACGGTTAAGCTCTTGAATGCCTCGGATTGGTTTGCTACGATTGCTTGAAGTTTAAATTAAACATATTCTCAAGTAAAATATTCTTTTTCGCAAACATTTTGCTCGACAAATCTTACAAACATCGCACTCTTACTTCAAGATTTAAATAAAAAGATCGCACTTGGCAATTACATCTTTAAAACGCTACTGATAAACAAGGCTCCATCATTATAAAATAGGTACTAGAGATGCCTACTTATATCATGTTGACATCCTTTTCAAAAAAAAATCTTTGTTTAAAACGATGTGTTAGAATTCCAGGAAATAATAAATTTCCCCCTTGCCTTACTCAAGCTCCTAATGCATAAATGTTTGGAACGTTTCAATTTGCGAAAAGAGATGATATTATCTACGATTCCGAAGTACAAAGTAGTCTTCGCGAGTAACTTCCGTAATATTCCACGTGTTATGGTCCGATGTTGACGCCGAGAGGAGGCAACGTCGCCCATAACTCACCCTCACCCGGCACTGCAATAACTTGTCCCGTCAAAAACGCTGAGTATTCATGGCTCAGGATGGAAAGGGGGAAAGGATGTCGGCGGGGGAAGCGCGAGAGAGCAGGTTAGGCGAGGGGGAACGATGTTAGACGGCAGAATAATGTTCTTTCAAGTTAAATCACATGCATATACGAGTGTTAATACGTGCTAGGTGAAGTTTATTGTGTTTAAAAGAGGAAGTTTTCAATTACTTATACGTCAATGTAATGCTAATGTCGTTGGAAGGTTATACCTAATAGGCACTCGGTAGAATTTACTGCTGGGTTATTAATAGTAAGTTGGCGAGTGTTAACAGTTTTTTGAACGTATAAGTGTTTCGTGACGTGGTGCGAGTCACTAATGACTTGTAAGTAAGGTAATGTTGTTATGGTATGAGATGAATGACCACCCTCTTTCCAATCTACTCTCTATTATATTTAGTAGCCAGTGCGTTTTATAAATACCGATATCTACTGACCTCAAATTAATTTATAGTTTATTTCCTCGTACTGGTACTGAAATTAACATTTAAGAAAGCACAAAACAGACTGTTCTAATTCTCACATAATCATAATATCTGTGATGTGAACTATGATTGTAAGTTGTAATCTCCAACTTTCTGGGTAAGAGTTATCTACACTGGTCTAAAATACCTAGTAAGGTCTAAAATAGTAAGTAACTAATTAGTTTACCAACCGCTGCTTGAAAAGTGATTGTATTTATGTGTAGGTAGTGTAGATGCTCTTATTCTCAATACTGCGTGACAGGCGGCCGCTATCTCAAGCCCAATTACTTGCAGTAATCTGACACTTGGTTAATTACTCGGACGGTGCAATTAATTGCATTGAATAAGATCAATACGGCAGCGAGTTGGTCGGCGCGGCCTATTTCTATTCATTAGGAACGTCCACATTGTTACACGGATACAGTAACGATCGTGTAAATAACGCTGTTATCTGTTTGCGTATGCTATGGAATTATTATGTAGTCATTTTCAAACATGAGCATTACAAGGATGTTTATATCGTGTCGCTTATTGTCTAAAACTAGAGACGCACTAATAATTCTTTATGTTCCTTTGCCTCATTAGATAAATATCAAAGCAAAAACTTATTCATCCATCACGTAATATCAAATTCGCTTGACGGATAAAAAATAAATTTGGCACTACTAATATTGGACTAGTTTGTCTGAAATTTCGTCGATTTTAAAATAAACACTATGAGCACTATCTTTATTGTTGAGGTTAAAAGCATGAAACATCTTTATCAAAATTTTGGTACATTAACCCCTAAGGAGATTTTTGGGATGAAAGTTGATTTAAAATCAGTGTTAGGTACGTCCACGCGGGCCAAGCCGCGAGCAAGAGCTATTATATTATTAAAACGTTATTCATTTTAAAATGGCTTCAAAAAACAAATTAATTACAATCTTCTGTTACTCATACATGTCATTGTTTAGTTGAGGTCAAAGCTTTGATTTGCGCAACGGAGGGTATTATTTGAAACATAAATTAAAACCGAGTGTAATACGCGTTAGGAATGAGCCTTTTAAGGCTGTCACGGTTTTAGAGCGTCCGTCCCTCACAATTTACACAAGCGACGGAGCGGACAGCCGACACTGACGTGACGAGGGTGTCTGCTTTGTGCCTCGAAATGTAAACTGACGTGCTTATATATTGTATCTGCGCTACTTATATAACGACGACCATCGCCAATAACTCTATCACCAGATAATCTTCAATGAATCGGTCAGTCAATGAACTCAGTCCATGAATTTGTTCTATTATCAAATCCCACCTGCTTGTCGATTGGTGCTTTGAAAATGAACAAATTAAAATTAAATGAATTTGATTCGAACTTGGATTTTACAAACTGTTTTCGAAAGTCAAAGTTAGGTTTGTATAAAACCGTATATCAGTAGACACTGCCCAGATGGGCAGCCAAGGGTAACGACAACACGTCATTTGGCAAATTAGTGTCGTAAAAGAAGACAGAAGTCGACATGCTTGTTCAAGCTTCGTGGAGGGAGAATATTATTTCTAAAGATTAAATTGTTATCTTTCTGTAAAGTCTATCTGGCTAGCTATCTCACTTTACTACTTTATAGTGTCATTATTCGCTGTAATCTGGCTGAGGACCTTGAGATCTGGTTCTTTGCTTCTTTATTCTTTCTTAGTTTATATTATGTCTTAGGAAACAACGATGGTGTTGTTGAAGGGCTCCGTGTTCCCATCAAATATCTCGTATACCTTGTTCGTCAGTTCAAGTTTCACTTCAAACTTAGTCGGTCTCAGTGTCAGCCCTTCCGTCCGATGTCCGATATGACACAAATCACAATACATAATACACCGCTAGCTGTCTCGCGGCCCTCGTCTACTGACATGACCGGAGCGGTCGCTGCGTGACGAGGGTGGCCAGCTTATGAAATAAAAGGCATGCCAGTTAACGTTAACATCAGGGAAATATATCGATACTGAGCATACCTGTGACGGATCGATGTCTGCGCTGGAACGATATTACATTAAATCATCTAAATAATTATGTCTCATGATTTTGTCGTTTACATACTGTTTACCGTTCATCGTGTATTTCTGTTTAGCCCAATGTTTAGCCGGTAGAGAATGCAGTTAACCATAAAACTGGCCATTTGTTCTGTAATATTTAATGTGGTCAATATTGATTCAATGAATAATCTGAAAATTATAAATGTTTTGGTAAAATTTGACTTTCATCAAATAAGCTGTTAATTAGTACCAAAGACAAAATGAATAGTAGAATTACATAAAATACTGGTTAGGAGAATAGAGTAAGAAAAGATAAAATCGACAGTCGACAACGCTATCTAATTGCTAATTCGCAGACTTCTACACTTTGGAAAACATTACGTACCGAGAATTCTCACGTTGCTAACGACACCACTGTGACCAAATGAAATGACAATAATTTATTTCTCTTAAATGCTGGAGCTTAAAATATATAAATTTACGAAATTACTCCGCTTATCTCGGAAGTTGTACAAAAACTTTCCAACACATCTATGATTTCAGCTATTAGGAAAATTTTGATAAACTCCTTCAGAAATCTTCTTATTCATGTTTACAGACAGAACCGACACGAATACAATTCTGACTTAACTACTTCAATTCAATACTCAGTCGTTAATATCTCTAAACTTTCAAAGCGTTAAAGACAAATTTGCGTGTCCCCATATGGACACAAAATTTGTAAATATATAGATTTGATGTTCTGGGTTCAATTTTATCAAGGTGGAAATTACAATAATGATTTTAAGTTTCTATCCTTCGTTTCAGCTTGGATATTTTCGCCTTGATGCGTCTATGACACTCATGACACAGGGAATCCTTTGAGGTATGTAGCGTTAATAAGAGGAAAAAATGTATTCGAATTGACAGGGAGGTTTCGTGACCCTTGAAGCGTAACTCTGGCGAGCCGTAGCCTGTTTCGTGGCCAACCCGTAATCTACGTCGTCGTCAGTTTGTACGTTCTTATCTACGTAACAATCGTCCCTCACAACTCACAACGAGAAACTGTCAGGCACGGACGTCTCGCATTTCGAGCTGCATTGCCGCGGTATAAAGATACCTTCGGCGACAGGTCTCCTGGAATGCATAAAACATTCAGAACCGTCACTAGATTTTGTGACCGATGCATTAACGCATACTTTATACCACAGAACAGAATTAAAGCTCAAGTATGCTTTATTCCAGATTTGTTTCTTGTTTGTGCGTTCGCACTAGCGTTTTTAATTCCGTGTCGGTTCTTATTCCGATCCACGAATTCCAGTGAACACCTACGTACCTACTTAATTTACATTCAATCAACTATTTACACATGTATCGGCTTTATGAATTATTAAAGACCTTCAAATTTGTACAGGGTTTAAATTATTAAGTTTAGCAATAAAGTCGGGTATTTACACACCATTGTTTACTTGAATAATTAACTGCAATTCCAATAAACATACACTAATTTGAATATGACGTTAATTTATGCCGCACGCGGTAAATAATGTCATTTTATTGAAGTTATGCGTTGGCGGAAATTTACGAGTATTGTTATTTATTGGTGACGTCATGTCCGGTTCGTATTGGCTGCTTGAATATTGATAGTGATTATATATTTATAATACTGACCCAAATTCCTACCGGCAGATCAGAGCATAGAGCGGAGGACTTCAGGTATATAATTATTACCTTCTCGCTTCAGTCGGCCTCCAAACGGCTGGTCATATTCTAGCTAAAAATCGTTTATGAAAAATAAAAGTTATGAACAATATTTCAAAATCAAGAAAGTTTAAGACTATTGGTTTAGGTACCTGATATACATAATTATTGTATCGTGACTTACCTTTTACTTTAATTCCTTAATACTTCCACAGAATGTGAATAACATCAATACCTACCTAAGTTTTATGAATTTCGTACAGCTACGTAAATAGTAATGCAAACATTAAAACGAAATATCGTATCCACTAAAATAAATTGTTTTCGTAAACCGTACAGCAAAGATATAAATTGAAATTAAGTTCACAATAGAACCAATTGAATACAAATATATTTTCCAGAGCCATTATAATATCAGAGACGTATTGAGATGACGTCAATATAAAGCAAATTCGTACAATCAGAAAATTGATTGTTCTTTTGAAGTAAACTTTTTTAATATTCTCAATCGACTGTTTTGTGATTCGAGTTAATCTTAGCTATATAAATCGTTGATAAATGAAGATATATTAGAATGTAAACTCGCATACTTTGTCGGAGAGTTGAAAATCGTTACGCAAATGGTTTCGTTCTCGAGTAATGGATTAGGGTTTGAGCAGTTCGCAAGGCCGGCGCGATGGTCGGCTTAGTACGGCATTTGTTAGCGCCGCCTTGGTGAAGGAGGCTTTCGGCATGCAGCTCGGATCTTTACATCGGGACGTCTTAACAATTGTATTTCTACATTAACGCTTCTATTGTTAACTGTTTATCAATAAGAGCGGTGACAGTTGCTAGCTTCAAGCGCAACTCAAATTTGTTGAGACCAGACGTGAAGTACTACCAGTAACCCAGTAAGTAACCCAGTGCAAAATGATAAGGTAAAATACCGTAGATTTGAAAACCCTCCTCACTACCTTTGGAATACAAAATAAAATATCAAAATCGGTTAACCCAGTGCAAAATGATAAGGTAAAATACCGTAGATTTGAAAACCCTCCGCATTTTTTTAAGTTTGTTATTAAGTTTTAACGTTAACGACCCCAGTAGGCACACGACAAGACCTTTGGCCGCTGACTCAACCAAGAGGACGGTGGGCGGTGGCTGACCAGCCGTGTTCCACAAATAGGTAAAATGCTCCAACGAAATCTTTAATATGGTCCATAAATAAATAAAACTACATACATACTAATTTATTGATTAATTTATTATTTAGATTAGTATATTGATCAACAAATTTTGCCACACTTTTTTTGCATATTTTTCCTACAAATGTTACGAATTAAACGTAGGATAACAAAAGACAAAACGCTTAGAGCAAGCAAAACACTGGCTACGACTATAAGGATGAGTTCCACCTCGAAGTACTGCAGCCAAGACATGTTGGCAGCCGCTGGCAGAAGGTGCTCCGCGCCGCCATGCTTTATGATGTACTCCGCCCACCACACGGCTCGCTCCGCCGCGGTTTGCGGAGAGTCGTTCAATATATTCCGTAGTCGCACCACGTTCTCTTTATAACTGTAAAAAAAATTGGTTGCCTGTAAAGTCGGTATACGGGCGAAAGTTTTACGTGACAACGACTTTGAGTGGTAAAATAATTTTAATGTGAATATTCATTCGTATAGTAGGAAGAAGGATGAAATAATAGTAACAATTTAAAACATTTATTTATACAAAGAATTATATTTAAAACATTGTAACACCATCCGCCATCTAGCGCTGCTAACCGTTAGACCATTAACCATTAGTCACAACTAAGTGAGGTAACAAACTAGATTACTCTACTTAACCAGAGATGGCGCTGTACCATTTTCTGAAACACGCCAACGTGTGTACGCCGTAGCTACTATAAGTAACGTGAGCGGAGCTTCTAACGCAGTTTCTTGAAGTGCCACCCGGCAAACCAATTTATAAGACGTTGTCACGTCAAAAGTTTATGTTACCACAACTTTAACAATTATTATCAATGACAACGGTTTTTAATCACAAGCATTCTCTGTGTCGCCATGAATAACACACAAAATCAACGCCACATGCCCCGACCATAAACAGAAATTTAAACTCATCAATGAGATTTCCACTTCGCTGGGAATCGAATCCAAATCCAGGTCCCTATCAACCAATACGGATCATGTAAAGGTTTTTCCGGCCTTAATATAATATAATATAAAGTAAATGACACACCTTGTATCTCCGATAACGTGTTCTATAGCTCTTCTTAATTGTTGTTCAGTCAACGAGTTCCAGTCTAGCTGCATGCCGATGCCGAGGTGAACATAGTTCTCGGTGTTCAGCCACTGGTCCCCAAGCACGGGGATGCCGATGAGAGGCACTCCGGCGGTTAAAGCTTCCTCGCTGGACTGCAGCCCTCCTTGAGTTACAAACAACTTGATTTTTGGATGATCTGCAATATTTAGAAGAATAATTATTTATTAGGCTTGTGTAATGTGTATGTTTGTGTGTTTATATGTTGATAGGCGCGATGATACCCTAGTGGTAATTCGGCACTTGGGAGTCTTGGTTCAAATACCAGGGCAACAATTTTTAAGTTTTCGAAGTTTCGAAGTTTAAATATCATTCGCTATAACGGAGAAGAAAATCATCATGAGAAAATAGCTCAACAGTGGATAATACGAATGGTGATAGTAATGATGATGAATGGAGCTGGTTTATTACTTTCCAAGGAAAATATTACTGATTTCCTTAGTGCCGATACGCCTAAACTGCAAAGTGGCTATCACCTCCTGTTTATTCGTTACTCAGTAACCCGCGAAACCCCCGCGTTGAACGATGCCGCACTCTCTTTGCTAATGTACTTCTCTTCGCTATTTGAACTCCACCCCTCGTGTAAGAAGTCAAATTCTTAACCTCTAAACTCTTACCGCTCTAAGTTAAACCTTACATAATTCCTGTTATACGTACAAAGAAGATCGGATTGCGGAAACCATGTTGATACGTGGATGTTCTTTGCGGTTTCAGTCTGTATAAATTCATCTCTCTTCCAAAGAACTTCGTAAGGCAGATTAGATAACACTCTCGACATCATTTTAATCTTCTCTTTACACAAAGCAGACGGGTGTACGTTTGAACCAAAACTCACATATACTACTCCATTTTTAGAAGCATCTAAAATAGTTTGAAGCTCCTGAAAAATTAAAACGTTTTATAAAAGTAATGGTTATATTTCCCTTACCTAGTTATTTCAATAGTTATTAAATGTTTAAATTGGACTGCTTCCTCATTCATTCCAGTTTTGTCAAACTTGGCTAAAGAAAATACCTATTTTTTTAAATAATACATTAGACTTTGTTATTGTTTATCTTGTGTTCTCGTTTCTTTCTCTTGTGAAATGGCCGTGACTATAAAAAAAGTTATGAATTCTTATTTTAAATTTATAAATACCCCAGTGGCTGGGACGAGTTACCTTGGGCAAATTTTTCGGTGTTTTTTGGTGAAGTCCCCCTAAATAAACTATACCCGGTGGAACCGGGGGATTGTTCACCCATATTGGATATACAGATTGTAAATATGCGTACACTCTTTGGCGCAATTTACTAATTGGCAGAAACTCCGAATCGTCCAGTCCCAAGTTTCTTTGTAACATTTCGTTTTCTACGCTTTCGTAGTTGTTTAATACGTAACTGTTTATGATTTCCTTGTACAGGTTTATTACTGATTCCCACAGAGTATGATTATAGTACCTTTGTAGTCCAAGAGGTGGATAAAGTAACGGATGAGTGGGAGCTCCAAAGATTTGGTAAATATCAATCATTGGGCCAAACGAACTCATATGAATCGCAGGAGCATCGAACACATTCAACAATCCAATCGCAGAATATATATTACTTTCAAGTATTAACAGATCGAAACGATCCCTTCCACTTTTGATTAAATCCTGCACCGGTTTCAGTCGTAACAGCTGCTCGAAGATGTCTTTGAACGCTTCTAGATATATGTGCATAACCCTGATTTCGTCGCCTGTTACGTGGAATACTTTAGCAAATGCTTCTTTAAGTAAATGGAATGCCATCTCGTGAGTGTTGATCTGCGTTAGGTTCGCCGGCGCTTGTTCCGGTGGAATGGGATGCGTCGTGATAGCGACCACGTCATGGCCGCGCCGGACGAGCGCTTCGGTCAACGCGCGGTGCACTATTTGGTGGCTGTACGAGGGGGTCGGGTACACGCACAATATTCTCGCTCCATTTACGTTGGAAACCATTAAAGCACACAAAACGTCCACTACTAAAAACAACCGCAACATCGTGTACCTATTTCACGCAAGTTCACGCAACAAGACTGTGAGACACACTGGTTCAGATCAATATTTGATTTGTTAACAATGAAACTTATTTTGTACAGCTGCTTGACCTTGATTCGCATAATCAAGACGGCGTGTATGTGTTTAAGGTCTACCTCATTAAATACATTACTAGCCGACCCGGCACACGTTGTCTTGCAACAGATAGGTACCTATAATTTCTATCTCAGGTTCAATGTGGCTTATCTAGATTATGGAGGAAAAGGAGAGATCTTCCGCCAGGCGATGTCACTGCCTGGGGACCGCAGACCTAATGTTAACTTCGGACCATTTCTATATAAATAGTTAGATACTCCGCAAACTTCGATAACGCGGTTGAGGATACGTCTTCTGATTGGCCAGTCTCAGTATGACGCGTATGACGTAGTGAACTGTTTACTATACTCAGTGGATGTGGTGCTCTGCTTTGGTGAGCATCTCATGTGTGACGAAACAAACACTACGTTTTAAGTGAGACTTTTAGCTACAAAACTGTAAAAATCACAAACTAAATATTCAGTAGTTTTTAGATGCCGAGACAAACATACAGACAGACAGACAGATAAAAATTCTTAAAATAATTATTTTTGCATCTATTGGTTCTATGTTGACCTATCATATTTTTTTCTCAAATGTAGGATGATTTTTTTCTCAAACATTACAGGACAGACATAATGCAGCAACATTATAATAAAAATATTATATTTACATACTAGTAGGTATAGATTCCGGACCCTCTAGTAAGCAACGCATCTATTAGGAATTTGCTTTTGGAAAATTGTTAGGAATAGATGTCAGGTTAGAATGTAGTTATTTATAAATTACTGCATTAGAATTTACGCAAGTTAGCCACCGACGACCTTCGTTGACTAACGGATGGCAGTTCCCATACTTATTCCTACAATTTATAGAAACCCCCCAAGAGTGTGCCCCAAGGATCGATATTAGGCCCTTTGCTTTTTCTAATTTATATCAATGATCTTCCTTACTTCACTAAGAACTTAAGTGAAACTGTGTTATTTGCTGACGACACCTCCTTACTTTTTAAGGTAGATAGAAGAAAACAATGTTTTGACGATGTAAATAGCGCTGTTTTACAAGTACTGCTCTGGTTTACGCATAATAATTTATGTTAAATGCAAAAAGGAATAAATGTGTTAAATTTACATAACAAAAATGTTAAATAGGTTCCACCTAAAATTGTTCTGAATAGAGAAGTATTAGGATTAGTTGAACAAACGACATTTTAGGCCTTACTATACATAGATTCTCATTTGCAATGGGGTCCTCATATCGAAACCCTGTCGGGGAGACTAAGTTCTGCTGCCTACGCTGTTAAGAAAGTAAGGCAACTACTAAGATTACTACAAGAATTTTAATCCCATTAATTTATGAACGAATGTTTCAGGAAATTTATTTCTGTATCGTGTCGTGTACCAAAATTAGCGCCACCGCGCGACGGCCACCGGTGGTTGTGATGAGTGGGTGCCGACCCTTGATCACATCCAACGACTTTTTTGCATGCATAACACCGCCAGCACCAGAATAGAAAAACAAGTTGTATTTATTAAATATCGAGACGAATGTCCTAACCGAAAAATTATAATTTTGTATCTTTGTCCATATCCCGCATCTATCACAACAACGTTATACCTACTCCGTGACCAGAGCATACATTGGGTAAAATCTGGTAAGATCGGAGAGCCACACCACTCGGGAAGATATACGAGTACTGTATAGCGGAAAATGGATCTATTAGATCGTTCCGCCAATATTTCAAACGGACATTAACCGGTCTCTTCCAATGCCGAGATGGAACGATTGACTTGTGGGTCAATTGGAATATATACAAAGACTTAAAGGAACCGGTCATGTTTTGGTATGTACTGATCATTTTTTTAAGTTGATTATCAAGTATATTTTAACGTTAAAGACCCCAGTAGGCACAAGACAAGATCTTTGGTCGCTGACTCAACCAAAAGGACTGTGGACGGTGGCTAACCTGCCGCGTTCCACACATAGATAAAATGCTCAAACGAAATCTTTAATATGGTCCATAAATAAATAAAACTACATACATATTAATTTATTGATTAATTTATTATTTAGATTAGTATATTGATCAACAAATTTTGCCACACTTTTTTTGCATATTTTTCCTACAAATGTTACGAATTAAACGTAGGATAACAAAAGACAAAACGCTTAGAGCAAGCAAAACACTGGCTACGACTATAAGGATGAGTTCCACCTCGAAGTACTGCAGCCAAGACATGTTGGCAGCCGCTGGCAGAAGGTGCTCCGCGCCGCCATGCTTTATGATGTACTCCGCCCACCACACGGCTCGCTCCGCCGCGGTTTGCGGAGAGTCGTTCAATATATTCCGTAATCGTACCACGTTCTCTTTATAACTGTAAAAAAGTTTATGTTACCACAACTTTAACAATTATTATCAATGACAACGGTTTTTAATCACAAGCATTCTCTGTGTCGCCATGAATAACACACAAAATCAACGCCACATGCCCCGACCATAAACAGAAATTTAAACTCATCAATTAGATTTCCACTTTGCTGGGAATCAAATCCAAATCCAGGTCCCTTTTAATCATTGCGCCATACGGGCCATGTAAACGTTTTTTTGGCCTTAATATAATATAAAGTAAATGACACACCTTGTATCTCCGATAACGTGTTCTATAGCTCTTCTTAATTGTTGTTCAGTCAACGAGTTCCAGTCTAGCTGCATGCCGATGCCGAGGTGCACATAGTTCTCGGTGTTCAGCCACTGGTCCCCAAACACGGGGATGCCGATGAGAGGCACTCCGGCGGTTAAAGCTTCCTCGCTGGACTGCAGCCCTCCTTGAGTTACAAACAACTTGATTTTTGGATGATCTGCAATATTTAGAAGAATAATTATTTATTAGGCTTGTGTAATGTGTACGTTTGTGTTTTTATATGTTGATAGGCGCGATGATACCCTAGTGGTAATTCGGCACTCGGGAGTCTTGGTTCAAATACCAGGGCAACAATTTTTAAGTTTTCGAAGTTTCGAAGTTTAAATATCATTCGCTATAACGGAGAAGAAAAACATCGTGAGAAAACAGCTCAACAGTGGATAATACGAATGGTGATAGTAATGATGATGAATGGAGCTGGTTTATTACTTTCCAAGGACAATATTACTGATTTCTTTAGTGCCGATACGCTTAAACTGCAAAGTGGCTATCACCTCCTGTTTATTCGTTACTCAGTAACCCGCGAAACCACCGCGTTGAACGATGCCGCACTCTCTTTGCTAATGTACTTACTTCTTCTCTTCGCTATTTGAACTCCACCCCTCGTGTAGGAAGTCAAATTCTTAACCTCTAAACTCTTACCGCTCTAAGTTAAACCTTACATAATTCCTGTTATACGTACAAAGAAGATCGGATTGCGGAAACCATGTTGATACGTGGATGTTCTTTGCGGTTTCAGTCTGTATAAATTCATCTCTCTTCCAAAGAACTTCGTAAGGCAGATTAGATAACACTCTCGACATCATTTTAATCTTCTCTTTACACAAAGCAGACGGGTGTACGTTTGAACCAAAACTCACATATACTACTCCATTTTTAGAAGCATCTAAAATAGTTTGAAGCTCCTGAAAAATTAAAACGTTTTATAAAAGTAATGGTTATATTTCCCTTACCTAGTTATTTCAATAGTTATTAAATTGGACTGCTTCTTCATTCATTCCAGTTTTGTCAAACTTGGCTAAAGAAAATACCTATTTTTGAAGTTATACTTCTTTAGGCGCGTTATGAAAATTTCATGATGCCCGGTTCACATTATTCCAGTACGGCATTCCAGTCCAGCGCTGGAATGCTACTGGAATAATGTGAACCGGGCGAACCTGCACTGGAATGTACCATTCCAGTGATCAAATCCAGTCCAGTCGACTGGAATGGCGGTCTATTTTTCATTCCAGCGCGCCCATTCCAGCGCCACTGGAATAGTGTGAACGGCTAATCCAGTGCTGGATTATACGTTGAAGAGTGAATACAAATTGTTATTTTTTTGGGATAGGTGATAGCGTCGGTACAAAAGTCAACTCGCCAATCTGCAAATGTCAAAATGTTCAGGAAGGTGATTTTAATAAAAAAAAGTATTGCTGTATGTAAATCAGGGATTTCTTAAAATCAATTCAAGTTAATGAATTTGTATACTATTGATGACCCTCTATAGATACAATTAGACAAAATAATGTATTTCTTACCTGTAAAAGAGATATCACCGATTGATTAGTTGACTATGGTAATAAAATAAGAATTAATGAAGGAGTACACAATAAGAAAATTGCCAATCTGCCACTTAAACTAGTTGAGTGTTGTAGGTTTACAGTTGTACGTTATATTGTACTACAGTAAAGTATTCAATCTGCTTCTTAAACTTACACTTAGACTAGTTGACCATTGTGATTTTCACAAAAGGTGATAGAATTTGAATATGGTCTATTAAACTAAATTCACATAGATTAGTTTACCTTTGTAGAATTTTAATTTTTTGCAGTTAAGCAGAAAAACGATTTCTAATAAACATCTGTATTTGAAATGCCACAGATTCAATATTTTGCCACAATATGAGTTGTGTCATAATATTGATGTCCATGTATTTAAGTCAAAACAGTTTTAAAACAATTGTCAAACTTCTTTCTTGAAAGCATTGTCACTGTAGTGTTACCGATCTACAAGCTTTTGAACGACTGGAATAAATGTGAACGATATGATCCAGTCCAGCACTGGAATGGATTACCGCTGGATTACTGGACTGGAATAAATGTGAACCGGGTATGGAGTGAAATTTTACGATGCGCGCGCATCTGTAACACCAAAAATTATAAGTATGAAGTTAGGCGCGTGAAATTTTACAATGCGCGCGCAACAGTATGAAGTTGCCGGCTAAACCCATTGCTAAACCCATAGAGATAGGAATATACTTAGATAGAGACGCCCTAATACTTACCCTCATATGAAATTAGCTGGTTGGTGTGTAGCCACCACACAAACCACTCATTGGCCTTTGTCAATGTAACTCTGACGTCTCTTTTGCTTTTTATCGAAATTATTTATAACCAGCCAGGTTTGTTTTGACTTGTTTGTGGCACATTGACATGAAATAATATGCACAGACTAGCTAAAGATTAATGTTTCGTTATACGGTATGCAACGACTAGTCTTTTTGGTAAAATATTTAATAAAGGTTTTTAACTGCAATATAACTGTAAATAAATTATAACTAAGTATTCAAAGATAGTTTAGGATGACTATTAGTGATTATGCTACCATTCCATCAGTATTTTCTTAAGACGTTGTCACGTTCAACTATCGTCAGTAAACCGACTTTACAGACAACCAATTTTTTTAGTATAATTAATACTAAATATTATGAAATTATTAACGTTGAATATTTGATGCCAAAGAAGTATAACTTCTTACGCGCGTATATAAGTACACGCAATTTAATTTTTTTTAAAATAATATATTAGACTTTGTTATTGTTTATCTTGTGTTCTCTTTTCTTTCTCTTATGAAATGGCCGTGACTATAAAAAAAGTTATAAATTCTTATTTTAATTTTATAAATACCCCAGTGGCTGGGGCGAGTTACCTTGGGCAAATTTTTCGGTGTTTTTTGGTGAAGTCCCCCTACATAGACTATACCCGGTGGAACCGGGGGATTGTTCATCCATATTGGATATACAGATTGTAAATATGCGTACACTCTTTGGCGCAATTTACTAATAGGCAGAAACTCCGAATCGTCCAGTCCCAAGTTTCTTTGTAACATTTCGTTTTCCACGCTTTCATAGTTGCATATTACGTAATTGTTTATGAATGACTTGTATAGGTTTATGACTGACTCCCACAGAGTAAGATTATAATACCTTTGTTGTCCAAAAACAGGATAAAGCACCGAATGAGTGGGAGCTCCATAGATTTGGTAAATATCAGGCAAAGGGCCAAACGAACTCATATGAATCGCAGGAGCATCGAACACATTCAACAATCCAATCGCAGAATATACATTACTTTCAAGTATTAACAGATCGAAACGATCCCTTCCACTTTTGATTAAATCCTGCACCGGTTTCAGTCGTATCAGCTGCTCGAAGATGTCGGTGTACACTTCTAGATATATGTGCATAACCCTGATTTCGTCGCCTGTTACGTGGAATACTTTAGCAAATGCTTCTTTAAGTAAATGGAATGCCATCTCGTGAGTGTTGATCTGCGTTAGGTTCGCCGGCGCTTGTTCCTGTGGAATGGGATGCGTCGTGATAGCGACCACGTCATGGCCGCGCCGGACGAGCGCTTCGGTCAACGCGCGGTGCACTATTTGGTGGCTGTACGAGGGGGTCGGGTACACGCACAATATTCTCGCTCCATTTACGTTGGAAACCATTAAAGCACACAAAACGTCCACCACTAAAAACAACCCCAACATCGTGTACCTACTTCACGCAAGTTCACGCAACAAGACTGTGAGACACACTGGTTCAGATCAATATTTTATTTGTTAACAATGGAACTCATTTTGTACAGCTGCTTGACCTTGATTCGCATAATAAAGACGGCGTATATGTATTTACACGTCTTACTCATTAAATTTATACACTACTAGCTGACCCAGCACACGTAGTTCCGCAACAGATAGGTAAGTATTGTCAAGATGAAACAAACACTGCGTTAGACTTTTAGCAGTAAAACTGCATAAACCAGACAAAAAATCATTCAGTAGTTTATGATTCAGTACTTAATTATTTATACTTCTATTCTTCTTTTTGAATTTGAACCCTCTGGTAAGCAACACGTTAATTAGGAATTTGCTTTTGGAAAATTATTACGAATAGATAACACGTTAGATGTCGTTTTTTTTATATGACTGCACGAAAGTTACGACTTGCACGTATAGACGACAATAATAATTTTATTTAACCAAAATAATACCTACTTTAGAATTCACCTAAATTTCTCCCGTGGTACTTTATTTGTCCGAGCGGATTTGTTTGGTAGCTAAAGATGGGTCTACAAACACACTTTCGCATTTTTATATTAGTATGGATTTGCTGTGCATATTGCTGTCTGTGTTTTGTCTGTAAAGGTAATCCGCCTCATATTTGCTCAAGTGTTATTTGGTAACCATCGTGTCATTGTTGCATAAAAAAAAGAACCGTTGACGGCATCGCTAACGCGAGTATTGATTTTTCGTATTCATGTATATTGATACTGTAAAATAATAATCATGATATGATTCACAACGTTTAGTTAAATTAAAATTTAATACAAAAAATAACGAAACAAGTACTCGTACATACCAGAGAGTAGGTTATAAAAAGTAGCGGCTTCCAGCCACCGGTGACTGTGCCGCGTAGCAAAAGTAGCGCCACCGCGCGACGGTGGTTGTGGCTGGTGGCTGCCGAACTTTTTTTGCATCTATACATCGACCGCTCCAGAATAAAAAAAACCGGCCAAGTGCGAGTCTGACTCGTGCACGAAGGGTTCCGTACCATTATGTATAAAAACGCCAAAAAAATCTGTCTATTGTACAAACGACTCACTTAAAATTAAATATTTAATTGTTTTATTGTAGCCACGTATTAGCCACAACGCCATCTCTTGGACCGAAAGGTAACTAAACTATCTAAACACTTAAACACTTAAATATTTATTTTATTCTGTTTTTTAGTATTTGTTGTTGTAGCGGCAACAGAAATACATAATCTGTGAAAATTTCAACTGAGTAACTATTACAGTTCATGAGATACAGCCTGGTGACACACGGACGGACGGACGGACGGACAGCGAAGTCTCAGTAATAGGGTCCCGTTTTAACCTTTGGGTACGGAACCCTAAAAACGGGTTGTATTGATTAAATATGTCAAAATGTCATAACTGAAAACTTATAATTTTGTACGTGTAATCACAACAACGTTGTAGTCTACTCTGTGACCAGAGCATACATTGGGTAAAATCCGATAAGATCGGAGAGCCACACCACTCGGCGAGGATATATCTAGCGGAAAACGGATGCATTAGATCGTTCCGCCAATAATTCACACGGACATTAACCGTTCCTTCCAATGCCGGGAGGGAACGATTGACTTGTGGGTCAATTGGAAAACATACAAATGACTTAAAGGGATCGTTCATGTTTTGGTACTGATCATAATTATCTTACCTTCACGTAGGATAAGTACCTACTAAAGCATTCACTGAAAGTCCAAGGGCGTCAACACATTTCATTTGATGGTTCGTCTTTTCGTATATTGGCTTCTTAAGTACGAGACCGGACCTGACATCACTGTTTGGGACGTTATTGGCATTATGTAAAGTTTTTACAAAAAAATCTAATTCAAAAATATCGCGTCAGATGTTGCTCAAGTTTGTATAAGGTCAGACGACAGGTTCTAGCGTCCTAATAAAAAAAAATATTAAAATCAGTTTACATATAAATGCAAAGAAGTTCATTATTATTATTATTTTTGACGACCCAAATGGCGCAATGGTTAACACGCCTGATCGCTGTTCCAAGGGTCCTGGGTTCGATTCCCAGCGAGGCGGTAATTTGAATGATGAATTTAAATTTCCGTTCTCGGTCTGGGTGTGTGTCCTTGTCTTGTGTGTTGTCCAAGGCGCCCACGACACAGGGAATCCTAGTGTGGGGCTTTGAGTGTGTAGCGTTAAAAAAAATGCTTCTTGTATAGCTTGGACGTTGCTGCAGAATAAACATTATTAAGAAAAGGCCAATATCTTATTTGGTGATATACATAGGGCACGGGGAACAAGTATCCCCGTGAGGCCACTGTGACCATTTCTGATCTATTGTGGCCATCCCATTGAAATTAGATCTGGTCCCCTACTCCTACGGTCTGGGCGAACCGTAGTATGTTTTTGGGGTCCAGGTCTTTGATTTGGTCGGGTGTAATTACATTCCCTCCCAATATAACACTCCTGCAGTGGGTAATTGCCATGCATTCGCAGAGGATATGGATGGAGGTTTCCTCTGCCCCACCACAGAATCTACATGTTGCAGTGTTACTTAAGCCTATTGTGTGTAGGTGTTTGTTAAGTCTGCAATGACCAGTGAGCAGCCTAATCAATGTTCGAATCTCAGTCCGGCTTAGGCTGAGCACTTTATTTGAGTATTTTCGCGAGTATCCAATGATGAGGGTCTTTGATTGGCGCATACCGGGTGCCTTCTTCCACAGCTCCTCGCCCTGTCTCAGGGCCAGAGCCCCAAGAACAGCTCGAGTTGCCGCCGTTGATACGCCCACCAGGGGTTCAGGACGGAAAGAAGTTCAACATAACAGCTTATTTTTGCAAGTATAAAATACAGGAAATTTATTCCAGTTACAGTCGCACGACAAATTTAATAATCGCACGTTCATTAAAATGACATATTAACATGAAATTATAACGAGTAAAATAAAATTAAAATTGTTAAAATTAAATTGAAACACATTTCATGATATTTATCTTAATTAGATTACCTTACACAAAACGACTGATACACTGGCAATAACTGAGTCAACCTCTATCTCCCTTGATTAGAATACTAGCTGAGCTGGCAGATGCTGACATCCACCGTATAATTTACTAGTAAACGCGCCCTGGTTTCGCTTCGTGAAAGTCCCTTTCGGAAATTGTTAAGCGTAATTTTTTAACTGACTTTTTTATTTATGAACCGAATGAAATAAAATAAACACTGTTATTAAAGTCAACTTACCGCAATATATTAATCAAAACCAACCCAAATCGGTTGAATCGTTTCTGCGATTAGCGCTAACATCATCACAGGCCAATAGACAATCAGACAAAAATTCGTAAAATCATCGTTTTGAGTTCTACTGCCATAATGAGGAACCCATGTAATAGTTAGTTTTCAAATAACATGTATCTCGGGTTAAAAGCGGCGTTTTCAAAGGCCTATTAAGGCCCACTTGACAAGTGAAGTAGGTATGCGTTGAACACTCAAATATGGTTTGTTATATTGCTGGAACTTTTGACACAAGTACTAAATATTATTTGATTTTAATTACATTAGTAGCTTACGGGCAAACGAGACCAGTCTACTTCTAATTTGCCAAGTTTCAATTGTGAATAAATCAGGCGACGTCGCAACGGATCCATTAGTCCGTTCCGCTGTGGCGCTAACGGACAGAGTGAGATTGAAAAAAGAATGGTTGAATTGACAGGCCCTAAGAGGATCGAGATTCGAGACAAAAGTAATTAATTATCAAGTGGTAGGTAACAAAGCCCAAACTTAATTCATTCCGGCCGCTCAATGCCCGGGCGAAGATAACAGATGTAAGCCGCAACATCCGGGTGTATATTAATCATGTGATGCTACGGAATTCATTCATTCTCATTTCATGAGTTCGCCCGAGGTAGGACCTCCACAGTACGTAGTGCCATTTCTACCGTGGAATAATTGTATAACAGCAATTGTGTTCTGGTTACAAAAGATGTGGGGTTGATAACGATTTTTAGAGGCGTCGATCTCAGCCCTTAAGGGTAGGACGCTTAATTATGTGAGCGAATAAGAACGAGACTTACTAACAAACTATTTTTTTACCTTAAATCCATAAATTAAGTTAACGCCATAAATGACTTTTGCCATGAAGAGCTCCCATAACTGTTTGTGCTCCTACCTTTACGTGGTATAAGCAAAATATTTCTGAAGTAGCCGTACTCCGAATGTTCATGTAATTTGATTGTCTTGTCAGGTTCGATGTGACGTCACCAAATGACGTAACGTGCAATATCGGAACAAAAGATAGTAGAAATACAGATATTATTATATGAGTATCTGCCTCCGTATTATATGAGCTCTTAATTCCAGACAGTTCATGTTCACAACATGTGGGTGACAGAGACAGCGCCTTATTACATGTAAGGCTCTTAATTCCAGACATGTAAGGCGCTGTCTCTGTCACCCACATGTTGTGAACGTGAACTGTCTGGAATTAAGAGCTCATAATACGGGGGCTGGCTGAACTGATTATGAAAGTATAATATAACCTCAACATCATTGTACGTGGGTGTTTAGGAAGAAAGAATGAAACCCGCGTTTTACGTTAAGAACACAAGATCCCGACGCCAAAATCTCAGAGCCAGCAACAATTCAAAAATTCACAAAAGCAGGTTAAGGACCAAGTTGCGATTTTCACGATTTACAAACTACCTCATTCTCCATTTTGTTGGCAATACGATTTCATCAGTCCGATTGAATTTTTATGTTCGTAAAACATTTTACGTTGGATTGAAAATAAAGATCGGTTTACCATTCACGTAACATAGCAGGGATAACCCGAAGCGGATCTTGGCCATTAATTTACAATCTTAACTTTTATTCGATAAAGCTCCCATCTCTCGCTTTGTGAGGTTATTAATTAACTATGAAGTAAAAGATTGAGTGGGCAAGTTAGTCAATTACGTACTGTATAGAAACGGAAGATTCGGGTGTGTATATATCAAGCGATATCGCGGGACGTGCGGCCTTTAGCTCGAATAAATTACAGCGGTCCTATTGTATATTGTGGGAATCTCTCCGTCGTAGCGCCGGAGTATTTTGTATTTCAATGTGGAGGGTTCAAATTTGCTTGTTACCCTTTTGTTCGAGTGACATAATGGGTACTATTTATCCCTAGAGAGATTATGGAAAAATGGTAACCGATGTTATAAGTTTTAAAGCACAAGTAACAACATACATCATACAACATAATTGTACATAGACCTTAATTATTGTTCGGGTATGTTATAAGAGAATAATCCTTAAATAGCTTATTATACCCCGCACCGTATTATATAACACGTACGTCAGAGCCCGGACGAAGCGAAGCCAATTAGAGCGTCGCGTTAAGTCTCCAATTAACTGGACACTCAATCTGCTCCTCCGGCGGCTCCTTGGATTGTCAATTGCAAACGGATATCAGATTTCACGTGATTTTCTGACGGTTTTGTTTTGTCATTAACAATGCTTTGAAAGGGCTAGTTACGTGTAACCCCGTATGTTTTTGTATATAGACTTTATTGGGACTTTTTTTACTTTATTTTAAGGAGTTTATTTGGCAGTCGACTTCAGCAAGAGGTTACTAGCTAGAAAGGCGAAAAGGATAGATTTTACATATAATAATATTATTATCATTTCACAAAAGAAAATTGGAACTTCAACCAGTACAGATAACTGAAACACTCCTCGTCAGATGTCCCTCAAATTTATGTGATACCTACTAGACATCAAGCACTAGCTTTCGAATAAATAAAAGTTTATAAAAAGGAATTTCAAAGGAAGTTCAAAATCGATTCACCAGGTAAAAAGTAATGATGTACAAAATGTATAGTCGAATTGAGGAGGAAGGGGATTCCTGTATTTGAAATCGGTTAAAAATATGAATGACTCAAATTCCAAGGTCGAGTGAATTTACAGTTTAAAAACTCTACCTTCGTAGCACCTGTATCATCATGAGTGATATAGACAACACACAAAGACACGATCACACACCAGACCAAGAACAGGATACTCAACAATCCAACATCCACTTCTGGATATCGAACCCACGACCTCTTGGGGCAATCCGGCGACGACCTATGCGCTACAAGGATGGTGTTCATTACTGTCCATCGTGTTGGTAAATCTGCATACCTAACAAATGATTTTTCACTATCATTTATATGGTAAATAAATAAAAATAAAAATATAGTAAATAAACGTTTTCCGCCGGTGCGGCGATGTGCTAACGAATATTGACAGTAAATACTGCATTTGCACATGTACGCGGATTTGTTGTTCCCAAATTTATTCATTCTGTTTTGAATGGAATTGAATTGAAATTTAGATTTTATTGAAATATTGTAGGCAGTATACAATATTGTATTTTACTCGAAATATATTTAGAAGCATCCACTGTTATGATCATTATCGTATTGCACAAGCAGTAGAATGGCTGCAATCCATCAATCAAAATGAAAACTTTACAAAAACAGCATCACATCAGTCTAAATAAATAACTCTTTACAAAAAATAACCGACTTCAAAATTAACGTAGAGATATCTCAAAAACCACAAAAGACAAGCAACAAAGAGGTTTTGAAAAAAAGAGTTATAAAAATTGGAACACCCAGTCAAAAGTTATAAGTCAAAAGTAGAACACCCAAAAATCTAATACTTTTTTTGAAGTCAGTTAAAAAGGTGGGTGACCGGCCCCTTCACTCAACCATTCGATTTTTCGTTCAATGACATGTTGAATTTTCCCCGAATTTCCTTCAGGTGTTTTGACGTTGTACGTCTTTCACTCGGGTGAAACCGCGCGTGAAACCTAGTTTCTTGTTAATTTTGATTATGAAGGCGTGATGAAGAAAACCAACAGACAGTTGACGTGTGTGTACTGTGCGGTACACTGCCTCAGTCAGGCGTGACATTGATTGACCCTTTATCATCAGTTCTGGTACAACTGTTGCTATTAACCCATACTCTTATCATTTAGTATGCTTATCATAGCTATGCTTGTGAGCTTGTGACTATAATAAGCAAATGTGTGTACAGATCTCGCACTAAAATGAAAACCAGGAGAAGAGAAAAGTGTGTTCTTTAATGGATCCCCTCGTAGATAAAGCAGGAGGGTCCACCACTGCCCGCGGCCATGCAGTCGGGACTCCGGAACGCAGGGTTGCAAAACCTACCGATTTTTCGGTAGATCTCCCGAAAATGACTACCTTTTACCGAAATACCGATTTTGAAGTAATATCTGCCGATTTTTAGAAAAGTGCAATTTTTTGTTTGATCGTAAGTACCTAACATGCGTTGGCAGTACTGAGCATTAGGGATTTCCCCGCTTGGTCTAATTTAATATTGTGTAATGAATTGTTGTTTGAATTTTATTGTCCAGTAATAAGATCGTTTTTATTTTGTAAATTACTTTGGAAGATAAACTTGACCGATTTTTTATGGCAACCCTACCGAATTTCTTATATCTCGTTTTGCAACCCTGCCGGGACGTCTATTTGTCCGATGTACCGGTAATTTACCGCGCCGCTCCATTGCGCCGTGTGTTTAAATGTTCATGGAACTAAGAACGCTTATTTTTCCGCTGTGAATTGATGACTGGGTTATTTACTAACTGGGGAACTGGTTTAATGGCACTGCAGCGCTTTTTGTTTGTTACCTGGTTACACTAAAGTTTTTTCAAGAAAAGGGATAGAGAGGATTTGGATAAGTGATAGTATAGCGGGCAAAGAAAATATTTTTTCCTACTTGTTACAGATTGCACTTACTATTATTTTTGGATAAATCCTACTTCCTACTAATATTATAAATGCGAAAGTTTGTAAGGATGTATGTGTGTTTGTTGCTCTTTCACGCAAAAACTACTGAACGGATTTTCATGAAACTTTGCAGTAATATAGCTTAGACATCGGAATAACATAATTTGTTAAAATTTATTGAGATTTTTGAAGGGACTGGTTTCCCGAAGCGAAGCGAGGGCGGATTTACTAGTACTAAATACACGTCCAAGCAGTTTTGCCTTAAAAAAATCTTACCATAAGATGGGATCGTAATCAAGCATTAACATAAAATAAATAAATAAATAAAACAATAATGTAATGGTTTTTCGTCTACATTCTTTCGTCAATTTCATCTTTATTTCCACTACCGAGATAATGCTTTTCTGATAATAAAACGTTTAATATATCAATATTACTATTCGAATATATCGGCCACAAAGATAAATCGACTTGTTATTTCTACGCAGAACGTCACATCGGCATAAATCATTTGTGTGGGCGACATTAAGTGATCCCGAATGTGATTCCACACAATTTATAGTCACGGCTCCGAAGTAAATGTAATTGAATAATACAAAGGAACGGCTCTGATATAACTTCGGGATTTATTCTTTGTGCGCTGTATTACTGAGGACAGGACTTGTTTTGTTCCGACGACAAAACTAACAGAAATCACCTTGGAGACTTCAAAGAGTTGATCTAGCGACGTGCTTTTCTTTGACGGCAACAGTTTTATTAGTGTCCTAAAGTGTACAGTTAGGTATAGCTTCCAAAGTTCATGAATACAAATTAATTTTTAAACTGGAAGCGCTACAGTTTGTGTGGAAATTAGTATTTTGAGTGAGACTGCAACTTTGTGGGTAACACTTGGTCGCATGAAGTTAGGTACTTAACTTCGCTTTAATATCAAAATGTTTTTAACTGACTTCAAAAAAGTAGGAGGTTCTCAATTCGACCGTAGGTAAACATAAGTAATCCGCGAGCAAATATTATGTATAAAGAAAGCATATTAAGCCTTATATAATTATGTTCGCGGATTACTTCGTCGTTCATGAGCCGAGTTTGGTAATTCTTTATTTGTTGGAAAGTAGATATTTCAAGGGTGGTAACATGATGACATCCCAGGGAAATCGAGAGGAACTTTCGAAAATTGTATGGGCGACTAGTGCATTTGTTAATGTTTTCATTTAGTGTTTTAAAGCACTACAATTTAATATAGGTCTGTAAAGTATTAGATCCGATGATTGTGCCGAAAGACAGTCAAAGGAACTCCTCAGAGATTTCCAGCAGTTAATTTGTGTTTGAGCCTGATTAATTTGTATTGACAAGAACTTTACACATAGATGGGATGAATTGAACGCCGTCTGGCAAAATGCTTTTGAGCTATCTCTGCTTGTCGATGTCAACGTTGGGTGATGTCGGTCATGGCTTAGGTCATCATATCATACCAGGATACGTAAATGATTTTTTTTGTTTTCCATGCCACCCGCTATGCACACTATGCATACCTCGAGGGTATGAGCTGTTTCGCGTTTTATTTTATCTAATGCATACGTACTTTACAATCATCAAAGGTATCTACCCAAGTAACACAGATGAGCTGCACAAAAGCTGCATAGAAGATAAATTTTGAACCTAAGGCTGATTTAGCCAAGCTGCACAAAGGCTGATTAAACCGCTATACAACCCTTGTAATTCCAAAATGGGCCCCAAATTAACCAGCCTTGGGCTGATGAATGTCTGCTTAAAGGCTGTCTACGTCTTGTAAAAGAGCTGCATTTAGGCTAAACCAGCTTAATTGTGCAGCTTATTCTCTACTTTTCAGCCGCTATCAAGCTTTTATCCATTGGTAAGTTTCATTGGGGCTGGATAGTGGCAAAAGAAAAAAATAAATTAAAATGAAATGTCAAAAATGTCTTAGTATTTTATAAATTGTTATGGCGTGCGCGTGGAAGCTATAATTGCTGGAATTGGAAATTCCAATTGGAATAATTGGCGATTTTCTTATTATACTATGTGTTCTAAGTGCGGAGAAAGTTTTACTGTAAATGTATATATTAAATTGCATCTCATTTTTCACGCGCCCTTCATATAACGCCTATTTAAGATATAATCGAAAGAAAATTATGAGCTGAAAATTTTTGTGAAATCACTTTATGTCTACAATTTGATTATTTGTGACTCGTAAAATTAATATTTATAAAGTTATAGCTAAAACAGCTCATAATAAAAAGCCAAAAGCTTTTAAATTGCAGAAAACATACATTATTTTATCATCCGATAACTATCAAGATCGCACACAATGGCTGCCGTTTGTAAAGTAGCTCTGGCTCTTTGTTTCAGCTATTATAATTCTATAGACTGCACACGGGTATCTATGGCAACCGTTGATCATCTCATAGCTTTCTTATGTCTGTACAAAGTATGAAATAGTTTTAGTAGATATAAAAACATTTTTTTATTCTCCTTTGCAAACATAAGCGTGTTAAGAGTTCCCAAAACGACCATTGTCAAGCTTACTTGAATAGCATTTAAAGAGAATAAACCTACTCTTTTAAACAACCTTTAGTTTTGGTGCAAACTGTTGTACAGCCAACGTCTGCACAAGAGCTTATAAGTTACCTAATTAACCAAACATATACAAGCTTAAGGTTTTTTTACAAGCTAAGAGAATAAGTTGCAACCAGCGGCTGGACAGTAACTTTTTAATTAACTGTTATAATGCTAAGAGTATAATGTTGCTCTTTATTGCAGCTCTTAATCAGCAAGACTGTACAAAACTAGAAAAAATCACTCTTGAACAGTCTTCAGCTTCACCCAGAACCTTTATATATCTCTAGTGGAGTGTTATTCTGGTTAAAAGCTTACTTATTTCTGAAAATTCAGCCTGTGTGCTACTTGGGCTAGCATTCGTAATAAAGGCAGGCCAATCCAAATTGAAACCGCTGACTTCATTGCTATCGCTAAATCGTTCTCCGTTTGGACGATAAGATCCTATTGGTAACATGAATTTGGTAATTAAAGAAAATTCTTTGCCGTTGTATTATTTTTGTATTTCTTTTCGTTATCCGCAAATGTAACCGCCTCTTTCTCGGTAATGCCTAGGATTACGTTTTCATTTTCTTTCTGATCTCTATTCTTTGTTTTTCATTGGTAGCTATGTATTATATTATAATGTTTGGAAGTATTGTAGGATATTTTTATCGTATTACCAGCTTAAGTACCTGGTTGACCGAGCTTTGCTCGGTTGAAAATTATATTTAGTATGAATCGCAAGAAATACGAGGAATTCCGCCATCTATTCAGGAGTCAAATCATACAACTGTTCACTGAGCACAAAATTCATTTTACTTATGTTACGGCCAAAGGATCTCAACAGCGTGTTTCACAAAGTTGTACAGCGCCATCTAGTTTCATACTACTGAAATTTCAACACGTTACAAACAGTACCTCATAGAAGTTAACTGTGTGAGCGAATTAATTGCATTTTAAATAGGTACATACTTAATTAGATAAATTAATTGAACTTTCCTTCGTACTTTTCGCAGGCTTAGGCAGTCCCCGACTGAAATTTTTATTTGCGATAAAATGTATTGAATGTTTATGATAATTAAACAACATAAATAAATATACTTTTAGTTTAATGAGCAAGTTGTTAGGCGTACTTAAAATTTTATTGATTCTATTTACAACAATAGTAATTTCATCGATCTGACCATTATTTATTTAAAACTTTATTAAAATATATTATTAAATCGATAATAACAAAACTAACATTTATTTACAAATATTCTCGTAAATATCACAAACGCACGTTAAACTATCACTACGCGTCCTGCGAGGTCAAGCGAGATAATCGCACTGATTTTTAATTTTATTCAAACAGAAAATAGGTAGGTATAACGTAAAAATAGCGCTTCAACGTAAGAATGAATATAATATTAGTATTAGCCGAACAAAAATATATTCGAGCGCCATCTAGTTTCATACTACTGAAACAAACAAACCGTATCTCATAGAAGTTATCCTAATGTTTCATAGATGGCGTCAGTTCAACACGTTACAAACATACCTCATAGAAGTTATCCTAATGTTTCATAGATGGCGTCAGTATGATGTTTTTAAAATCTCTTTATCTCGGGAACCGAGCTTTTCTCGAACCTGGGACCTTGATAAATCGATTCCTTGAGCCGAAAACCCCCTAATCTGTAACTTTCATGAAAATCTTTGCAGCCGTTTCCGAGATCGTGATTATATATATAGGTATAAATAAATAAATAAATAAATAAATATACAAGAATTGCTCGTTTAAAGATATTAGATAAACATTGAAAATCATGAACAGAGAATTTCTGGAAAAAACTGTATAAGTAAATTAATGTGCCGGATAATTGTGATTTATACAAATGAGTAATTTAGTTTGAGTTTAGGCGTCAGGGAAGCGCACTGTCCTTATGACTCTGTTGTGGGCTGTTTTTGTAACGCCATAACAAGAGCTAGTTTATCGAGTGTAAGTGCTTTGCGGGAGGGCTGAATCCTGAATCGCTTGCTACCACCGTCTTGCTTCAATGAGCCGTCAAGCTTTCTATCTTGGCCAACAACGCGTCGGTAATAATTTGATGTTGCTCTCCCTGATCGATGATGGCCATTTACCATGAATTCGCTCGTCTGCTCTATTGTCTGCTTTTATTATCTCCGAATTGCCATGGAGATTCTACCCAGACTCTAGTGCCTATTTCAGTAGCTAAGCACTGAACTAAATTCTTTATAATTATTTTACTGTCTACGTTTAAAAATTTCAATCATATATTCAGGACTTATACCTATACTATTGCGTATTTTAAAAGCAAACATGTTTGCTATAGCTTCGTTCAACTGCTATGCAATATTACTAGTAGTTGAACAAAATGATAGCAAACTACTACAAGACTACAATCGACACAAACTACTAGCATGAATTGTTTTTATCGCTAAATATGAGTAACTGCAGAACACGATAACATCGTTTACTTTGAAATAAGACTATCATCCCCCGGGACTGTCACAAAGCCCGCCGGAACCCGTTCCCGTAAACAATTAGCTGGAATAAAAAAGGCTCGAGCAGGAAGGACCGAGCCACTCAACCATTCACTTTGTAAACGTGGAATAGTCTTGTGCCGAATGCTTGAATATTTCATAATCATTGTCCTACGGCATCGGCGAACTCTCTTAGACACTTGTCGTACCGATAGCTTATCACTTTTGTAATATTAATAATAGTAAAGTAATTTAATTTTCATTATAGTGGCCAACAGGTCCAGATCTACCTGATACAATATATAAATATGCCTGAAATACGTTTTATACACCGTTACTAGTACGCAGTCTTTGGAGAACGTAGCGATGGAACCGCTTACTGAGGCTGTCCATTTTACAGGCCTTTAGGTATCTCGTTCCCAAGTTCGTCACACGTGCTCAGTAAAAAGTGTAGGGTAAACCTTACCGTGGACGAATGCCAACCACCCATCCCAAGTTCGTTATCACTGATACCCCTGTCATATGTGTACCGTCTCTAATCAGTCACCGGCTTAAATAGCTCTAAAAATATGATAGATAGTACTGTTTTCAACGCAAAGTAGCGTAATAACGCTCACACACAAACTCAGCACACATCGCATTTGCAGGTAACT
Organism: Hesperia comma; assembly: GCA_905404135.1. NCBI lineage: Eukaryota > Metazoa > Arthropoda > Insecta > Lepidoptera > Hesperiidae > Hesperia > Hesperia comma. The sequence continues at coordinate 22,910,970 of FR990014.1, read as the reverse complement.
CTCAAGTTGGTCGCTCAGCGGAAGACAGCGCACGTTAATTTTCTCATTCCTTATTTACGAGCTGAATTCCTCCCAAAGAATATTTCGCATGTCACGTCGTGCGGTGGAACAGGGTACACTTTTATAGTTTAGCAGCTTTATTTTGTTTGTTCGCCTATTTTATAAAGAACAGTTTGTCATGGGGACAATAGCCGCGACGCTACAATTCAGCAGTTGAATCTCGCATGAGGTTTAAAATAAATGGGTCCATGCTATATTGGATTTTTGATTTCATCCTAAAGATTGCTAACGATTTTTCCAGTTAGAATGGACTTTAAAGTAATACAATATTTTTGATATTTTAAAATTATGAAAATTGTATGATGGCAGTGCATGGAATATCATGAGTATAATAAGATTTAGCGACATAGGGGAATTGTGCTTAAGATGACATACTTTTTCTTTCAAGGGAAATATTTAAAATAATTTTAGTCATATGAGATCAGCATCTTGCGTATATTCTAAAAGGTATCATAATCAACAAAATTATTTAAAATTCAGAACAATCAACGTCATATTAACTTTGAAAACAAACATTAATGGCACTTAGGTTGACATGTGTAAAATGACATATGTATATATTGCCACCAACTTACCTCTGAAATGGCAAAAGTTGGAACTAATGCGTCATGTTAAAAAGTCATTCATAAGTACAATGTGGTCATTCGTCTGTCGGTTACTACCGCTCGAATTGCGTCCGACAGCGCCTCTCTTCATTTCAGAGATAAGTTGGTTACTGTATGTCATCTTACACCTTAAGGGTATGTCGTCTTATCAATGCTAAAAGCCAGACCATTCGATTGTCCCTCACAGCTTCAATAGCCTTTTTGTCGCGTCGATGTTCGTTAGTAATTGCCAGGCATTCTGTATAAAAAAAGAAAACAGGTAAGTTTTCCTATCCTATTTTACATGGATAAGATGACATAGTATGCCATCTTACACCCACGCCCTGTATGTCATTTTACCCAACGGTCACAAAATTATGGTTTAAATTGTCACGACCATACCTTTTACGTTAGGATGCGTTTTTAGCTATATTTGTGCAGTTTAATAACCCATTTTTACAATTCAAATTAGTTTAAAGTAAAAATCCTTACTTTACATGTATTTTCACCACCAAACAAAACCGAAAGCAAACTTTTGAGCATGTCAAAATCACAAAAATGTGCACTACTTGCCAGTCCGCGTTCTTATTCCGCCATACTGAATTTGAGTACTAGCGACATCTATGTAGACTCCCGTTAACGTCACAATTGCACTCTTAGCGCGAATATTTAAAGCAATATAGTAGGTGTGTCATCTTACCTGAGTATGCCGTCTTAAGCACATCTCCCCAACCTACCTACCGAGTCTTAATGCAGTATAGCATAGCAGTTAGCGTAACGTTGAACGTTAAATCTGTAACGTGGTAACATATTACACCAGCATTGTTCTGAAGTAGCTGAATAAGGCCCGTCCTGCATCGCGATCAGGGCACCAATCCAGAACAGTTTAATTGGCGGTTTTTCTTGACGCCGCGAGGGCGTGCGAGTTGCGTCGAATGGCCGCATTATCGCATACACTTTGCTAAGATTTCGATTAGAAGATTTGTTAATGATGCAAGTGAAAATTTTTCTACACTAAATTGAGCTTTAGGAAAATTACTTTATATAGGTTTTGATATTTTTGTCGCTTTTCGGATTATGTTTTTTTCAATTGCATTTATATTTAGAAATACAAATATTGGATAAGTATGTTATAATTTACATGGTGTCATAATCTATAGGTAAAATATGATAATACGTATGTAGAATTTATCTGATATTGTCTAACTTCATCACAGAACATAATAATGTGTACTGTACATAATATATCAACCGATGTGAGTTGATTGTTTACCTGGCGCATATTCCTAAAACTCTTGTAGGCAGTGTTTTTCCTTTGAAAGTGCTCGTCGCGACACGTCCTAAGCTGTGATCTCCGCAAATTGTGGCGATGCTTGAGGTAGGTACTGAACGCGAATCTTCCTTTGAAAAACTGAGTACTCCGCTGTTCCGTACTCTCCGCGTTTGTTGTGCAAACTGTAGCAGGATAATGCATTTTTTTGCTTTTTAATCATGTTGCAGTAGTTTACAAAGCGATTGCCTCAGTAATAAGCGTCGTGTTACACGATAGGAAGGTTATTATTTTTATAGATAAACATCATAAGGTAACAAAAAATTCTAAACTGGTTACAACAAAAGCAATCTGTTACACAGGCTGAATACCCTCGGACTCCTTCCTTTAACGAGAAATCTATGTAAAGATACTCGGTTTAAGAAATATTTTCAATTTATTTTAACAAAACGAATAAATTAACTTCAATAAAAGATGATCAAAGTAAGATTCTGTTTCCTTTACAAATGCAAAAAGAATGGAATAGCTCTAGCCATAATTTAAAATATTCAGCCCGGCTTCGGATGAGGCACGTTTAATTGAATCCAACGGGGGAGGGGAGGGGCGAGGAGTGTGAAATAGGGTTGGCAAAAAACTAGCTACAACCCACTAATGGCCCAGTACTAAGCACGGGTCTCTCCTCATTACTGAGGAGGCCTAGAGCATACTCCACCACGCTGCTCCAATGCGGGTTGGTGGAGGGGTTAGTGGCCAACCCTGTGTCGAAAGTTTTCAAGCCGCCCGAAGGCCTCCGACATGGCTTAACGACTGCTAACAATCGATAACAACCGGGACCGACGGCTTTACGTGCCCTCCGAAGCACGGAAGCGCTCAAGAAATTTTTACCACTAGCGGTCACCCATCCGACTACCGACCGCGCCCGCTGTTGCTTAACTTTGTCGATCGCTTAGGATCGACGCAAGCCGCCGGGCTATGAGCGCTATGGCAAAAAACTAAGCTTCACGTAATTCATATTGCTTTGATTGGCAGACCACGTCGCCTGAAGGGCTGACGCTGACATCAAGGAAACTCTCTCGAGCAGCGTCTACAGTTTCACTGACAGGTTAATTAACTTTATATCTGCTATGAAAAGATAATTTTGCGTTACATAGCGACTTGATAACGCGCGTTTAAATATCATCATCATAATATATTATGCCATGACTGACTTATCCCTACTCATATAAAAAATAGTAAAGTAACTCGGTCTGTCTGTCTGTCAGACTTTCATGTTTAATATGGTTAAATTGAAATTTGGTACAGAGATAGAATTAATCTTAGACAAGGAAGGCTTTACGTTACCTTTTATAGACAGAGAAGTATTAAAAAGTACGTACATTATACAGCAAACAACACGATTCACCAGGTTGAAAGAATATAATTTAATTATTCTGTAATAAGATTTCCATACCAACATTACCAACTGAAACTTTGTGTGCTATTTTTTTTAAACTTATTCATTAGTTAAATTTACAAATTAAGTACGTGAGTTCAAGTAATGGCTACATTTTTATTACCAAATTTGGAAAGTACCGACCGCTTTTAATGTTAGACCTGCCTTTTATCAATAATTTCCTCGAAGCGACGATTTTTATCGAAATAGAGCATCTGTAGAAAACGCGGCGCAATTCCACTAATTGCGAGATAGCAGCCCTGACGTGGACGCAGAAAATTTGCTAAAACAGGACCCGAGGTGAGGTCATTTCAGTTATTCAAAACTTTACTTTGAATTAATTTCGCCCGGGCGAGAATTTACAGAGATGAATACTTCGAAACTGTCGCTGGCCTCCGTTCAGAATAAACATTTACTTGCGGAAATTATATTTTAAAGAAAACTGTAAGTATTTGTGTTTACCCGTGCGTGAAGCTGTATCTCGTTTATGCAGAAAAATCGCGCGTAAAAACTGAAATATTGTTATTAAAAGGGGTGGTTTATGGATCTATTCTTCTCGTAAAAGTTTTAGACACGTTACCTCGTCTTTCCGTCGACGAATGATTCAAATGACAGGGCGGGTGAAGAGTTCAACTAGACCGGTCTGCCTGGCAACATTAATAAGTTACTTTGCATGGCTCTCCGGGGCCAATTTGACTGAACTCAGACAGGACCGTAATGCTTCTTGTGGTGGATGACTTTGACTCTGAGATTGCGTATTACCTAACTTACTTCTATTTTTGTATATAATTAAGAAAAACTTTTACGATGTGAGTGGAAAAGTTCTCTTTTTCAATAGCCATGCTTTTAAAAGAGAAGCGCAGGTCATTTCAAACAGCCAACTAATTCTATTAAGAGCTCAAGTTAGTTAGGGTACTTAGAGTTGAGTTGTACTAATAAACTTTTGCTAGGAGAATTTATAGTCATCGTAAGAATAGATGAAAGGTAGGCTATAGAAGCACTTGAGGAATTAGCCTTGAGCCTAAATTAACGTTAATTAAACTTATTCATTTGAATAAAAGCGTGTACTTATAGGGAGTTACCTTACAGATCTGATTATATGGAGCTGTACCTACATCAAAGAGAAAACGTTTCGGGAATGTTCACTTAGGAATTTTGCTGCGACGACGGTTTACACTTAGATGGAATAAATACCGCAAATGCTTTAAGGATTTTTTTACTGTTTAGTTCTTCATCACGTCAGTAATATTAATTCATCGTATAAATGTTGCAATCGATGAAGCAGACAAGCCAACAAACAATGGTACACCATAGCAAGGACACAACAGATAAGACATTTGTACATAATGTTATACAATAGGCGGTCTTATCGCTGAAAAGCGATTTCTTCCAGACAGCCTCAAGGTAGAAATAGAAAATTGGAAATTCAGTATAGGGGGCAGGGTGTACCAACTAAAAAGAAACATAATATTATGACAGCATAGGGAAACTGAGTGATAGCGGTGAGTTGGAAGAGTTGCGGGAAGATAATTTTCTACTGGTAAAGCTGTAGGTAATGCTCTTTTAGAAGTGATTTGAAGGAGTAAAAGGTAAAAGGTTGGTAAAAGGTTGGTAAAAGGTTATGAGGCATGGGTTGGGTTTATGAATATTTACAACATTAGAGGCGTCTCATATCAGCGTTGGCTCAAGAAATGTGTTCTACCCGTATTAAGAAAATCTTCCAAGAAAAAATCTTCGATGAGTAATGCAGATGCTTTTAGTTTGATAATAATTCCGTAATAAATAGTCGCGTCACGCATCCCTCGCGAGTAAAATGTTCCTCGTCATTATGCAAAACGCCTGTGAGTTAATGCGTGGCAATGCTGGACGCCAAATCGTTTTATCAACAGGATTCGACATGAAGAATATTGATGAATTTTTTGGTCATACTTTGCATTCTCAGAGTTTTTTAATTTTCAAATTTGCGAGCTAGACGTGAATCCGTAAGCTCTGCTCGCATAGACTACGCGTCGAATCCGTGGGGATACTGACATTATCAATTCAGTGGAGTACCCAAAACACCGCGGTACAGCTCAGTCTATCGCACGTCACCTGCCTTTGTACGGTCGCCATTAAAGCACATTGACGCGGAAGAACTGAATATTACCTCAACATTCTGTAGTGAAGCAATTTCGTGTTTCAATGCGGGCTTTTCCTCACAAAAATGTTGTTCCAAGGCGGTTGGTCTCTAGTTTTTCTAGTGTCAATTGAGAGGAATAAACTGAGGGAGACAAGAATTAAAGAAGCCGTTTTATTTCAATACTAGCTTTTGCCCGCGGCTTCGCCCGCGTGGAATTCGTTTATATCGCGAACCGGGGAAGTGGGGAAGAAGGTACGTCATCAACTATCTTCCTGGGAAAATTCATCGAAATCGGTCAGGCGGTTTAGATTTTTCATACAAAGTTTCATCCCCTATTTCAAGCCTTTAGGGGTTGATTTTTGAAAAAAAAGTAGCCTATATGTGACTCTGGGTCTTCAACTATTTTCATTCCGAATTTCATCCAAATCGCACCGGTGGTTTAGCCGTGAAAACGTCACAGACAGACAGACAGACATACAGGCAGACAGACAGACAGACAGACTTTCGCATTTATAATATTAGTATGGATTACAATTTCATACAAAATTACCAATTAGCCAACGTAAATCACTAAAGCATTGCCCAAAGACAGGAAGAATGTAACACAAAAGAACATAATTATATAATATAACCTATGAGACTTGCACAAACTAACGGTATAAAAGATGTGGGTATTAAATAATGTTCTTTGCGATCAAAAGCACATACTATAATATTCTATGATCATTTGCTTAAACGTAGTGTTATGACCTGCACTGTATGAATTCAAGATGGCGGTAACGACGTCTGAAACGGAGTAAGTAGGTATGTGTGGTTCTGAATGTAGAAGGCAATGCTTGGACTAGCTTAAACTTAGAAGAAAACTGATGATGAATTAGACTAAATTACATTATAAAGAAGTATTTTAGAGGAAGGGAGTATGAATAATCCACTTGCCAAAAATTGCTCAAATTACGTTCGTCAAACCTGAACAATATTTTCACATTTCTGTAAATAATCTACATACATAATTCTGTTTAAAAGCACAAATACCTACTTCAAATTTACATCGACAATTTTTTCTCGGATAAAAAATAAAATGAGTTCTTGCCACGACACAGCGTGTAGTCCTATAAAACAATTGGTCTCAAGTGCCCGTAGTGTATCAACTATCGTATGAACGGTGAAAAATAACCTAAAACCTTTTTACTCTCATATGAAACTAAATAACTTTAGGTATCAGCTCATAATCATCATCTCAACCCGTCATGGCCCACTATTGTGCACGGGTCTCTTCTCAGAATGAGAAGGTTAAGGCCTTAGTCCACCACGCTGGCCAAGTGAGGATTGGCGGTTCTCAGAATGAGAAGGTTAAGGCCATAGTCCACCACGCTGGCCAAGTGAGGATTGGCGGACTTCACATACCTGTGAGTTTCGCGTACTCTCCGGTATGCAGGTTTCCTCAGGATGTTTTCCTTCACCGTATGCAGCAAGTGACATTTACATGCTTAGGTATGCTTACGGTATCTATCGGTAGTTATGTTTTAGGTATCTATCGGTTGAATATTATATTAGAAGTCGTATCTGATATCAAAAAAAAACTTTCAAAATATTTTAAAATGCAATTTATTTTGGCTAGAGTTCTACGCACACTCTAATAAATTAAAAACACGGTCTAAAATTGTAAAAGTTTGGTGGAGCTGGGTGGCTATTGAATAGTTTATTTATGTCAGTTGTTTTCAAGCGCAATTTCATTTATCCAATGTAAGTTTTCATATCATCAAAAATGAAATGACTCTGTTGACCCTTTGTCTTTACCATACAAATTACAGTAGATTATCTTTTACCTTGAAAGTCAATTTCAGACTAGTTGTGTTGTGCAAACATACATGTTTATATGATTTTAAACTTAATTCACCAGCGGTTGTACACATTTTACTATGATACGTGTACATACGATATACATATATGCATTTTGTACGCCGAAATTTCGACCTCGGTGCATGGATCGTGGTCACATATTTTGTTTCCATATTGGTAAGCAATTCAAATAACCAACTTTTTACAAAAAAATAACCGACTTCAAATCGATAAATAAAAAAAGTATTCATCAAATGTCGTTAATTTTTTTTACTTTTATTTGCAATACAGTAGGTAGTCGCCAACGGGTCGTGGAGGCCATCTTGCCCCACTTTGAGGAATGGCTTAGGTGTAACGGTCGGATGACGTTTCATCTTACTCAGATACTTACCGGACATGGTTGTTTCGGTAAGTATCTGAATAGGATTGGAAGACAAGAGACGGCCGAGTGCCATCATTGTGGGGACGACGAGGATTCCGCTGAACATACGCTGCAATACTGCCCGGCCTGGGAGTCGCAGCGTCGGATTCTCGTCGAGAAAGTGGGACCGGACCTCCGGTTAGAGGCCATCGTGGGGAGCATGGTTCGGCGTAGATCTGCCTGGGACGGTATGATCACCTTCTGCTTCGACGTTATGTCGGCGAAGGAAGACGCCGAACGGGCCAGGGAACGCGCCGATCCTGCTCGAAGAGGGAGGCGTCGCGGTGCGCGTAGGTAGCCCTACCGCACTCGTCCCTGTAGCTCGGGAACAGAATTGGAGCTACGGTATCCCCTGCCTGATCGTAAGAGGCGACTAAAAGGGGGCTTTCGGGGCTGCAGGCGGTAAGAGTGGGAGCTCGAACCGCCAATCAGCAGCCCCGGGTAGGATGATGGTATGAGGTAGGCCGCATACCATCATAAACAAAAGGTGCCGCGCGGATTTCTACTCGCGCTGGAGGAGCCGAAAGGCACTGCGCTCGGAGGGCTCCGGTTGCGTTCCGTTGGAGATCCCGGAGTCCTCCACATAGCGTCGAAGACGGCCACCGGGGGGGTTTTAGTGAGTAAGAACCCCACATAACCCTGTGTCGCTCCCACGGCACAGGGTACCTTTTGAAGGTTTCCCCCTCGTTAACAAAAAAAAAAAAAAAAAAAAAAAAAAAAAAAAAAGGAAGGTATTTAAAAAAAAAAAAAAATAATGAGATAATTCTTCGTTTATTCCCACTTGTCCTGTTGAGTAGTCCTGTTAACAGGACTAGTGGGTTTTTTTTTCCCACTAGTCCTGTCAACAGGATCTAGACCGACAGTTTTATTCCATCAATCAATATCTAAAGGATAAAAGAATTCGTTACGTTCAGTGACTTTGAGGACTGTCAAAAATGTCATGCATCGGAAAGAACGTATTCCCTCTTGTGGTACTCTCGCTGCATCATATTATATTGTTTGAGTTTACATCTTCAGCTCTCGCACAAACCTTAAAGCTGTTCAGGAGCCATCCTGCGATATTAGTTGGACAACAAGTCATGGCGTAGTGAAGCGGTGCCATGAACATAAAGAATGGTGGTGCTATAGCGGTTCAACATTGAGGGGGGTGCCATGTGTTTCGTAAATTTCGTATCACAGACCTTTTATTAACTTAAAACGCTAATTGTTATTGACTGACAGATAAGGCACAATCCGAACCAGGTGACCTAGAAGCATAATAGTTTGTACAGAAGCCCTGAAACTTCCTACTAAATCGATATGCCAATCTCGAACTTACATAGAAAATTCAGTTTTTTCGAAATGTTTCGTCAATGTGGAAATCTGATGAAGAATCGATATGTTTGAAAAACCCATATGTTTAAAAATTATAAATTTTGTTAACGGAAAGTTAACATAAAACATACAACCGTGTCCACGACATAGCCACAAACTGATTTTTTTTTGTAAATTTCTTTACTCATACTTTTATACCTTAATCATAGCTCTCACCGCAAATTAATACAGTAAGTACTTGGTCCGTGATTGCGAAGCAACACGAACTTATGAATACACAAGTTAGTTACTTGATTGGTGGTAATTGGCGGGCGTTACAAAGGACTTAGCAATTCACCATTTCCGAGACGATAATGATATTTCCAGTTGTTTGAGCCTTTAGGGAGCTCAATGGAAATCAAAATGAAAGGATTTGATCTCTTATACACGGTTTAATTTTCGAATTAGATGTTAACAGTTTCGTGATGTAGACGAGAATGACAATTAATAAAATGGTACGTCACTGTAGGCACAAACGCCTGTAACTTTCTATAGGCAAATGTCAAAGTCCAACACATTGCGATTCACGTAGGCGTGAACATAAGCTCCCCGCCGTTGAAGAACTGACGTCTGTTCTTCAACCTTTTACGTCTTCAGGAAGGAGAGGGCACAGTCGAACCAGTGGGCGTCGATACGTTCCTTTGTTGGTCGTTACATCAGCAACTCGGGGGATGTTGTCGGGCCCAGGAAATAATTTGGTCACTCGTCCGACACGCCAACTTAGTGGAGGAAGTGAATCTTCAGAAAGCAGAACCAAATCTCCGATTTTTAGGCTGCTGGTGTTCTGCTTCCATTTTGTTCGCTGTTGGAGTTCTGAGATGTACTCCCTTTGCCATCGTTGCCAAAAGTGCTGTCGTATTTTTTCGAGGCGAGCATAACGGCAGAGGTTGCTATCTTTCTTATTTGTCAAATCAGGTGCGGGAAGCGCATTTAGCGGTCTTCCGATTAAAAAGTGCCCTGGGGAGAGGTATTGGAAGTCATCAGGAGATGAGGATAAAGGACACAAGGGACGACTGTTTAGGATTGATTCCACTTGTGCAAATAAGGTTAATAATTCTTCGAAAGTTAGGTGAGCGTTACACATTACGCGTTTAATGTGAAATTTTGCCGAACGAACGCCGCGCTCCCAGATACCTCCGAAATGACTGCCGTAAGACGGAATGTGGTGAAATCGAATGCCTTCTTGAGTTGCAAACTCAGATATAATCTCAATATTGTCCTTTAGAAAAACGCTAAGTTCTTTAGCAGCAGATACAAAATTGCGCCCATTGTCGGAAAATATTTCCACCGGTTTTCCGCGGCGAGCAATGAATCTACGCAATGTCATAATGAATGCGTCCTTAGAGAGATCGCTGACCGCCTCTAAGTGTATACATTTGTAGCGCAAGCAGACAAATAGACACAAGTAACACTTGATTAATTTAGCACCACGACCTTTTCGATTCAAGACAGAGAACGGTCCAGCATAGTCTAAACCCACAGAACTAAATGGGAAGTCCGGAGTAATTCGTTGAGATGGCAGATCTCCCATTTTAGGACATAAAGTCTTACCTTGAGCACGTCGACAAAGCACACAGTGAGTTGCAATGCGACGGGCAAGACGTCTGCCATTGACTGGCCACATGCTCTCTCGTATGACAGCCAACATCAACTGAGGGCCAGCATGCAAGTTTCGAATATGCTCGTATTCAAATATTAATTTTGTTAAATGGTGTGAAGAATCAAGTAAGATGGGGTGTCGCTTTTCATAAGTGTAATCCGAAGCATTGATTCTACCACCAACCCTAATTAAATTGTTTTCATCCATGTAAGGAGACAAAGATAAAATATTACATTTAGAACCTAAATATTGTTTATTAAGCAAAATTTTATATTCTTTAGGAAAAGATTGTTGCTGAGACATTCGACAAAGATCATTAAAAGAATTATTTAATTCGTCGAGAGTTAGAGGGCCAGTAATTTTAGCTTTAGGATTTTTTAAGTTATAAATAAAACGTTTGGCATACGCAAATGCTCGTTTAATCCTATTTAATTTAGAAAAACGCTCAAATTGTATTATAGGTTCAAATATAGATGCAGTGAACGTGCTAGCAGGCTAGCTAGGATTTTATTTCAGGTAAAAAACTATCTACTTGGGATTCTTTAGACAAATCCTGCTCAAAAAGTAATGCATGATTAGCACTGACTTTAGTATTAGAATTTTGCATGTTTATGCGACCGCTTATCAACCAACCGAATTGGGAGCTGTGCAATTTAGGTTTACACTTACCTAGGGATATTTGACTACCACCTAAGACGTCCCAAAAAATATCGGCCCCGATCAACAAATCAATGGGGGCTGGGTGGTAAAAGTGCGGATCAGCTAATTGTATGTTTGATGGAATGTCTAATTTTGATACATCTATGGGAGACTTTGGTAATTTTCCTGCAAGAGTATCTAAAACTAGACATGACAACGATATTTTAAAATTATTTATGGAGTCACGGGATTGCAACTGCACGACACATCTTTCGTTGACTGTGTTGGCATGACAGTCTCCAATACCGATCACGTTCAAATTAATGGGTGACGAATTTAATGACAATGTTTTTTGTAATTTTTTAGTAATAAATGACGTCATGGAACCTGAATCTAATAATGCTTTCACTTGAACTATTTGCTTAGTTTCCGGATTCATGACGTTTATTAAAGCAGTAGACAACAACACCTGGCCACTACCTTCTTTAGAGAAGTTAACTACAGCATCATTATGTTCTTCGACAGTGTCACTGCAGTCAACGGATACATCGGTAGCTGCTGTGGTAACCCGCTGAGCAACGTTATTAGAATGAAGCAATGTGTTGTGACGTTTTTTGCATAGTCGGCAGGGCCCCATACGACATTCATTGACAGAGTGACCCTGTCTCAAACAGTTTGCACACAGTTTATATTTTTTAACTTCAATTAATTTATCGCTCATGGTTTTTGATTTAAATGTTGGACATTCATAAATCTTATGATCTTGATCGCAAATGATGCATTGAAACACGGAATTGATTTCCCGATTGACTGACGCAAAGGATTTCGTGAATGAATTTTTGTGACTACTAGCGCCATCTGTTGTCGGTCGGGACGACTTACGATGAATCGATTCTAAAACATGGGCACGGTCAAGTAAAAATGATTTAAATTGTTCTAAGGTAGGCATATCATCGTACTTGCCATGCTGCTCCTCCCATTTCATTAAAGTATTGTTGTCGAGCTTAGATGTTAACATAAAAATTATCAACGTGTCCCAATGTTCAGTAGGTAGACCAAGGTTTGAAAGCGCACGTAAGTTTTTTGTTACATGATCAACAAGATACCTCAATGAATTTTCGGACTCACGAGATATTTGTTGAATATTAAAAAGTGATTTTAGATGGTGATTAATAAGTAATCTTTTGTTATTGTACCGATTACAAAGTAATTCCCACGCATTTAAATAGTTCGCAGAAGAAACCTCTATGTTCGAAACTATGCGCTTTGCTTCGCCCTCAAGGTAAGATAATAAATAATGAAATTTTTGAATATGCGGAATGCGGATGTTTTTATGAATTAAATTCGAAAAGGTGTCGTGGAACTCGAGCCAGCGGAAATATGAACCGTCAAATTTTGCAATTTCTATCTGAGGCAGCCTTATACCGATGTCATTGTGATCGAATGTACATTGAGCATCTGGATGAATAGATTCACGCCTTCTTTTATCTTGTTCAATAGTTTTTAACTCATTTTGCTCGTCAACAAGACCCTTGGCTATCGCAGTGCATAATATTATTTCTTGCTCAATACGTTCGCGTTCATCAATTTCCGAGTCTAAATTATCAGAATTTAAAAGCTCGATCTGAGTTTGCAAATCATCGAATTTTGTAGATAAAGATTCAAACCGGCTAAGTTTCAAGGTCAACTCGGTAAACTCAACAGCTGTTAGCGTAGATTGCTCTGTGATGCAATTAATGTAATTTTTAAACTTTGTAATTTGTCCCTTTATAGAACTACGTTTTATCATTAATTCTTTCATTGTAGAACTGTTTGTTACTTTAGAATCTGTTGTATTATCCTTTAAAGACATTTTAATATTGTGAATATATTAATAAGTTTTGTAAATAATTATTATTTAAATGTTAATTTTGTAATACAATCACGGAACAATTCTACGCGTATAAACTGCAATAAATAAAGAAATATTCCGTCTCACGCCAATCCCCGGCGATACCAGGCACACGACGTGTCGCTGGCAGCTGGCTGTAGCAGCTGCAGACCAGGAAAGTCGGCCCAGACAGCAGAAGGTCGAAGGTCAACCGGCGTTCCCGCCAACCTGGAATTAGTCGGCCAAAAACTGCTAAATATCGCGTAAAAACTGGCGCAAAACAGCTGAATCTAATTGGTTTACTATTATTTACTTGTTTTTACGTTTATATACTTAATTTTATCTTTAATTGCAAAAATACATAAACTTTTTTATATTAATAAACTTTTGTAGGTAGATTGCAATAATTGTAATTTGGTTTGCACAATTGAAAATTTTAGATTTGATGGGATATTTTACGTGTATTGGATGGATTAAGTGGCGTTAAGGAAGCAAGGATGGATAAACAGGGCACTTATCTTGTGAAATCCTGCTGCGAGGTGATGCTTTCGATGCGACACTGCTCGGCGGTGATCACGCAAAGTCCTGGTTATTTCTTTCTTCCGCGCCAATATTTCCTTATTTCCGCTATTTCTTCGTGCTCGCAGAAGTATAATACGTAGCAGCTGGCACGTAGGGCTCTGGAACTGCTTGGCAAATACTCGAAGTTCGTCCTTTAGCCGGGCGATGATGACGAGTCACAAAGTTGCGGACGATAGTTTTCTTCGTAGAATGTTCGTAGAATTAATTTTCAATTGTCCTGTCAGGGTCGCCAATGTTTGAGCCTTTAGGGAGCTCAATGGAAATCAAAATGAAAGGATTTGATCTCTTATACACGGTTTAATTTTCGAATTAGATGTTAACAGTTTCGTGATGTAGACGAGAATGACAATTAATAAAATGGTACGTCACTGTAGGCACAAACGCCTGTAACTTTCTATAGGCAAATGTCAAAGTCCAACACATTGCGATTCACGTAGGCGTGAACACCAGTAATAATTTCATTTTATTGTTATAGCAATGCTTTCGAGAAATTTCCTTTTAATGCTCGATTACACGCAAAGTGTGACGTAAGATTTTCCCCGATTCAATTTTATGTATGTTCATCGTGTACAGTACGTCATTAATATCTGTGTGAAGTTTGATAGGGCAGGGATTTTTTACATAATAATGTGTGAATGTTTTTATATCGAAGACGTTGCTATCTTCAAAGGTGAAACCGTTCAATTTTCAGTCAGAAATATGCAACAATGTCAGTAAATTTAATACCTCCAGGCGACAGGAAAGAAGGGAATCTGGTTTTGAAATGAATTTTTCATAACTCTAAGAATTTTTATCAACCGGACGGACACGACTTTGTAACCTGTAATCCTCCTGCTCACAGCTCCAACATACCCAGTGAATGGAGTCTTTATTTGTTTCACAAAAATATATGTTTCATTTTGTACGCTCATAAGAAATATAACTCGTTTTTATTTGATAATAAAATTCTATTCACTTCTAAATTATTCTATCTTCTTCTATATTTTTTCTTTCTTAACGAACATACTTTAAGAATTTTCCTTCAATTACTAGATAGTAATTTGAGTTTGGTGGTATAGCTTTAACTTGAAATTTAAAATCACCAATCACTAATGCAAGAATTGTCTACTTAACTGCAGACTGATACCTACATATTATGTACCTATACTCGCAATAGTACAGTAAAATTGATAATATAATATTTAAAAAGTTGTGAACTTCAAGATAAAGCATGAACTATTGGATATAAACCAATCCTGATCCAAATAATTCTGAATTCAACTTGAATATTCATGGTAATGCATTTGGAATATACACCCAACGAAGTTATTATATCGTCTCCGACAATCTCGTCCCAACTCCCAACTCTTCCCGGAAAGCGTCTCATTGTATCATAGGAATTAAATTCATAACGCTCCCCGTATATCTTCATTTCTGGATGCAAATTCAACGGCGTCCTGCGGAGAAATAACGACAATTCCGGAGAATATATCAAGAGTAAAATCAGAATTATTTCACAGAAAGCACGCGAAGATCTCCGTGTTTGGGCCAAATTAAAATAATCTCAGCACAAAGGTTGCTTTGAAGTGAACTGAATTCATACGACAATGATGCTCCGGAAATTAAACAGCTGTTTTATTTAGAGCACGCAACGGGAAGAAAGGAGGCAATAATACAGATACCTTATATTAATGCTTTTTAGAAATAGCAAAAGCTGTCCATGTGCCTCGCCTCATTACGGATTTATATCCTCACTAATAGACGTAAGTAATAAGCTTCTTTCTTTCTTTTCTTAGTAATCCTGACTGTTATTAAAGTTAAAGTCAAATTATTTCTTTTGTTTTTATGGCATTTCAAGTTACCTATTTTTATCGGTTTCAAAAAAAAGGAGAAAGTTCTCAATTCTTCTGTATGTTTTTTTCTTATGTGAACTTCGAACTTCGTACTGGGTGAACGGATTTCGATAATTTATCAAGTAAAGTATCAGGTTTATTTATTTACAGTTATGGTATTGCAATTAATTACTTATTGGTAAGCTGAATAGAGTAAAAGGGAAGCTTCCCTACCTTTATTTTCATATCGGGACCTGTATAATATTATGATTTTAATGTTAATCGTCCATCGCTTCCTAGGTGACGATGTGATCTTTCCGTGAACAATTCAGATATCTTAGATCATAATTCGTTATTCTAAAACCGACGTCTTTGATTCATTAATTTTATTCAATATGCAAAGGAATTTAAATTAAGGAGCACAACAATAAGATTTCACACTTCATAATAAATAATTATGTGAGCTGTTTCTATAGGCTTTGGAATCACCTTTAACATTATGCTAAGAATTAGGAATTGGTGAATGTATAGGAATAGGAATTCCGAAGTTAATCTATTCTATAGATTAATAAATATATAGCCGATCCATGCGTTTACTTTGAGAGTTGAGGAAATCTTAAACAATGATTTTTAGGTTTTTTTTGTCTTCACTTCGGGAAAACTTTCTCTTCGTACTCTCACCCGTGTTATTGTTGTTACGTGTGGTTTTTGTACTAACATATTTCAGCTCTCAGGATAGACTGGTAGAGTCTCTCCTTAATTATTGTTGCAATAGAAGATAATTAAACAAATAAAAATCTTTATTGTCCACAGTGGTATGGCAAGACTGGCAGGTGCACGTGACGTCGACGCCGGCGGAGGTGGGCGGACCAGCGCTGCTGTCATGTACTGCGCCGGCCGCCGCGCGCGACCACTGCTCCGTGGCCGCCTGGTACCGCGACGACGCCGTGCTGCCCGCCAGCGACCATCTCTGTGAGTATATAGTGGCTGGGGCTCTGGTCCACGTGACGTCACGCCGGCGGAGGTGGGCGGGCCGGCGCTACTGTCATGTACTGCGCCGGCCGCCGCGCGCGACCACTGCTCCGTGGCCGCCTGGTACCGCGACGACGCCGTGCTGCCCGCCAGCGACCATCTCTGTGAGTATATAGTGGCTGGGGCTCTGGTCCACGTGACGTCACGCCGGCGGAGGTGGGCGGGCCGGCGCTGCTGTCATGTACTGCGCCGGCCGCCGCGCGCGACCACTGCTCCGTGGCCGCCTGGTACCGCGACGACGCCGTGCTGCCCGCCAGCGACCATCTCTGTGAGTATATAGTGGCTGGGGCTCTGGTCCACGTGACGTCACGCCGGCGGAGGTGGGCGGGCCGGCGCTACTGTCATGTACTGCGCCGGCCGCCGCGCGCGACCACTGCTCCGTGGCCGCCTGGTACCGCGACGACGCCGTGCTGCCCGCCAGCGACCATCTCTGTGAGTATATAGTGGCTGGGGCTCTGGTCCACGTGACGTCACGCCGGCGGAGGTGGGCGGGCCGGCGCTACTGTCATGTACTGCGCCGGCCGCCGCGCGCGACCACTGCTCCGTGGCCGCCTGGTACCGCGACGACGCCGTGCTGCTCGCCAGCGACCATCTCTGTGAGTATATAGTGGCTGGGGCTCTGGTCCACGTGACGTCACGCCGGCGGAGGTGGGCGGGCCGGCGCTGCTGTCATGTACTGCGCCGGCCGCCGCGCGCGACCACTGCTCCGTGGCCGCCTGGTACCGCGACGACGCCGTGCTGCCCGCCAGCGACCATCTCTGTGAGTATGACGGCTGGAGCTGTGATGTACCTATATGGTAGTTTATGACCTTGGGATCTTTTACCAGGCAACACGACGAGCTTGGGGACCTGTCGCGGTTCGATTGATCTCGATCGGAACTTATAAAGCAACTTTGATAACATGATTCAGATTTCGTAAAATCACGGTGTGACTTATGTCCAATGTTGCCACAACATCATTTCCATCGTCGTAACTCGTAACAGTTCCTCTGCTAGAAATGGATCGGTTCATTCCCATTAGTCCCACTGAACAGTCCTACCGTAGGACTAATGAGACTTTTTTTCCCACTAGTTCCACTTTTAAATGTTCTATCGAATAGTGGCTCTCTTATATGTTGTGAGTACAGACCTACAGGCCGCCACACTGCCAGCGCAGATTGGCAAACTTCGCACACCTTTTTCTAAAAGGTGATCTCAAATTATGGAAGGCTGTCAAGTGCGCAGGTTTCTCAAGATGATTCCCTGCATAGGAGCAAGTGAATTCTAATAGTCACATAATGTTAGAGAATTAGAAGTTTAGGATTTGAACTCAGACCACCGGTTCGGGAGCCCAACTTTTAAACCACTCTACTATCAACATTGCTGGGCTTCAGGCTTTTCCAAAAAGGTGGAAGCTCCAACTCGTTAGTGGCCCACTACAAGACACAATGTACATAATTATCTGGTAATTAAAAAGGTATACGGTACCCCATCACATTACTGCAGTGCGAATTGACCGACTAGAGTGGCAGAAGCCATCGAAACAGCATCGAAAACTTTACGAATTCTTAAAGACTACTCGTGATAGGATAGGACCGAACTTTAAATAATTTTTTCCTACTTACTTAAAATATTAAACAACGTCTAAGACACTTTAATCATGCATTAAATCACGCAGGTTAACCATAGAATCTCTATAAAACTATGAATAAACAATGTTTTAGTGTTTTTTGTAATTACTTCTCCATACAAAAGAGAGGATTGATACTTGTGTTAAATATTTATGAGTTCCAGTTATAAAAACGAAGCGAAGTAGGTAAGAAGGTACAAAATTAATGTAAATTCCACCTTTAAAAAGTAAATTTATTGTAATGTACCACCAAAATTATACACGTACATTGGGAATAGCTCCTGCAAACCATTTAGATTACATCTTCTAGTGATTTAATTTGCCAAAGGGAACCATAATTTTATCACGAATTATTGTACTCCAGATAATTGTTACAAAGTTTATAATGACAGAGGAACTTTGCAGATTTCCACCATTAGGCGTAGTGTGTATCGCGAGAAATTTACAAATTATATGTTACTAAGCCTAACTAACTCACCGTAATCAGGTAAAGTTTGCTAGCAAAAGTTATGAAAGTGTTTCTATTAAAAAATGGTGGTCGGTAAAGTCGGTTTATGGACGATTATTTTACGTGATAACGTCATTTAAGAAAACGTTGGTGAAAATTTTCTTACTTTTATGAATTGAATTGGATTAGTATTATAACCAGTACGGCCGAAGAGAGAGTTAGGCAGATCATAATTATCTCTTATGCCGCGCTCGATTTAGGCGGAACGTGACACTTTTTTGCGTGCAGCAGGTGTTCATCGATTACTTAAATGGTATTACGTACAAGTAAAGCATATTTTAATTTACAGATATTTGTTGCTATTTATTTGGAAAATTAAATTGCTGAAATGTGGACAGCTCAAATGTTAAATAGGTACAGAAAATTTTAAAAATACCTGTTTCGTAGAACGCCGCGCTGAACGTAAAGGTAACCGCGATCCGTAGTGAAGTACCTAATTAAAATTAACATGGAAACGATAAAGAACTTGTTTTATTCGTCAGAGGCGCGGGTTTATTCACTAAGTTTTTCCTAACATACCTATCAGTTTGGATCAGGGCAACAGTTCAAGTTTTCAGTTGAAGTGTGGATTATTTAAGTGAAGAACTTTAATATACAGTTTCCGTACAAATTTCCGAAGAAAAAACCCGACGTTTTTACTTCCGTATTAATTACTTAGTACAATAGAACAACTAAAGTTTTCCGCCGAATCACTAAAGCTTTGTGAACCAGTCAATGGTTCAGGGCAGGTCAGGACCTTGGGACTGGTCCGCTGAATAATAAACCTCCTGACGAGCTCGTTCGACGCGAGGTGAGATGGTAATCGCTTCACATAAAAGAAAATTAAATTGTAATATTGAAGAGGACTCCTTGGAATTTTTTGGGTGGCATAAGGAATATTTTCGTACTAATCAACTCTTATGATCTCCGTTGAATACTGTGAGAGCGAATAATTCAAAGATTAATATCATTCGAAGGTTGTGGAAAGTCTTATATTTCATTATGTTCAAAGATTTTGCGAGTATATTGAATTATAAAATCTCATAAGATTAAAAATAAAAAGCTTCATGAAACTCGACGTTTTCTAATGGAAGTAACAAAATTCAGACAAAGATCGTGTCTCTTATTACAGAGAAACTCTAAAGCGTATCCACATAGCAATTAGTTAAGTTATAAGTTAAAGAGCTCAAAGAAACATCTTCATTGCTGAAATGTATGCCAGTAAGTTCCAACCACAAAATGTATTTAGTTACGCCTCTCTCCTAAAGACGGAAAAAAGACAAACCGCTTTTAGGAAACATGTTATTCGTTTCATGAGGGCCATGTTATATCCTATTTCTTATTCCTTTTCTCCTACCATTATTCTGCCTCACTTGGCAAGCTTCAAACAAATACGTAAATCGTGTAACAAAATTGTAAAGAGTGAGTTATGGGCAGTCAACGCAAAACAAAAAGTGGGTCCAACGCAAAACAAAAAGTGGGTCCATAAGCGTGAAAATTTGCACATAAATCGTTACAAACCACTCGTATATAAATAAGCTTAATGAAGGGTTTAGCCTCAAAGTTAGTATTTCTCCGTAAGGGCAATAAGTTGTGATTTATCATAACAGAGTATTTTATGTTCAACAATTACTCAAATATATTTTATTTTTAACAGGAGTGAAATCGTAATAGTGTCAATGATTTTCAAAAAAATATTTTAGCGATTTAACGTCCCTGATGCCCCCAATTGATAGTCCCTTCCCAAGAAGTTAAAATTCGAAGCTCTGTTCTTAGCCTTCATATTGTATCATGAAACTGTCGCTTTGCTGATCCTAGGTGTTCTTGTGTTTCATTTGTATGTAAGGAATGCTTATTAACTTCCGTAACAAAGTCAATCTCCCTTTAATTATCGTGATGAAACAATCACTTTACACCAATCACTATTTATAAATATGTTAATGCTACGTGGTAATGCCATGTGTACACGAGAGCCCACACGTTTCCTCATTTCCGTCCGTCCGTCCGTTGCGTGTGGCCGGTCCGTTACGTAACGCTATCTGTATCGATCATCATTACTGGGATTCCTGTCTGTGATTAATGTCTTCACTACGGGAACGTCTAATCTAACACTAGTTTATTGAAAGGTAACGTACTTCGTATGTGGTGGAGTGTAACACAATTCATGACATCATCAGTAACGAGGGTTGGCGGCTGGTGGTATACGCCATGAGCATTTCGAATCAGAGCTATCAGAGCTCGACAGCACCCCAGCCATAACCACCTAGCAGGATCTCTCGTAGCCATAAATAAATGACCGATAACAATACCGTTGGTGTCCCGCAGCGGGGTTCACGCTGATGTTGGACGAGTTTCGAATATGAGTTATCGTAGCTCGGTAGCACCTAGCAGACCAGCTGGCAGGATCTCCCATAACTGTACATGAATATACCATAACAATACGGTTGTTGGTTGGCAGCGGGGTCGACGCTGGTGGTGGACGAGGGCTGGCGGCTGGTGGTGCGCGCGGTGGGCGTGGACGATGCGCGCGCGCAGTTCTCCTGCTCCGTGCTGGACTCGCTCACCGGCGAGCGCCGCCGCAGCCAACCCATCAGCATCGACGTCGCTCGTTAGTACCTTTATATATTTATGCTTTAGTCGACGAGAACAGAATCGATATTCCGACTTGTCACCTATAGTAACAGTTCAATTTGACTTCTTAGAAAATTTTCTTATGCATTTTAAATGTAGTAAATAGATAATTTAATCGCAAGAATTTTTTGGTTTGTATGGGATGTATTTTAAACGAATTCCATATCGAACGCAAACATATTTGTAACTTTTCTTATAAATGTAACGTAATTTGCTACAGATTGTATTTTTGAGTAGGTATATATTTTTTTGTTTTACATTCGAACATTTTTTCTCATTTTTAAGTATTTTGTTTAATTTTATTAATGTAAAGTGAGTATTTTTTAATTTTTAAGACATGTAAAAGAGTTTATGATCACATGGTTTCTAATCTAATCTGCATAATAAATTCACCCAACTCAAAATTAGTTTTTAATATGCATAAAAACCGTAATTTTATTCGACTCACTTTACATACCTCACTTTAATAAGATTGAGTTAGCAAAGTCCGTCAGTCAGTGAAACTAAATTTCACTCGGGACTAGAGAAACACTGCAATATATTCCTTTGGGACTACCTTGAGACTTGAAGTCTACAGATTTGGGTCCCAAGTCTCATTTATAAACAAGAAACTTGCCGGCGAGCTATCTTCATAGAGGGCTTAAGTTAAATACAAATAAACAAAATACTTGATAGCATAATCCAAAATGTTCACGTGAAAATCTACCGAAATTTTCCTGTAGATCTAATCAAACAACTTCACTATAACAAAATTTACTCAATTAGAACTGATAAGTATGACTTAGCGATTTCAAGTACAATCATAACTTGGATTAGTTTTATACGTAACTAGTTCTAGTTGTTCAGGGCCGGCGTTGCACAGGTGACTCCTCTGGTGTTGCTGGTGTCCATAGGCGACGATGACCACTTACCATCAGGTGGCTCGTTCGCTTTTTCGACAGCTCTTCAGGCTTTAAAAAAGGACCAGGGGCCGTATTATGAACTCTTAATTCCAGACAGTTCACGTTCACAACGTGTGGGTGACAGAGATCGCCTTATTACATGTAAGGCGCTGTCTCTGTCACCCACACGCTGTGAACGTAAATTGTCTGGAATTAAGAGTTCATAATAAGGGGGCAACTCTCACAACTAACCACTATTCAACTGGCCCTCTTCCTGTGTCCCAGCGATGGGTCTACCGGGTCCTCCCCGCGCCATCAGCCACGGGCCCTGGGAGAGCAGCGTGCGACGCGGCGGAGACGTCATCCTGCCCTGCCTGGTGCACGCCAACCCGCCCGCCACCGTCACGTGAGTTCTGGAACTTCACTTATACACTCCACAATGATGTTTTAAATATCTAGATTGAGCGTCGCCCTACAATGAAAAGAAAAAAACAAGGCAACATTTTCAAGCATGTGTGCGTGCAGGCGATGTTTTTCACGTACATTTATTGTCTATGTGTGCGTAATCTGTGTGTAATGATATAAAAATTGTGGCCACGTTTTCGCGGATTCGATGTTCCATCTAGATATTTAAAACATCATTGACACTCCATAAGCTCAGGTTTATGAAAATCTTATAAAAGACGAACAACCGATGCAGTGGCAGGTACATGCACTGGCTGCCATGTCGGATAAAACGGAAGTTGTTGACAAACAGAGGTTGATCTTTACTGGTTCTTGGATACTATTAAAAACTAAAAATAATGTAGATGGAAAAGCGGTTAAAATATTGGTACAACTTCCTATATCATTGAGATCAAATTGCGTGGTTCCTAACCCAATAATCTCCAATGGAAGCGATCTACTGCCATGGCCTGCTCCATTGCTCAGTAGGATGCGCCATAAGAAAGTAGGTTGGGCCTAATTGGATGTAGCCTGTTAGCGACATACCACAAATTAGATAATTTTGTGGACATAAGTACTCTGTAGAAGATAATATTTATTTAATATTTCATCTTTAACATTTTTGGTGATCTAGATTATCTGTAGCACCAAAAATGGTAAATAAATAAAAAACATCTTTCACAGGGTACGTCGCTAACAGCATCAGAAATCCCATAAATGTGATATTCTCACACTAATAAACTTATTTTATTAACTTCGTTTATTCGTCCGAGGTGACATTTTACAAACAGTACTCTCGGTAATCTATAATTCAAAAGATGAAAAATAAGCTCCCATTAAAAATACACTTTTGGCCTTATTATGGAGCGCTATCAGCGGCATCTTCAATCAGCGCCGTCGTTCAAAAGACTGGAGGGAAAAATACCTTTTGAAAGCGAACCAGAGCATCAAAGATACCTATGTTTTTCTTTGTAAACAAAAGGCCCCTGCAACAGTTGCTACGCTTTGAGAGATAACACCAAACAGAATGTAAGTACTGCAAATTCAAGTTAAAAGAACTCGACGCAGATAAGTGCTTTCACTAAATGGTTGGCAGAAGTTTCTGAGTTCCCGTTTCAAAACAAACTTAATAAAGATTAGGTATAACAGTCGTCTTAATACAACATAGTGCGTTTCCAAGTAGTATCAACCACACTAGTACCTAAATAAGTAAGGTTCTTTAAAACTCCGCCCAAACTGTTACGAGTTCATGAGCTGTTGAGGTGACTTTTATGGTTTTTGCGATGATGGCTTACCAACAAATGACCTCTGCTGCTCAAGAAACTCTTAATGGTAAAAACACGAAAAAGAGAGATTTAATTGCTTGCTTACGTTTTTGAGAGCTTAATAATATTTTTATCTCTCATTTATCTCTCATTACCAGAGATATCTGAGACGATTTCCGTTCCATCTTATAGACACAGTGAGCTCGTTATAAATCCGGGTCATCCTGTTAATTCCCGGATGAAACCGAGCGACGCGTTAAAACATTGGGATTAATTGCCGGTTCAAATGTTATTGTCTGTGGAGCGTTTCGCGGGAATAGCCGGTGGCAGATAATAAGTTGATAAATACGTAAGCTACATCGGGGTAAACGAATTAATCGTGTAGCCGTATACAATAATTTTGTATATACCTACTAAGTATATATGCATATAATTTTGGTTCGTTTTCGTTAGTTCCGTTCAAAGAAGTTATAGTTCATAACCATAACCTTCTAAAAATACATTTTACTAGCTACCCGCCCCGGCTTCGCACGGGTGCAAGTTAGATTTACCATAGCAGCGCCATCTATTGATTACTTACTCAACCCAGTCGAAAGGTATCGACATCTGTTACATATAATTGTGACTGTCAAATAATAACACTCTTAATTTAGTTCTCTTGTGTGGCGCTAGGTGTCTGTTCATCTGTGAATAAGACTGCCATGTCAATTGTCATTACTTCAAATAATAAGAGACAAATAATTAGAAATAAATTAAAATTGCGACTATAATTTGAGATTTAAAGTATCCTATCTCTCAAGTTGGATCGAACTGCACATGGTGTGTGAATTTTATTATAATCGGTTAAGTGGTTTAGGAGTCCATCGCGGACCAACATTGTGACACCAGATTTATATATATTAAGATGTTGAATTTTTGCAAATTTTCGATAAGAATATTCAAGTACCTACTAGTATGCATTACTCTGTTACACCAGCAAGTTCAAAGTCACCAAGCGTGTACGGGATGGGGGATAAGTTGTGTGTTGTGTGGGGTTTTAGTGCCTACATCGTTGAACTGCGGCTATTCTCCGGAAACTCGATTACTACAATCTTGTCTACTTGGAATGGAAGTTGGCACATCTATTAAGTACCTACCGTACCTACGATAAATTTATCCGGAATATCTTTTTATAATCACGGTAGTACATTTTCCTGTATGTTTAACATAATTCCTGGTATTGTTTTACATATTTTCATCAATGAAATAAAATCGTGGTAAACAAACTGTTCTAGGAAATGTAAATAAAACCGTTCAATTTGTCAAATTCAAATTCAAATTCATTTATTCGCTTTAAAGTGGGTACAATATCATGATCTTACAAATTAAATTAAAAATAAATAAATGTCCTTTAAATCAAATGGAAAACGAGAAATCCCGAATACTCAAATCAAAGTTCATGATTTAAACCGCCAGAGTGTCCTGCACAGTACAGGGAAATATTATCGGAACAAAGTGGCATTGTGATCCGCACAGCCATAAATGTCAGCCAACGACAATGACCGACATTATTGTTGGTACTTACTGTAATGAGTATGAAATATCAGATTTTCAGTGAAGAATACCGTGAGTTTGCATATTACATGAAAACTACTTATTTAGGGTGTTTAAACAAGAACTTTGTTTTTCAATTGCAACAAACACCGACAACATGATAGTTTTTACATTTAGTTTTTCGACATACTTATTCTTAGTAGATGCATTGACATTTGTTACAATGAATTCAATTTCGCTAGAAATTCCCATTAAAATAATCAAAATCCACTATGAAAATGGTGGTGATAGAGTTACAATTTCGTAAAATTCGTGATATTTTCGGACAACATTGTATAATAAAACTTTCATAAAGATCTTATGTTTATCGGTTGAAATGTTTTTTAATATTTAATTCAACTTACTAAGCTTTGGGTCCTAAAGTGGATATACACATTATAAACACTTTACTTGTTAACTGAAATAAGTTGTTGCATAGGTGGCATGGAAAATACAAAAACCAAATCACTTAAACACACATGACCCTGAAATAAACTTTCATCTGACAAGTTAATATTTGCCCCATTCGGGAACCAAACCCAATGCTTTCCAATCATAATCACTACCTGAATAATAGCCGTACCCGTATCGTCTTCCCGAAGCTAAAGATTACATCGGATCAATCGTCGATACACGTTCACGCGAGCTCATTCTATTAGATTGTCGATCTTCAATCTAAGTTGTATTAGATCGAGTATTAATTTGGGGCGTTACAATAGTTAGGTACGGAGAATCGTCAACCATCTCCTATTGAACTTTGGATTAGACTGAGTTGCTAGTTGACGAGTTCTGCTTACATTGTTCTCGGTCTGGGTGTGTGTCCTTGTCTTGTGTGTTGTCCAAGGCACCCACAACACAGGGAATCCTAGTGTGGGGCTATGAGTGTGAAGCGTTATATAGCGTATTATTATTGTACTGGTAAAGTTCACAGACTTATAAAAAATAAAAAACAACCAGACCTAACATAATTTTCACCACTACAAAGAGGTACCCATGTAACCAATAGTTTCATCTCTTTCTCTCCGATGACACGAACAAAGTCTATCTCGTTTTATTTTTGTTGTTGCAACACTCACGCACACATAAACAAAATGGGGTTTAAGCACTTTCGCCATTTTGTTAAGCTATAAGAAGCTTGTTTTTTGTACGAGGACCATAGACAATATTTGTAGACCACGAATGTTTTGTATGGGAATTGTCAATGTATGCAGCATTGCAGCATGTCTATGTAGTTGTAAGTGGCACTCTTTTTCCTCCCATATATTAGGTCTGCTTATTTTTTTTTTATAAGTCTGTGTGTATAGTTCACATAGCGTCGGCGTCGGTACACTCGGTACATCGTCTACGCAACTCGACTGCTCCCTCAGGCATCATTGTGCTTGAATAAATCGATCTCGCCCATACATTATGGATATTGTTTACATTACGGATAAGCTGTACTGGATATTGGGTGCTCACGTTAGGTATATTTTACGCCACCAGGCTTTAGGCTGTATCGGTATTAAAGATTCAAACGAAAAAGTCTGGTTTGTTTTTAAGTCGAGTACATTTTGATCCCCGAGGCGTATTTAAAACCCATTTTCTGGTTACATATTTAATGTATGTGTGGAGATGACGAATAAACCAATTCTTGGTTAATACGTTTTCTGTTTTACAAATTCATATTACCTTTAAATAAATCGAGGCATTACAAAATTTAATTCAAGTTGACTTATAGGAAATCGGGTCTTGTGTGTAGTGTGTAGCAATTACCGCCTAATTGCCCTTATATCACACGCGAGCAAGATCTTGCTACATATCACAAATGAGCGTCTAAAATCTTACCTTTCTAAGGAAATAGCCCCAGAACAAGCTGGATTTGTGAAAGGCAAGGGTACTCGGGAGCAAATTCTTATAATTCGCCAGATCATCGAAAAAGCCCGAGAATTCAACAAGCCGACTTACATATGCTTTGTTGACTTTTCCAAGGCGTTCGATTCGGTGAAATGGCCGGTTCTATGGAATACCTTGCTACAAATGGGCACACCTAAACATCTAGTGAACATCTTGAGACGTCTTTATGAAGACGGAACTGCCTCAGTACGAACGGATGACGTCTTTTCGAGCAACTTCCACCCCAGCGCGGGTGTACGCCAAGGGTGTATTATATCACCGCTTTTATTTAACGTTTACACCGAGCTCCTAATGCGCATCATTCTCGAGGACTGGACAGACGGCGTCATGATTGGTGGGTACAGAATTGCAAATCTGCGCTACGCAGATGATACCACCTTGTTCGCCACTAGTGCTCAGAAGATGGAGTGTCTGCTTCGGAAGATGGAAAAAGTCAGCCTAGAATTCGGATTAAGGATCAATCGCAGCAAGACCAAAGTTATGATTGTCGACCGCGCTAGCAATAACTCGCCCGAAGTTCATGAAATTGCGAACTGTGAAGTGGTCCAATCTTACGTATACCTTGGCTCCTTAATCTCGAACAATGGGGGATGCATTGATGAGGTAAAAAGACGGATGGCAATTACCAGAACAGCAATGGACAAGATGCGAAAAATATGGAGGAATAGGAATCTCACCAAGGCCACTAAGACCCGACTTGTCCGAACGCTCATATTCCCCATATTCCTGTACGCCGCGGAGACGTGGACGCTGCGAGAAATAGAAAAAAAGAAGATAGACGCTCTTGAAATGTGGTGCTGGAGAAGGATGCTCGGTGTTTCCTGGAACGAGTTCCGCACCAATGCCTCTATAATTGAAGAACTTGGCATCAAACAACGCCTATCATATCAAGTACAAGCTCGCATTCTTAAGTTCTTCGGTCACGTCTCACGGCGGGATAGTGATTCCATCGAACGCCTTGTTGTGCAGGGCAGAGTCGAAGGCACCAGGCCCCGCGGTAGATCACCCATGCGTTGGACCGACC
Source organism: Hesperia comma (assembly GCA_905404135.1). Classification (NCBI taxonomy): domain Eukaryota; kingdom Metazoa; phylum Arthropoda; class Insecta; order Lepidoptera; family Hesperiidae; genus Hesperia; species Hesperia comma. The sequence continues at coordinate 22,882,552 of FR990014.1, read as the reverse complement.
AAGTAAAGTCTGCGGTGGGCGGTCCACTGCATGAGTGTACCAGAATGACTGCTAACAGGCAAAAATGGCGAGAAATTGTGAAGAAAATTACATCTACCCGGAACATCACATGACGACCACGACCGCTCTGTCAAGAGCGTACCGACTGAGAAGAAGAAGTGTAGATTGAGTGAGCAAAAGAAAGCATTTGTAACTTTTTTTATACGGCAGTAGGCGATTGGTGTCTAAAAACGACAACTTTACAAAGGTTTTACTAAAAGCTAGTAAACAAATCTTAAATTTATACTTCACGGATTCATATATCAGGGTGGTCTTAGGTGAGAACTGAGTGAGCATACATTAACTGATATATCTCACGTTTTATCTTTTTACAAATTATGAGATTGCTTTTACAATTGTTTTTATACTTTTACTAAATAACTAGCATAATGTGATTAATTTTATTTAGTGTGCTCACTCAATCCACACACACAATAGACCCTGCAAAGCGAATACAGCGCTGGTCCTTAGATTACCTCATCATACGAGTATTTAGTCTTCCTAATAAAAAGGTATGTTCTTAACGAAGGTCAGGCTCGCTATGTCTAAAGCCATGAAAATAAACGACAGATTTTCTTCTAGCAATTTTATTACTTAACTAAGTGGAAATAACGATGTTATTACAACAGCAATGCCCTCTTTATTGCGAACTGTAAATGTATTTGGGCAATAGCGCCCGTGAGGCGGCTTCGTACAGCCCGGCTTATGTAGCGCACACAAACTACAGCTTTGGTATTAGTTATGTAAATAACAGAAAGAAGATATCAAGGTTTTAATTACCTGTGATTTTCTCACATTTAGCTAGCTCTAAACGGCAGAATTCTCTACCTTACTAAAAAACGTAAAGTGTAAAAACACTCCAATATTAATACTTTTCTTATCTTTCACTTTAGATTTTAAAATTGGAATAAATTAAATTACTTAAAGACAGTTTGTATTACAAACGGCATAGACTTAACAAATACCCACGACCCGATGATCTAACACATGAACATGCACCCCGCTCAGGAATCCAACCCCGGACCTCACACTACATAAGAAATGTCTTTACCAATTAGGCTAAGCGGTCGTGAAACGATGAAACCAAACACGTTATACTCGTATTATTTCACAGCAAAATCAACTGTGTCAGGTCTGTAAGATTACAGAATTAATTCCCGGATCTTTAGAGTGAGGTTACATTTAGTTTCCATCAGAGTTCATTCCACGTGTCGAGCGGAGTTTATGCGTCATTCAGCAGTGAGAGGGTTTCATCAAAGGTCACAACCTCACAGAGCTGTCCCTCGCGACTCGTAAAAGGTTCGCAACACAGCGTAGCCGAGTGTATTATAGCGCCTATTAGCGCGTTAATGGGCTCCGCGCTCCGCGAGAGCTTGGCGCATGTCAATGATCATAATATTCGAGTATAGGAGTATAGTATGCCTTACAGATAACAATAAAATGTGTAACAAAGTGTAAGCAACAAACTTAAATCGGACTATGCGTAGCGCAAAAAATATTGAAAATATAAGTGAAAATGCTTGCTATCTAAGTTTAAATGGATAAAGATCTCTTGGATTAGACGTGCAGAATTGTAATTGCGAGTAATTTCTATTTTGTAATTTTTAAAATTGCAATTCAGAGTAATTAATTGAAGTAGTAGCGTTCCTGGCACATTAAAAAGCTTGAGTTTGGGCTAAGGGTTGGACAATGTAATTACATACGTGGCCGCCGTCTATAAGCGCGTTAATGGGTTTCGAAAGGACATCCCGTGCGTTAAGCCTGGCTTTGTTATGTAGAGGCTACCTTCCCAGGCAGATAACTTAAAATACCCTCCTTTCCTTAAATATTAATTAAAATAAAAAAGTTAATTGAAAAGAAAAAAAAAAATATCCAGGTACCTATTTAGTAAATTCATTGATTTCTAATACCTAGTAGATATGCAACTGAAATCTAACTATCAAATGTATCGTTTTGCAATGAATTGTAACGTTTAATTGAGGTAGGCAAATACCGACTGATATTTTATACGATTTAGTACCCGTCAGAATAGATGCTCTTAATTTATGATCCGCGATTTTAGAGCTTTCACATTCAACGTAAGGGCCTGTTCGTTCTAAGATATGTAATCCATCAATAATTCGGTGATTACTGCTACGTTGTTTGTCTATAAAATATTTAACAAAGTACAACAATAGTCTATTTTCATTATAAAGAAAAAAATTAATTGGTCAAACTTAATGACTTAAACGGTAAAAAGTTAAAAAGAAAATTAGTAACGAATCTATGTATTATCTTCGTTAGCGACAAAAAATGTAAGATTTTGTCTTTAATTTCAAACTAACCAATTGTTAATTGTAGGTAGGTATTAATAATAACTTTTACGTAACTTTCGGGAATTCATTAATTTCAGGGATCTCAATAACTAGTATATTTATTTATTTATATTATACGAACAATAAAACTCTCAATGGATGGTCCCAACTACTGTAATTGATAAATTATTATTATGTTGATGTAAATAAATACTTTTTGATTTTTTTAGGTAACTCTCTTCATCTTTTATAAGGATAATATGAATGCACGTTCGTAATAATATATATTCACCTGGACATTATTCAAATTAAGGATGAAAGCGTTCACCCAGTCGGTGCGACAATGTTGAAGGATAAAAATCAAAAGCCGGCAGAGCTTCCACAAACAACGCCAATCAAGCGATAATTTCGTTTCCGAATAAACAACCGGGTTGTGTATTTAACCGGATATCCGCTTACACGATGCAAATTTTTCATCCCGTGCCGCCCGGCCGCCACTTGAAACCGGGCGCGCGACAAATTCTGCTTTATTCTCTTTGTACACTGCCGGCCAAACAAAAGGGTGATAACTGAAAGAATTTGATTCTCCTGTACCTGACCCGTTGCGTGTTATTGACGGAACGAATTACCTTCCTGTAAATTACAATAAAATGTGTTCTACTGCTTTTTTATTTTATATGTGTAATTAGAAGCTGGTTTATGGTCATATTACATAACAAGCGTGTATTTTTAATGGACACATAGTTTATACCGCACAGTACCGTTGTACCGTACAGTACGGTTGTACCGCAGTTTTTCAGTAAGACAAACCATATTTTGTGGTTAAATATTAAGAGATGAAAAAATATTAAGAAGGAATATATTTTTCCCCTTGGCCGGATATAACAAAAGTACCCAATTTCAACTTTACTTTTCAACGCTTTAAAATTCTTGGGCGAGTTCACGGCTTTATCAGATCAGGATCCAGCCTACATTGAGTTTTACGACCCAAAGAGAGGAGGTTGACACAAATCCAGTCCTCCATAGTATATCACCTATTACCGACATGTCTCACTCCGAAGTAATAGCGAAAAGCGACAATCAATCAAATACACGTCACATCTAAAAGTTCTTATTTGGTGCAGGCACGAACCCTTTGCGTAGTTTCAAATATTTATTTTTATTCTTTTCTGTTTTGGTGGTTTGTATCTTAAAACAATTAGCAAGAAAAATTAAGGTCAATCTTGTGTGATAAACATTAATATTGAGTTTGTAAACAACCTTCAAATGCAAAATCTCGAAGGGTTTAGAAAAGTGGAAAACTTGTTTAAAACAGATGTTTTATGTATTTTGTTTTACTATATTAAAAAATAGGAAAAAATCCTTTATAGCATTTTAATAAAGTCGCTCCGACTAACGGACAGGACGAGGCATTCGCGTTACTTCGAAATTATAATTTTCCTCTTGGTGCCCGAACTACTTTCAATGTCCTAAGTTTTAATCGAATCCATTCATCTGATTAGAGGGATTCACATAAAAACTGTAAGGCTGAGAGCGCTCCACGAACTAAGTGAATTGAATACAATTTGATAAGAAAGGTCAGTCGTAGGTCGCGAGGAATCCTTTCCGAAACTATGAACAGAAATGGGGATTCTTCGAAGTTGAGCTTTTTGTTGCTTTTTCGTGCGAATAGATACAAAGTTTTCTACTACTAAGCAACTAAATAAATAAATAAAATAATTCTTTATGTATTCATCACCTTCTCATAAAAACAAATGTTTATCTAGCAAAGTACAAAATACATACTTCAATTGGAAATCGTATACAAGATCGTCGTTCGCCAAAGGTCCAAGGTAATCAGATGATAGGTAGTGAGAAAATAATCTCAAAAAATTAATTACCGTCACCCTACGTGCTGTCATTAAGTTAACTTGAGACACTAGGTACGATACGTTTTTAGCGCCTCAAGTGTACGCTTCTAGCAAAAACATTAGGAAACACGAGCGAGACAAATGAGTGTCGTGTGCTCTGTATCACGTGGTTTTTGCTGTGACGTCATTAACCTCCGCGCCACCCTCTACATAATAACATACACTGGGTACGTTATTCTTGCTTACTTTTCTTTTAATTGCTAACTCGATTAATAGTGCCTTGAATTTGTAGAAGAGTAGTGCCTTTGAAGAACTAACTTGGACATGACTGACAGGAAACAATTCGGTTTCTGCAATTAAACCTTAAATACTTCTTTTCGTACATCAAAAGACGCTATTGCTTCATGAATTGATTTAATATTTCACTACAATCCAGGCTGCAGTCATGTCATAGTGTCCTAGATTACAAAGAACTGAGACAGGTGCGCCGGATCATATTCCGAGTCCTCTTACAAAGCCACTCTCGTCGTAAAGTCAGTTTAAGTTACACGCTTTTACGACCACTTCATCGCTGTTTTTACTCTGTTATTCAATTTGCCGTATAACGTTCGGGGCGCGTCCCTTCCCGAGTACTGTAATAACTCCTTTATTCGGCCGCGTAAATGGGCACTTTAGTTTAAGGTTGAGCTCCCATTGTAAGGCGGTGTTCTACTGTGGTTAGTGTTATTTATCAAGCAGATTTTGACAACAAATAATACTGAACTCTTAACCCTCCTCCCTCTTAACCTCCCTCTTAAACTCTAAAACGAACTGACCACTCAACGATCTCAATTAGATACCCAAACCCTCTGCTAACTGGACTAGTCATCCTAGTTTAAGTATTTTCTATGGTTTGGTTTGAGTTGTCGTGGGCGGCGGCAAAAGGGTGGCTTACTCGTGTGCTATCCTAAATACCTACAGGCATTTAATTTAATAACCTGTTGATGAAACCGCTTAAAGCCAAGCCCACGTATTCATCACTGGAATATGCTTTTACTCATACCGAAATGTGAGTCACAAAAAGCCGTAGTACATAAAACAGGCGTATATTTATCCATTATGATTATCATCGCTCTCTCATGACTATTTGCTTTTTTCAGTTTAATAGCCGATAAATGGTTAGACGAGCCTTTTGATAGTATGTGGTCACCATTACCCTTTCACCACCAAACTCTAGAATGAAACCTCAAGAAGAAAAAAGAAAAAACAAACGGGTAAATTACTTTGGGATCTCAAGGCATTTATTAACTATTCATTTTGAATGCCAACAGAAAGTACTTTATGACATTCAATGCCGTCGGAGGAACAAATATCGCGTCTTTCTATTACACTTTTCTATTCTGATCGGTAAATGGACAAACTGTGTCGTCAGCTTTCATGTCGCAAATTAAGTATACATGAAAATATAATTATACTGACTGACGTCTGGCATTCTTGGGCTACAACGCAGGCTAACAAATCTATACTAATATTATAAAGCTGAAGTTTGTTTGTTTGTTTGGTTGAACGCGCTAATCTCAGGAACTACTGGTTCGAATTGAATTTTTTTTGTGTGTTGAATAGACCTTTTATCGAGAAAGGCTTTAGGCTATATAACATCACGCTGCAACAATTAGGAGCGAAGAAATAATGGAAAATGTGGAAAAAACGGGGAAAATTATTCATTCTCAAGGGCTTTCGTTGCATGCGTTGCGAAAACGATTCAAGATACCAAAAATATATGTATGAAAGAATTATTCCTCTTGAAATGATCTAAAAAAATGTCCACGACAGTATATATGTCTATCTTTTAAGATTAACACACTAGAACCGTTTTTATGGTAATCAAATTTGGTCGAACCCACTGCCATACCAAACTTGCCGCGTTTCCCAGTTTAATCTGAATTAATCTTGCTGTGATCCTTTGCTACTTTGCTATTATTTTGTCGTAAGCTTTATTTCTAAGTTTAATTTAATTTAACCTGAATTAATTTTGGTGATAGTTTATTATCTTCCCGAAATTCCTACGGGAGCGGGACCTACGCGGTTGATACTTACGGGTCCCGAAGCAAAGCGAGGGCGGTTCGCTATTATCTAATATACCTAGACTTGTTTGGATTAAGATTCATATTATGTTACTTCTCATAATAAGTATAAATCTTTGTCATCTATCGCACTCACACAAAAGAGAAAGAGAATGATGATACTATGTTTTGTTTCGCTTTGCGTGCCGGTTTTTCGAACAGCTAACAACTGACCGTCGATTTGTGTTTGTGCCACATAATAATCGTACTTTCTCGAGTTGACATGAGATATGTTGGCAACGCGCACTAGATATCTATATCGTTCTAGGCCTACGATATATAAAACTTATTTTGGCATTAGAGACTAATACCTATAAATATTACATTTCTTTTGTTATTAGTGGATTTATTTATCGTTTTCTTAATGTACTCCCGTTTCGGATATAGTGGCCATTCGGTTGAAATTCGGGTCAGCCAATTACAGTTAATGGATACTCCGATAGATCATTATCAACTTAATGGGAAGCTTTATTGTAGTCTCATATAACTACTGTTACAAAATTTATATTCTAATATAAATCTCAAGTATTTTAAATTCAAAATCATTTATCGATGTAGGTACTTTAACAAAAACATACCTAAAACGTTTCATGATCGATTTTATAAGTAGGGTGTTAACTAATAAGACAGGTATAATAAGTACTCTTTCATCATGTAGAGGTATTGTAATTTAAAATTCAGGTAGGTCGATATCTATCTGTTAATCGTACTGAATTTCGTTGTTTCGTGGCATCTACAATCGACCACACTATTTTAACGACGATTTCACTGTTGATTTGAATGTATTTGTAAAATAAACATCTTTGAGCTTCGATAGCTGTCATAGGTGGCTGTGTCTGTTCATAACAAGCTTAAAAACCATAAAGTTATCCTAGATGTAAGCTGTTGGTATTTGTAATCTTCTCTAGTCGTATGCCTAATCTCACTGGAACACGAGACAATCGACCGCCTACGTTCATTTTCCATTTTTTCTCCCATCGATCATTTCAAGTCTTTTTAGAGAGACGAATTCCTTCGCGAATTTGGTCATCATTCACGACTTATAAATGTAACTTTTACACTGTGCTCTAGGGGTTGATACGACGAAATGTCGTTATACGAGTAGATACTCTAGATATAAATAACTTTCGGGCAAAAAATACGCGTAGGCATGTTAGTGATTGACATAGCGTCTGTCAAATCATTGCTTTTGTGTTTTAAAAAAAAAATATTCAGAAAAATTTATTTTTTAAATTATACTTACATAAAAAGTAGCCAAGTTGTTTAAACATTTCTAATTTAATCTACAATTCAAGATACTTCTTCCGGGATAGGAAATAAAAGATCCAGCACTCAGAGATATCCTAATTTACCCTCAAACCAATAAACTATTACCATGTATTGTGCTGGATACAGGTCATACAGGCCTATATCGAAATGAACTGAAATGAACAACACTGGTTCGGTTTGCAGTAGCATGGAACATTACGGGGAATTCTCAAGTAAACTTATTTGTTTCAAAGAAATAAATAGGCACTTTGTATTTCAAACAGGGACTAACTTCATTCATTTACCTCAACTGTAATTGAATGGATTGAATTAATCTGAACCGTAACTCTGAGCTGTTTGCAGAATGTGAGCTTTTTATTTCTGATACAATAAGTTTTTTTAATTTTTCACATGAAAATTCAATTTATGTATCACTGAGACACAGTGTGCACGTCATTGTTTTTACTCTAGCGCCCTTTTGCAAAGGTGTTTTATAATTATTTATAATGGAGAAAAAATTTGGCAAAATAAGCACCTCAGCGCATACCTACATTTTAAGAAAAACAAAACTAAAGAAGTATTAAATAATTAAGACGTTTTAAAATTCCCTTAAGCTTTGGTTTCCTAGGAAAGCGGTGCCGTCATATAGCGGCCGTAATACAGCGGTGAATGACGTCACTAGAACGTTGTCTATGTAAACGAAATGGCGCGGTTTCCTGGAGAGCGGTAACTGACACCGTAACGTCAAAAAGCGGTACCGCCATTTGCATGACGGCCGTCTTGTCGGTGTCCGATGGTTTGGTCAACGTTTTATTGATAGCGGTGAAGCTATTTTTAATACGTATTTGTGTTTTTTTTTCGGAACAACGTAAAAAATGAGTTCCAACTTTTGGAGCAGCGAGGACGACGAAATTTTAATAGATTTCGTTCGTAACCACGAAGCAATATATAATATAAAAAAATTGGTTGCCTGTAAAGTCGGTATACGGGCGAAAGTTTTACGTGACAACGACTTTGAGTGGTAAAATAATTTTAATGTGAATATTCATTCGTATAGTAGGAAGAAGGATGAAATAATAGTAACAATTTAAAACATTTATTTATACAAAGAATTATATTTAAAACATTGTAACACCATCCGCCATCTAGCGCTGCTAACCGTTAGACCATTAACCATTAGTCACAACTAAGTGAGGTAACAAACGAGACTACTCTACTTCTCCAGAGATGGCGCTGTACCATTTTCTGAAACACGCCAACGTGTGTACGCCGTAGCTACCATAAGTAATGTTAAGGAGGAAGGGACGCGTGCCTTTCACTTTTTATGTCTGTCTCTCTCGCTCTTAGGCGGGCTAACCATGCCCGAGTGGAAGGGACGCGTGCCTCTCACTCGCTCTCATTGTAAGCGCATAACGTGAGCGGAGCTACTAACGCAGTTTCTTGAAGTGCCACCCGGCAAACCAATTTATAAGACGTTGTCACGTCAAAAGTAAAGATTATAGAAAAAGTCTTCTGATGATAGTTCATCCTCCAAGTAAATTACTAAAGCTAAATCAAGGTCGTCCATTTTCTATCTTGGATACTTTTCGTTTCACGTTTATTTAAAAAAAATGACTGACGGTGTGTTAAAACGGCCGTGGAACTTTCCACATGTCATCACCGTAAAGACGGTCGTCTGTTTGCGTCCGTAATATTACGGCCGCTATATGACGGCACCGCTTTCCTAGGAAACCAAAGCTTTACACTCCGCCTGAAAAAAACTCGAAATATATAAAGAGCGTTAAATAAATACAATAGCCTCAAGTCCAAAATAAGCAGCAAAAAACATATTTCTTCATCGTGTAGTAAATGCTGCCAATATTAATAAAATGTAACAGCACGCTACCCGCGCAAGCATCTAATTAAGGTTTCACGTAGGGAGCCCTTTAGTACCGGCGAAGCAAACCTCTGCTGCCACAAAACGAGGCAGCCGCAAACCGTGACGTGTTTAGCGAGCTACACGGCGAGCGACCGTAAACCACCGCGCGCCACGACCTCGCGCTTCATAAAACTTTCTGTTTAAACTCCAGCACTAAACAACTCGTAAAAGTGACATAAAAATAAAAATTGCATGTTTCAATTATTTCTGTGAAGTTTGTAAACACGAGCGATTCTATTTTATGTATTTTAGTCTGAAGCAGTGTTTAGATTTTAATATTTGTATGCTGTTGAGGTCGTTTGCAATATACTATCTACCCATAATATTTTGTTAAGGGATTAGGTACACGCTGTACCTACATCATTACAACTATTCCTTAATTTTTGGCGTAGCGCACGACATGTCATAAAACGTCACCGAGCGCCCTGCTATCAGTCAGACCGGCTGCCGCCACCAGCACCGACCAGCACCCGCAGATAATGAAAGATGCTTCACATCAATTGTGTTTATAATAAACGCTACATAAAGTTACTCATTTCAAATTTCAAATTAACTATTTATTCATCCCTGTGACATGTGATTTTCGAAAGTCCTTAGTTTGACCTATCTTTAGGAAAAGTATAAAACCTTAAGACTACGTTCATTAATAGAACTTCTTGAGACCAATAAAGGTCTGAGAGGATTTGTATGTGTATCCATGCCAAAACATCCTATCATCTTACGCTATTTATGTATGTGAACACAAAATTCATTCTTTACTTCTTTCTATAGGACAACCCTGAGGCAAAACAACGTTCTTCTTCTCGAATTTCACTGTTTATTAAAATAAAAATACATTTCGTCTCATGGCATTTTCCCTTCGGTAAAAGTGCTGCCATGACAACATTCACTTTATTCTACCGTAAGGTAATATCTCAATTACCTGCCAGTATTAGGCTAAATTCATGCTCCTAGAGAGGAGATAAATAATAAAAAAAAAACCCACGATCAAACCAACACCACCTCACTAGTTATCTACTGTCCCACTGTAGACCTGGGGCCTCCTCAGGATATCACACATCACTGATGACTGATATTACAGGCCTCACACATCTTTGGGAAGATTTTAAAATGTTATGCACATTACTTTTCAGATACTCCTGTATCACATAACTTAAGAATACTTAAATAATGTTTATGTCGGTAGGTAGGTACAAAACTTAAGCTTATTAATTTATGAGTTCTTAATTTCATAACAGTCTTTAGTTTAGTGTAAGACTGGAGCAAGTTGTGACAGTTGATAGCTGCATCGCCGGCGCCCTCGTCCCGGGCTCTCCATACGCCGCGCCGTCGGTGTTTGCGGAACTATAAACTTTAAACTAGCGAAATGTTTTGTTTGCCGTCCCTGGTTTGTTTTGAGCGCGCCTGGCGCAATCCACTAGAGTACTCCGGCCCAGAGCAAAGTCAATACCTGGGCTCTCATGAATTGGCTAGGTTCGGACGGAATTGAAGATCCACGTTTTCTGTCATTTCCAATTTACTTCATTTACTCATTCCTATCTGTGCTGCTGCTAAAGGATGCTAAAGGTTGTTAGTGGAGAAGAGTGAACCAGTTTGATTGATGTGTTTAATTGATTGCATCAACTCTTTTAAGTATCCTTTTGTACACAATAAAAACTTTTTTGATTAATTTAAGAACAAAAATAAATCATCGATCGTTCTTTCATCTACGTTTTCCGCTGCCGCTGCAGCTCGTGGCTCACACCCAGTATTTGTCATACGTGGCATGTGAACTGGAAAGTATCGAGTTGAAAACTTTGCCCAATAAATTGGGAATGAACAGTCGTTGGTTTTCAAATCTTACTAGTTAGCGAGTTATGAAATAATTCGTAAGTTACGGGCGGCCGCGTCGAGGGGCAGCTTTATCGGAAATATATTTCTTCGGATCGCTAAAGAGCTTTTGAGATAACTTTCGAGCAATAAATCATACTTTCAGTGAAATTTTATTTTTGAGATATCGGAGCGATGCCTTACAAATATAAGTAGGTATTTATAATAATAGGAATTTAATATTTATTTGTTCATTGTAATTGAGTACGAGTGGTAAAGCACATAGGTAATGGATAAAAACCTACGTACTAAGAAGTTATTACTGTATTGTAATAAACTTATTACTTATTTTTACCTATGTTATGAGTTTACAGTCTTGATAAACTTTTAAAAATAAGTGTTGTTCTGGGAATACCCGAGAACGAAGTGATTTTTGAAGCAAAAGATATTGATGCGCTTAAGTAGGTTGACATTATTTGACGTTATTGCGTATCCGGGTATACCTAATTCAGATGGTCATTTATAAAATACAAACTGGGACTACTATTAAAAGTTTTGATCATCGTAAACAAAGTCATAAAAAAGCTATAATAATAACGTCCCGTCAGTGAACGGAGAGTTGTTGCCAAAGAATATAACCTTTCACAAACTTTTGAAATTCAACGCTTTAAAGTTTCACGGAACGGAGTTAAATTCTAAGTTCGTTCTGGTAATTTCATCCCTCGGCCCATTATTAAGTTTTTGGGTCTCGTTGCTACTCGTTTGGAACGATCATTGTATTAGATAACATTAATTAAAAATGGACGAAAACAATCAAGAACTAAAAGTAAGTTAATTGACTAGATCGAAAATAGGATAAACCTGTTAACCCTCATCGGAAGTCTGAGTTTATTAAGATTGTGTTTTGCTCAGAGTAGGTAGAAACTGATCGCCTGATGTTATCTTGTTATATTGGAACAACACCCATTGACACAGTATTTCATATTTCAATCAGTCATGGGGATCAGACCAAGATTAAGGAAGAGGAACTCAAAGAAACAAAATTGTTTTATACTTTTAGATCCTGGTACAATCAAGTGGTAATCTTGTTACGTTTAGGGTGCTTTTCCACCAGAGATGTGCTATGCTAAGTTGCTAAGGATGCAACACCACCAATCACATTCGGCCCTCAGGCGGTTGCTAGGCGGGCCAATGTATGTAATTGGTAGATCTCAAACGCATCCTTAGCAACGTAGCATAGCACATCTCTGGTGGAAAGGCACCCTTGTGGTTGACTGTAGACGCTGTAGTGACAAACAACTTCAATAACATATAAAGCGACACATTTGCATAAGTAGGTACGTAATCTATCATTGTTCGTCCCAACATCCATCAATTTGCATCTTCCTACGTAATACGACAGACGAAGAAATGGAACAACGACCGAAACGCCTAAATAAAACAAATTATGGAAATTGCGGCAATAAAAAAAACTTTCTTCTTTCTAAATAATGGTAATATGTCATGAGATGCGGCATAAAAACCCCCCATAAAAGCTCTGCAGCAAAGGATCCGTTTATTTTCGCACATTCATGCCGCCGTCTGCTGGAAGTGGATCTCCTCGATAACGCTGTCGTCGATCTTGCTCCGCGACTGTCATTAAAATGAGGATAAATCTACCTCGGTCTAAAGACATACACGTAGGTATACAAAACAGAGGAATAAATGTACCTATACAGGTACCCGTACCTAAACTTAATCGGCTCATCTTGCTTTTATCGGTTGTAAAGCTTAAGTTTTATCTAAAATACAACCTGTTTAAGAATGGTCAAGGGCAACGCGGGCTCTCAAGGAAGAATTGGTTCAGTTTGCTCGCATCTTATATCGACACCAACAGACGTTTCTGTCATCCTTTCAATAATCACTTCATACATCTTCCCTGGCGCTATTACTGTCGATGGCCACCGCCACAGTAGGTTATTTATTTGGTAATGACTTTTGTTTAGGTTATCGAGGTTGAAAGTCAAGTAACTGTGAATTACTTAAATTTTAAAATTCCATAAAATCTACTATTTATTTTTATAAGTCGCTGTCCATGGCTTCGTTCATAGACAAGGAAATATTCCTTGAAAGAGCAATAAATTCCAAGGTTCAAGAAAATTTGGCCACTTTTTTAAGTCTTACCTACTAATTTTACAACCGTTCTACTACTTTAAAAGATGAATATAAACATCATTTTTTAACCTCTTCTACACGATAATAAGGATCCTATTAACAGCTAAAAAGACAACGATTATTATAACAGAAAATTAAAGATGACTCTAAGTTAAAAAGCAGAAGTTATGCGTTGTGTTATTCAATAATACATAATCTTATTAAAAAGAGACGTCATTTATCTCTATACTCATCATCACCTATTCCCCAAGATTGTCTTCAACCCACGCACGAGCTCTGAGCTGCTCTTCCGGAATAACAGTTCAATCCACGTTACATTATTTATGAAATCGATCCGAGATTTGTTTGTTCTCCAACCCGAGGTAAGTGCCATCCAGCGTTCATATTTTCCCATTTTCAATATAACAACAGTTATCCATTAGTTCGTGATAAGTACATCTCAAAACATCGTGATGTTATTGCAAAAGGTTTCGGTAAGCAGAGTTACTTTGATATTTGTGAATATTCATTTTATTGTATCCAACCAAAAAGATTCAGTTTAATGTAAGGTTTTAATACCTACTTGTAGGTACCTTAGTTGCCAAAAATATGGAATCTGATCCCCGCTAAAAACAAATTTATTACCTCTACCCACAGTTTAGTTTAGTTTGCAAGCAAAATTTATTTACGGTATTTTAAATCTCACCATCAATCTACAATCAAGGTATCCGACGCTATGATTAAATCACAGGGTTGAAAAGCTAACATTAAATTTTTAAATGAAACCTATCAGACTACATTAGTAAAAACTGCATCGAAAACGGTTATGCCGCGTACAAAGTAACGAACAACAAAGTATGTGTGGCTAATCACAATCAGTGTAGGAATCACCTTGTACTAAACATTAACCCGTATGAACTGTGCTCGATTTGTTTGTTCACAACGTAACGGTGTCGGTTCGTGACGTATCCTAGCAACGGCTTACGGGATTGGCAGGATTACACGCAGCAAAATACACTAGCACTTGGAGCTAACGGAGGCGAACAAGCGGAGATTAATAAAACTTTACTCCGCCCAGGGCTGCCAATTGTAGCTGTGTAATAAATTGTTTACTAGCTTGCGCCCGTGTTCCACTCGTGTGGATTTCGTTTAAACTTCACCCATATAACTTCTTTATTTGTTAACTGACTCAATGAAAAAAAATTAAGTGACGCCCATCACAATATTATATATCCTGAAAACCCTTAACTCTTTAGACATGAGTCACAAAGACATCAACAATGGTAGCGTTGGTAGCCAAACAAAGCGGAAAAATGAATTATTTTTTATTTTCCGATGTCACGACTAGTTAGGTATAAAAGAAAAATCGTAGTACACTTGGCAATTATACAGGTATCAACCCCAGGCCCGGAGTGTTTAGTTACGGTTTATTCCCTTTCGGATGACAACCCTAATTAATGTTAAGACGGCTCTACACCTCCGGCAAGTCCACGGTTCGCGGTTAATACTGTTTATATTACGAGGAGTTACAATTTCTCCTTAATTTATATTTATCGTGAACGGAGGAAGTATTCTGAACCCAGCGTATACTTGTTGTCTTCTTGAAGTCGCCAATGTACCGGGTCCTCCTTACCTTTCGTTTTTTCAATTAATTCTACAATCTCTTTGGATACATACTTGATACGTCCATACATTTTTTTTCTTTCCCCATAAAATGTTAAATTAACATTGATCATATCTTGATCTTCTTTTTAGGTTTCCATTTTCCCTTATGCTCATCCTTATTGTTTTCGTTATGTATTGTTTAATCCGCCTAATGTCAAATATAAAGTAAGAAACATCAGTTTAATCCACACTCATCCTGCAGATGAGTCTTGCAAATTAATTCTGAGCTTTTATGTAAGCCTAGTACTTTTGTTGTTGTTTCGGCTATCATCCTGCTGAAATCGAGCGGGTTTTAATATAGTATTAGGTATATAAATAGACATACAGAGCTACATTGAGCAGGTACATCGCCTGATCACCTTTTGATCATCAATCACGCTCATGTCATTAGTTTCATAGAAATTTGTGATGTTATTTGAGAAGATATTTTGCTTACAACATGCGAAAGTCTGCTCCGTGAAATAACTTTGTTACTTCTTGCCCAAGTTGCCGAGTTTATATAGATAGAACAAGTACAATTATGTCTTGTAGATTCAGATCTTAGCTTGTTCTGAGATATAATAAATTATTTAATAGTAAAGAAGTTATACGCATCAAAATAGTATAGATAATGAATTTATGATTTGGCAACCCCGTAGTCTAGTTGGTAGTGGCAAAGCCTGCGAAGCGAGAGATTTCGGATTCAATTCCCGAACGAGGCAGATGACCACGCAGACAAATGTTTGTTCTTGGGCCAAGGGCGTTAGTGATGTGTCATTTATGTTGTCCGTCCCACCCTCGACGCACAGAATGCCTACCAGTGTGAGGACATGAGTGTCTTTTAAGTTATTTTTATCTTATTTCTTTTCGACTTATTTTAAAAACCTAACTTTTTGGGGCGATAAAATTTTACAATTTGGCAACAGCCATGGTCGGTCAGTTCGGCTTCGCTCCAATACCCATCAGCTGAAGCGAGTGAGCCATCAGCTAGTGTAGCGCTGAGCGCGCTCCCGGGGGCTTTCAAATCGACAATTTGTGTGTGATTCACGTCCGTGGATTGATATATGTTGTTAGGCGGTAATTTGGAAGCACGATTGAATCACGTTTCGCATATCATCGCACATTTGCATACAGCCACGGCGGAAGATTTATTACAAACGATTCGGATACGGATACGGATACCGTGTGACAGTCGATTGTTTATGAATACCTAGTTGTGTTCGATGCCTTTGTTGACAATATCATATATTATAGTTCCATGAACCTACATTCAATCGATACACACCAAGGGGCAGATAGATTGTAACTAAATTAACAAGAGAATTTAGATAAATGAATCTGCTCAAACGTGCTCTAAACCTTAGTAGTTAAATTATTGACGACCGACCTTAGAACATCATCCGTATGTATTTGCATTATTCTGTCATACGTTAGTTACCTCCTTTTTTTAGGAACCTTATTCGGAATCCTTAAATTGACTTTTTGTGAATTTTTATAAAATTTATTTTTTATAAAATCATTAAGTGACACAAGCGTATTCAAGTCGGTTAGGCCATTTTTGAGATTAGCAAGAACGCACAAGCTCACAAGCGGATAAACCAAATTTTCAGGATTTATCTGATTGATTATTATTAACTGCAAAGACAACTTTACCTGACTGTCTGCCCTACTACCTATCAACTCAAACTAACCTAACTTTGTCGCAATCTCATGTCCTACTATATAGTTTACTTCTCTTCGTTATTTCGTAACGATACGTGTAATTAATGGTACGGCTTGTAGGTAACCGTAAGACTTTGACAATAACGTGAGAAGTTGGAAAACGTCCGTAACGAATGGGTTGGGTGTAGCGTTACCTCGGGGGCCGTAACCGAGTCTCTGCGGACTCGCTCATGATTAATGGCACCACAGAGACCCGTTCGTGAGTCCTGCGCGCCACTGCGGGTCGCACTGACAACTATTGCCGAAAACCGAGTATGTACAGTAGGTATGGTCATTTTGACTAGGCTGATGTGAACTTCGTTTTCCGAGATGTTTGCGCAGGTACAGTAACTGACCAATCAAAACACGGCGGCCATGACAGTGTTTTGTGATGCGCTACTTCGTATTGGTCATGGACGTATTTACGTCCATGGCATTGGCTAACTATCAAACCGCTCGCACTCCCCGCCCCTTCCACGATTTTGGCCTTAAAATCGACATCTGCACAGCCACTCGTAGCCAACTAAAATGACCTTACTGTAGAATAAGAAGGGTATCTTTTTGTGTACGTCACTCTTCCGTGACGTATCTACACAGCTTAGAACGAACACATTTTTTTTATTCGAGGCGTCAGGGTGCTATTTTTCGTTTGGGTACGTTCAACAGTGTATACAATAACAAGTTTTGGTACCAACAACTTAGAAGATAACTTCATGTTCCTTAAATATGTAATATGCAGTTAGTAGCTCAGATGTGTAGTCCGGCAAGTCGTTTTCACTGACCGTTAACACGCGGTTTTTTACCACAATCTGTCTGCCTTTTCTACACCCACCCAAGGCTGACTAGCAGATAATGCCAGTAAGCATTTAGTTTTTCCCTTGTTTACCTTTTTGTGAGGTGTTACAAAAAAATAATTATTTATTTGGCTTCAACCTGTTCAGTCAAAAGGACTTTTCTCGCAAACAAATACTGACTATACATAGGCTATATAAAGGAGATTAGGTGTTGTTGATGTAGGCGATGGTGATCACTTACAATCAGATTAGTTTTACCTTAATATTTAAAAGCGAAAGGTCACTGCTAAACACAAAATAGAGAAATCACCAGACATACAAAGGATGAAATTATTATTCTTATTATTGACGTCCGCAAAGAAAAAGCTTTGTTTTATTCCGCATCTGACGGGTTAAAATAAGGACTGAGAGTTGTTTGAAAATCGGTCGATTTTACAGCTGACACTTTGGAGTGTCTTTTTTGGTGGTCTTTTTTTGTTTGGGTGTCACAACATTTTTGAGTAAAATGGATGAAAGTTGTTTAAAAATCAAAGTTATTCCACGTGAGCCAAGCCGCGTGCAATAGCTAGCTAACAGTTCCACCTGTTGGTTAATGATGATTATAGTCTTAGATGGTAAACATGGATCGGTTCGTCTACCGACTATCAACATTAAGAAACTCATTTAGTTTTACTGCCGCAGTAATAAAACTAGGAAGCCAACGCAATACCGCGGTAAGTTCGTTAGATCCCCGCTACGTTGATCTAACAGCCTGGAGACCTGGCATTACTGGGTAATACGATAAGGTTAAGAAATGGCGCACCTCTTTCACTGCAGCCTTATTAGTAACACAATTACCATACACTAATGGACAGTAAGGAAATTACAGTACCTAGTGCAAATAACAAGTTAAAAAGAAGTACCTAGGCAACTTCTTTCTCTCTCATTTTTACTATACACAATACCTAAAATAATTCGCGTTAAGTCTTCGCCAAAAATGTTTCTATTGTCACAAGAATTGCTGAGTGTAATATCACGAGAACTGTAATGTGCACTGCTGACAAACTGGCGTAAAAATTTTTCAGATATTTATTATTATAACAGCATGTAATAAGACTTATAAAATAATAAATTAAAATAAACTAAGATTGAAAACAGCTTACCTTTAAGAACTTGCTTCGTTACGAACGAATCCAGGATCCTTCGAAAGTCTGGCTTGGTTGGTAATTATGTTAATAAACAACATCAACAATAACAACAACAACAACAAACAAACAAGTGTACGCAAAAATCCAAACCCAACACAATTCACCAATCAGCTTCTATAACAAAAATTAGACACGTAAGCATCAAAGATCCTCTCGGCTCCGGCGCGGCGTCGGAGGGCCTCCGCAAATGATGTTATCGCAAGTAACTGTTATGTCGAATTTACGAGGCAAAGCATTCCCGTCACACGCTCCCTTAACTTGCTCGGTTATATTTACCGAGCAAATATCACAGGGCAGCCGCAGGATTTGAATGCCTACTCGGAGGGAAAATAGAAAAGTACCGCTCTTTCTTCAAGTTTAGTCAGCAGAATTGCAGGACACCTCTTGTTTGTTCTCATGTAAATTTTTGGCTATTCGACAATGGCCCACTGGGTAAATAAGATTAGACGTGTTCTTTACGAATGTTTTACATTACATTTGATCAGGTTAGCAGACTCAATTTATACAATGAACTTTTTGGCTAGCATCGCTTCATCGGTATGCAAATAATAAAAAAATATAACAACCATACATTAAAATGATCAAACATTGGTATAGATTCTGTCCTGTTAATTCTGTATTTGTATAAACATACGTCTTAAAGCAAAATTTTGCAAGTGTCGCAACGTCAGCACGTGACGAGTGGATCTCAGAAACTAGTCAGTGCGCGCCCCCAGGGGAGGTCCCTGGGGAGCTGGCTCATCGCCGAGACGAATGGGACGCCGCCAGGGACACGACGGGTTGTAAGTAATCGGAAACTGGAAAAACGAGAGCTTTTGCGATCCATCAGTCACTTACCGTAGGTAGGACGCGAATGCCAGAAAAAATGTTCCTCCGACACCCGCTTCAGGAAGATACTGAGGCGTAAATGAAATAGACGAGAAATGGCTGACGGACTTTCCTGGGATATTTCTTTAATATAGCTTGTAAAGTCAAGTGACATTATTCTATAAGTATCTTCAGGATACTGAGATATAACTTGAGAAAAATATAACAAATAGCAACCATTATCAAGTCATCATCATCGCAAATCATGACAGTACCAAAGCTGGGTACCGGTCTCCTCTCGGGTTCACAGTCCACGTTAGCTAGATATGGATTGACGGACTACATTATAACTAGCTACCTTTGAGAAAATTGTGGAGAACTCTCAGGTGTGGCAGGGTTCTTCAGAATATTTCTTCACCGTGTATTCAAACACAGTTACGTGAATGACCAGTAACAGTAACCCTGACATTGAGAGAAAAGAACCGTGGCCACCAATGGACAAAATATGGGGACAATATGTTTAGGTATTACATGACTCTTTCAATCAGGAAACGATAACGAGTAAACATGAAGACAGTTTTATTTTGTACAATTGTCGTCCGCAAGAAACATCGTAATGGTTGCTTCGAACAAAACAAAAGCGAGTCTGCAGTACAACTCCCAATTACCAGAACAGAGTAATGGAAGTTACCAAAAATCACTCGGAGGACTCTCTGCACTAGTTTGTTCGAATAACGTTATCCTACAGGAGCGTCGAGTGCAGTTCAGCGCCCTTGACGCGAAGCGCCGAACTAACTTTTAGCGTTATTTTGAAAGGCGATCTCCTGATCAAAATTAATTGGTAGCGCGGTTATGAAATTTCCTAAAGTTACAGTGTTTCTGTTCAAAAAGTCTTCAGCAATTTCGTTAGTGATATTAGTAGTTAAAATAATAAAGGATTATATTTATGTGATTACAGGGCTAAGTCCAGCAGTGTCATTTAAGTTGGTAGGTTAGGAATAGAAGATATTTTTATCAAGGAAAGAGTTTACCCTACATGCCGTCCCGGTAAATTCCTGTTAAATTGAGAAGTCACGAAATGTTGAAATAATGTTCAAAAACAGTTTTTTCAAAATGTTACGGGAAGGAATCGGATCAACCAATCGGGATGCAATAAATATCTTACATTAAAACGAACACTGCAAATTTTAAAATAATTCTCGTCAAAACAATGAAAGTTGCGAGCTCCATTTCACATTGTAAAAAATCAACTCGTTCAATATAATTCAAGTGGAGTAGTTTTTTCCCTCTCGCCCTTCACCCCGACACCCGAGTCCTTCAGACAGGCCAGGGGTAATCTTCTCGGGATCGGAGAGCACAGAAAAAAGTCATAATAAATTATCAAGCTTGTTCGTTTAAAATTTCCTTTCCCCTCCGTAACAGGAAACGTCTTCTGAGGGTTTAATGTAAGTGCGGTCGGAAAGGTCGTAGGGCTCTTACGGCCTTTGTGCCATCTAGGGCACTCGTTAAGGATATTGTTCCGGATAACTCAATGCAAGTTGAACTGCATTGGTTCGATTAATGAAAAGAAAAAACTCAGTAATGAAGTTACGAGGGAGGCAGGAAGTAGCGAGCAACATTTTGTTTGATATTATTTTTGCTAAATCTTAGATACAAGTGCCTCAGGTTGTAATGGTATTCTAATTCTAATCTCCTTAAATAGCCTAAAATAACGTTAAAGTCAACGAGCGATTAAAGATAATGCTATTTTATTTAATGCAAGACCTATTTCAGCGAATTATACCCACAGCAACGAACTAATTGGACGTGTAATAAATAAAAATAATGTAATTATTTTGACGTTTCCTCTCTCAAAACTCAATGCAAAGATTTTAGTAGAAGACATTCTAATTGTACAACAGAGCTTGTTATTTTCCACAGTTTTTTTGAAGATCGTTAGAACAAAAACTAAATAAATTTTTGCTCAACAGTCACTAATGACACTTACATATGTTACAGCCTAACGGATACGAAATTCGTTGTATTTCCCCAGGCAATTCAGCAAAACCTAGGCTCATAATAACGTTCGTAAAATCCTTTTTTCCAAATCCCTAACCAAGCATAACATTGTTAATTGGAAACACATATAGTACATTGCAATAATAACGATGTATCTTGTAATACGCGTAGTAGATATGTAACGATACAGATAAAGATAACATAAGAATGTTAAAAAAATACAAATGAAACCGCGGTGCTAGAAAAAACTCTCATAAAATATTACCCTTGGCCAGAAATCAAACCCTGGCCGGGTTTGATTGCTACTCATTTGCTACCACTCTAAAAAAACTTTGGGATGAAAATGAAATTAATTTTATTCGAACTTTGTTTTTGCAAACTACAAACAATCGGAAACATTTTGCACCTATAATCAGCCAGCCTGACAAGAATCTATGCTAACCAGTCAGTAATTTCCAGCTGGTACCGCGAGACAGCAGGCGGCGCGTTACGCGAGGTGCGTGAATCGGACGCGGGCGGTCGGTACGCGCTGGCGGCGGACGCGTTGGGCGTGCGGCGCGCCGAGCTGGCCGACGACGGCCGCTGGGCCTGCCGCGCCGCCAACGCGCACGGCCACCTCACGCTGCGTCTGCACCTCGCGCTGCGGGCGCATCTCACGGTGCATGCGCAGCCGCACACGCAGGTGAGTTCAGTTGAGGTATGGCTGCACCTGCTTACTAAGCAAGCGTATGAGTATATGACGCGGGCGGTCGGTACGCGCTGGCGGCGGACGCGCTGGGCGTGCGGCGCGCCGAGCTGGCGGACGACGGCCATCTCACTGTGCATGCGCAGCCGCACACGCAGGTCAGTTCGGTTGAGAATGGGTAAGGACCGTATGGCTGCAAGCTATTAGTGGCCTACTACTGAGCGCAGGTCTCTCCTCATCATTGATCAGACGTTTATGAATGTACACACACGCAGGTACGGTTTAGGAATGCTAATAGGTATGGTATGGCCCGTATAGCTGCAAGCTATTAGTGGCCTACTACTGAGCGCAGGTCTCTCCTCATCATTGAGCAGACGTATAAGTGTATGACTACAACGCATTAGGGGCCCACTACTAAGCACAGCAGCTCATCATTATTGAGTAGGCCTAGAGCATACCACCATGCTGCTCCTGTGTGGATTGCTGGAAGGGTTAGTGGCCAACTCAGTAACGGAAGTTTTTATGCTGCCCGAAGGCCTCCGATATGCCTAATATCGATAATAAGCGGAACCGACGGCTTTACGTGCCCGCTGATGCACGGTAGCGCTTAAGAAATTTTGCCACTGACGGTCAATAGTCACCCATCCAACTACCGACCGCGCCCACAAGACTTCGACAATAGCAAATGATTTTTTTCACTTTTCTTTAGAATAATTTTTAGGTTCACTTAACCCAAGAAAGTGAACATTAGGTTAACATAATTCTGGTATTTTCGTGCAGATTCAAGCTGAATTTGAAACCGTGTCGCCGTCATTGGTTTAAAACTCAATTGTACGTTCAAATGCGGTGATATACAACCGGCGGCCGAAGCCAAACGCGTCATTAGCGGGCGCCAAACGGGTCGGACGAAAGCTTAATTATTCCAGATAAATTATCAAGTAAAAGCGCATTACTACTGGTACTGGCCGCTCCATTTGCCTTTGTCGTCCATTTTAATGTGCGGTCGCGTCACGCTTCATGTTCTAAAGCTATTTTAGAATAGCCAATTTTGAGTTATTCTCTTGCAACATTTCAGTACCAAATAAATGATAATAATATGAAAAGTAGGGAAATTGTTCATGGCATGTTTGAAATAGATATTTTCCAAACCAAATGGTTTGAAAAAGCATAAATACCATTTTGGCTGCTCTAAATCTGAAGGCATAGTGTACTATTTTCTTTTATAAGATATAAAGGTGCTCTATTTGTCCTCTAGCCCCAGCAACTTCAAAACCGATCAAATACCAAAAAATAGACAATCCAATACCTGATAATATTAAAACGAAATTATAATATATTTAGTCTTTTCAACTCACCAAGTTTGTTATATCATCGAAACCTGTGTTCCGCCGCGCCATTAGCCACTGTCGGCTATTTTAATGTGCGGTGGACGCGGCGCCACTCTACGTTAATATGCTGTGGGACCCACCCGACATGCACTTTATCTATTATAAATAATTTATAAAAGACGTTCCAATAGAATCTTTATCTAGTTTCGATAAATTAAACAAGTGTCAAATCCCGAAACTTAATATCAGTCAAAGGAGAACCTTGCCAACCTACGACACGTCCGCAATATCAGTCATTATTTTAAGTACCTACTAAAAACCAAAATTACTCTTTTTATGCGATAGGTTAAGTAATTTATTATAGCATTCGATAATTAATTTGTTATCTTAGCAGTCAGCATTCACGAGAATTTATACCTACGATCTCTTGGTTAAACAAAAGAATCCATCGGATGCTGTTTATTGGAGCGAAAAGAGTAGAGATGGGCGTTACGAATGTATAAATCTGTAACTTTGTAAGTTCACTACGAAATACGTAATATATTTATTTGAGTCTGGGTTCAAGTTTTGCCGTACCTAAGTTTGCAAGTTACCTTGTTCAGACAAAAACATGTTTGTGCTTCACCGACAAAGCTATGGCTGCTCTTAACAACTAATTCTTGTTTTATCGTACGGTGAATTTTCCGTAGAAATTTTATTTGTTCACAAAATAAAGATAAATCGTGAACAAGGTCAAGAGTAAAAGTATCAATAGTTCCCGGAAAAGCAAGTTACGTAAGCGGTGCTCCATTTTCATTTAAATGCCAGTTGTAACGCCTCCCCGGGATGCAACCGAGTTTCCCAACTTGCTCAGCCGCTGGATTTTCTTTACTAATCCGCTCACAGCAGTAAGTTGGGAAATCTTTACAAGTTTGTGCAGATCTCGTGTTCAACATTGGCTTACAACGAAACCAACCATTGCATGACAGTTTAAGTCGTAATATTTGTTGTACAATTTTTTCCCTTCAAAGATACATAATATTTACAGGATAATTTTATTTTACTCATAAAAATACAAATATAAAGAACAAAGGCGTCGCAAGTGGCAAACAGATGAGCAGGGGCAACACGGCCTGAATCTGTGGGTTGATTGTTTCAGTGTAACGACGGGGCTGTTTGCCGGACCTTTGCGAGAAGAAACTGCAAATAAGATTGTTTCAATCGCCACCAGCCAACGGGATTTTCCGGCGACCCCGCGGCCTCGCCCAATTCCGTTCTGTTTGATATATAAATTCGTATGTTCGTTAGCCCAGGATTTGCTGATCGCGTAACGACAAAGGAATTTTATTCTCTTTCATTATTTCCACATAAGCGTTGAAAAAATAACAGCTGTAAATGGATTTACCTTATTCTCTTTGTAATTCAAGATTTCAGTTTCATTTCAGTACTTAATTGTTGAAATACCCACTCATTATAAAAACGTACAACAACACTGGGTGTGCAGTAAAATACAGCATTTAAGTTAAAAGAGAATCGGCGAAATGTTTTAATAAATAACAATCGAACCGCAGAAAATAAATCGCGTGCACATTTACGAAATTTTCACAAATAAATGGTTATGCAACTGCTTTGTCCCATTCGATCTTCATTGGTCCATACATTCAATGTTTCGTATAAACAGGTTCTACGATTGTTATATTTACACCTGAAATAAGTATATTGTTTATAGCGACCCGCCCCGGCTTCGCACGGGTGCAATGCTGATACTAAATACACTACAGAAAAACATATATGGCCTATGTCACTTGCCCCGGCCGACCAGTACCGCCGCAAGCGCTACTCCCGCAATTTTAAATCTGTAATATCTTCGAAAATATTCAAAGAAATTATGTGCTGTAAAAGGCCATATAAATCTATGTTAAATCAACAATCTATTTAAGGTATTTAACTAAATAAGGAATAATGCTGTAGTGCTTAAAATCGCTTCGAAAATTAGCTATTATTTGCCGTAAAAAGTAAATGACAAAAAATGGTTTTGTGGGATATCGATAAGAGATAGACATATACCATCGCGGACTTTTCTGTAGACCTTTTCAAGA
Organism: Hesperia comma; assembly: GCA_905404135.1. NCBI lineage: Eukaryota > Metazoa > Arthropoda > Insecta > Lepidoptera > Hesperiidae > Hesperia > Hesperia comma. The sequence continues at coordinate 22,856,937 of FR990014.1, read as the reverse complement.
TGTACAATACTTAGTACATTATTTTTATAAATCCTGTAAGGTTAAGCCTGCGTACGCAATGTAAGCGGCAAAAAATGTAAGAATTTACGACACCACATTAGAAACCCTGAAAATAACAGTATTTCTCCATTAATTAATAGATGTTATTATACATAAAAACCTTCCTGTTGAATCACTCTACCTATTACAAAAAACCGCATCAAAATCCGTTGCGTAATTTTAAAGATTTAAGCATACAGACAAACAGACAAACAAACAGACAAAAATAGCGACTTTGTTTTATACCTACTATGTAGTGATGATAAAATGATAAATGGTGATGCTAAAAATTATAACTACAAACGAACTAAATCCTATCAAATGCCACGGGCCTACGTAAACATTTTGGTTTGTATCATAACCTCGCTGTTCCGATTTAGCTTGGTAGGCATCGGATCTATCATTTCTAATTTTAGCCTACATTCGCAGTACTCTCTTTTGACAGGAGTACATTACGATGACGGATGACATGCGCTGGGGGCGATGCAGCCTCCGCTCGAAGCTCGGACGCACTGCAGTCCAAATCTGAATATCGGCTTAGAATGCTTAGATTATAATATTACTGGCTACCCGTCTGCGGCTTCGCCCGCGTGGAATTAGTCGTTTTCATTTCCATCCCCTATCGCAGCCCCTTATGGGTTTATTTTTGAAAACAATAGTCTATGTGTGACCCTGGGACTTCAACTATTTTCATTCCGAATTTCAACCCAATAGACAGACAGACAGACAGATTTTCGCATTTATCATATTAGTATGGACAGTCTACGAATATACAGGAACGAATAACATGAAATGTAGAGTTTGATTTTCGTGTAACGGAATAGCGCATGTTTTTCTTCTCCTAACGATAGAGATAAAAGTTCTCAATCTGATTTCCGCGAGCAATAACTTAAATTAAACTTCAAAATCTTTTATTCAGAATTTCACAATCTCTCGATTCGTAAAAGCGTAGCAAGAGTTTCGTCAGACTGAAGTAAGGTTAATAAAATGAAGTTTATGACGGCTCGTACACCTGCAGCTGAAAATTTGCCATGTTCTAGATTCAGTTTTGTGTCCAAGTTTGAAAGCAGTTAAGTCTGAATATTTCACGATTCCTTTATCAAACGGTATTCCTTGCGAAATAACAAGTTCTTTGCGGAAACTAAATGTCTGTGACGTTACTTGCATCCCAATTATAACTTATAAAAATATATGTGTCTGTCTTTTCCAAATTCATTTCATTCTAATTTCATAGCAACGTGAAAATAATTCCTGAAAAACAAATTAAGAAGACGTCCTTCTAACCGGAGAGCTGTATATATTTTACCTCGCTGAATATTAAATAAAAACTGCACCGTAATCTCTTTAAATATTTTAATTGTTAGATTTCAGCGATATTCGCGAGAGCTACCTTGTACAGCTACACTCTTAATACCATAATCATTCTTCTAATCTTCTTAGCCTTTCAATAGAAAACCAAGTCGGTTTTCTTTATTCTTTATTAATTGCAAACACATGTCACACTAGCACAAAATACATATACAATTAGGCATGCGCACACATTATATTATATCTATTGTACATCATGGTCTGAGTGATCACATGTAAATAAGGTGTAGCAATTGGATAGGAGAGGCAGACATTAGTTCGTATGTGTATACTTAGATCTTTTGAACACAAAACGCTTTTTCTTGAGGTTTTCCCGTACCATTCAAATTTATTTTCAACACACTTGCTCGTAAAGTTGCTATTTTTTCTTTAGTCTTACGCCCGGAATGCGGTTTATTACACACTAGTGCGTTTTACTTTTCATTGCCGCACTAGTGTTTTTCTTATTCCACTTTTTTTTTAATATCCGTAAAGAGGTTGTTACCAAAAGATTTGTTATTTTGTAAATAAATAAACTTGTTGTACTTAGTCAAAATCTGATAAGATAAGATTATACTTCATCTAATTATCTATTAAAGCATTTAAAAAATACAATATTTTAAATCATTAAGTACCGTAAATTCTTATTAGAAATACATATCTAATTATTTAGTTTAATATATTGTGGGTGAATGTTCGGTGCCTCTGGACTTAACCTGCGCGCGCATAGTTATTCAACCAAAGATACGGCGCGCGAAAAAATAAACCGCGCCATTTTGTGTTTTGTGCAAACATTTGTTCGTTTATAATTTGCTGATTTGTGACTGAAAAATGTCGATACCTAATTGTTTTTTTCCTCGCAAGTGTGTTGAAAAACGTCGTATGATACGCGTGTGCTTTGTTCATTACAGTCTTGGCTCTATTACAGCCCTCGCCTTGCGGCTCGGGCTCAATACCGCCTCGACTGTAATGACCAACTTCGCGCACTTGTATCATAATGTACTATTCCAGTTCTTTCTAAAAGTGTTTAAAGGAAACTCTAAATACCAAGTTCAAATAAAATTTAATTCATTTCACTTTCAGGTCTTCAATAAGTGGGTAGGTATATAAAGTTTATTACACATGCATGTTACATTTTGTCCAACCTCCATGTGAAGGCGAAAAATGGTTCCTCACTTGTAAACTAGATGGCGTTATCCTGATTTCTGAAACGCGCTAACGCGTGTAACGTATAGTTTACATAAGAGCAAAATTTATAAAGGTTAATGTGTCGACTTATTTGGTTGTAAATAAACTGCTGTTAGTTGAAAGCAGTTGTGGTTTTTTTGGTGAAGTTGACCACCCCTCCCAGCGTTCCCGGATCTTCAACTGGGGTAAACATATGGTCCTTCGAGCCGGATATACGGATATATCTGGTAAAGTTGGTGATTTAGAAGATTGGCAGGAACGTCAGCCAGGCCTAAGTGATGGCCGCACATCTGTGAGTGGTACAAAATAGTGAAGTGCAACTGTGAGTACATTTTATATACTTGTTAAGGCAACATCGTTGATGGTGGTGAATGTCATCTGGACTTAGAAAATTTCGGACATCTTGGACTTAGAAAAATTTCGTCGTCTTGGACTTAGAAAAATTAGCATCAAATTTGGACTTAGGAAATATTTTAAGAAAAATGGTTGAGACGGGGAATCCATGCCCGATTTCACTTAGAAAATTTTCAATTCTCAAACACTTGTAAAATTTTGAAGATTTTCATAAGGACTTAGAAAATTTTTGGGATCGCCGCTAGGACTTGTACTTTTTTGGAGTTGTGAACAGAACTTAGAAATTTTTTGGGATTATAAATTAACTTTAACAATTCAAGATGAGTACTTTAGATAAACTAATAAAGCTACAAAACGATATACAACAGAGAATAATTAAGGCCAAGGTTAATTTCAAAAAGTCACCCAAGGAACGACTAACTCGGGCGTACCTACAACCTAGATTAGAGGAGATAGAAAAGTTGTGGGCACGATTTGTCAATAATCATGAAACATTGATTCAAGATTATAGCATGGAGGAGTTGTCAGAGTCCTCATATTCAAAGGACGAGTGTTACGAGGTAGTCGAAGAGTTGGTCATAGATTTAAAAGGGGGAATCCAAACAGTTTTGGAAAAGGTGACCAAGTTTCCGGTAGCAGCGGGGCCAGAAGGTGTGAGGGAAGTAGGGGCATGTGTGAAATTGCCTAGAATAAATATCCCAACCTTTTCGGGAAATTATACGGAGTGGCCGTCATTCCGTGATCTGTTCCTGTCCGTCATTCATAACAATCAAGGTTTGGACAATGTTCAGAAGCTACATTATTTGAAGGGATATTTGAGTGGCGAGGCAGAACAGTTGCTCCGGCAAATACCAATCTCGGACGCAAACTATGATCGTTGTTGGAATCAATTGGAGTCCAGATACAATAACAAAAAATATCTTTCGCACTGCATTTTACGGAGACTTCTTAGTCAAAGGAATTTAAACCAGGAATCGGCCAGTGGATTAAAGGAATTAATTAATACAACCTCGGATTGCTTAGGTGCCTTAAAAAACTTAGGAATCGATGTCGACTCGTGGGATATTTTGATAATTCATTTACTTACATTAAAATTAGACGCGGAAAGTAGAAAAGAATGGGAATTTAAGGTTACTAGTACTAATGAATCCGATGAATTGCCCACGCTAGAACAATTTAAGGAATTTATCACAAGTCGGTATCGAGCTTTAGAGTTTATTGAAACAAAGCCTAACTTTAAAAATGCAAATTGTAATGTTAATAAGTCCAATGCTTGGGATAATAAAAGAAACGTTAATGTTAATAGGGTGTTACTTGTAAGAGACGTCTGTTGTCAATTTTGTAATGACAATCATCAAATAAATAAATGTACTCAATTTGCTAAACTAGATGTGGCTGCTCGACGGGAGTTTGTTCAGAAAAAAGGGTTGTGTTATAATTGTCTGGGGCATAATCACTCTGTGAAATTTTGCAAGGTGAGAACTTTTTGCCGTATTTGTAAACGCAGACATCACGAGCTGTTGCACCCTACGGGTGAACAGGGGGGAAGTGATAACCGGGATGTAGGGCCGTCGAACGACCGGCGTTCGGCTGACCAAGCGTGTACTAATAATGGGTCTCGGGATCAAAATGATGTTGTCACTTGTTTTTCGATGGGTGGATCTAACAATCAAGTATTGTTAGCAACGGCTCTGGTGAAAGCTGTTTCGAAAAACGGGTCAAGGCTTACGTTGAGAGCATTTTTGGATCAAGGCTCTCAGGCATCATTTGTGACTGAGGCAACAGTGCAAAATTTGGGCTTGCAGAAGAAATCTGTTAAGAGTGTTATATCTGGAATTGGAGGCGGTTATAACCTGGAATCAAATGCAATGGTGGAAATTAAAATTATATCAAGGATTGATCCAGCGGTTGAGTTGCTTGTCAAGGCGTACGTAATTAAAGCTATAACGTCTGTCTTACCTGCAAGGAAAACCATGGTGCTGGACTGGGTGGAAATGGATAATATACAATTGGCTGATCCTAAATATCACATTCCGAATAAAATAGATATGCTATTAGGGGCGGATGTATACACAAAGGTTTTAAAGGATGGAATCATAAAGGGCCCAGGTGGTTTGACTATAGCGCAATGCACCACTTTGGGATGGGTTCTTTCAGGAACTGTGAATTCTGAAAGCAACAACAGGGCGGACATTGTGGTAATGCACGCTTACACGGGTGAAGATGAGGTCCTAAAAAGGTTTTGGGAATTAGAGGCAGAACCTGACGGAAATAAAACTAAAAAACTTACCGAGGAAGAGGAACAGTGCGAAGAAATCTTCACAGCTACAACAGCTAGGGATGCAAATGGGCGTTACATCGTAAACTTACCTTTTCGAAGTGAAGATCCTAGTTGTAAATATGGAAATTTTAGGGATATAGCTCTGAAAAGATTTCATTCACTAGAAAACAAGTTAGACAGGGATCAGCAATTCAAACAGCAATACACGGAAGTAATTCATGAATATACTAAGCTTGGGCATATGAGATTGCTATCTACCGATGAAAAGAAAAATCCTCACGCAGTTTATCTACCACATCACGCAATCGTCAAACAGGATAGGGACACAACTAAAGTTCGTGTCGTATTTGATGCATCATGCAAGGGGAGAAATGGTAAATCATTAAATGACGATCTTCTGATTGGACCGCGGTTGCAGCCTGAATTAAGACACCTTCTTATGCGATGGAGAATGCATCAGATCTGTCTTGTATCGGATGTAGTAAAAATGTATAGACAGGTTTGGGTTGCGGATAAGCATACTTCATTTCAGCGGATATTGTGGAGGGATAATAGGGACACCAAAATCCAGGAGTATGAGTTACTCACCGTGACGTTCGGTACAGCTGCGGCGCCCTTCTTGGCAGTTCGATGTATGCAACAGTTAGCAATCGATGAAGGAAAGGAGTATCCTCTTGCAGCTCAAAAATTAATAACGGATTATTACGTAGACGACTTAATGACAGGATGCGATACGGTAGAAGAAGGAATGGAAATATATAATCAAATGAATGAATTAATGGCTAAAGGAGGTTTTGAACTACAAAAATGGTCAAGCAATAGCAATGAACTACTGGAGAAGATGAAAGCGGGAAAGGACGGGAATGAAGCAAGGTCAGGCATGAAGATAAAGCAAGATGAAGTATTTAAAACCCTAGGACTTACCTGGAACCGAAGCGACGACTCCTTCCAGTACTCGGTGAAATTGCCGCCGCTGCTGGAACCTGTAACCAAAAGAAAATTAATATCCGATATTGCACGATTATTTGACCCCTTGGGATGGGTCGCGCCGGTTGTGATATTAGCAAAAATAACTATTCAAAAGCTATGGTTGAGTGGTATTGGATGGGACGATGAAATTCCATATGAAATATATAACGAATGGAGTACTTACCGAAAGGAGCTGATGTGTCTGTCAGAAATGGTCGTACCTCGCTGGCTGGGGTTGAAGAGCGGTGACAAGCAGATCGACTTGCACGGGTTCTGTGACGCATCGAAAATGGCCTATGCAGCTGTAGTATTCGTTCGGGTGGTTGATGCTGAAGGAAAGGTGCACGTCACGTTGGTAACAGCTAAGACGAAGGTAGCTCCAATAAAAACTGTGTCGATACCTCGGCTAGAACTCTGTGGAGCAGCATTGTTGAGTAAACTGCTTCATGAGGTTGCTGTGGTCATGCAACTACCGAAAACCAACATTTTCTCTTGGACTGATTCGGAGATAGTGTTGGCCTGGCTAAATAGCCATCCTTGTCGATGGAAAACCTTCATTGCGAATCGCGTCTCTGACATATTGAGCGTAACGGAACCTCAACAGTGGTATCATGTGCCATCTAAACAAAACCCAGCGGACTTAGCATCGCGTGGAACATTTCCAGCAGAACTGCTGAAGGCAACAATATGGTTAAACGGCCCGAACTTCTTACATGAAGCTGAAGTACAATTGAGAAAGCCAAAGGTAAAGGAAACTACTCTGGAACAAGTAAAGGCGCACACGGTGACTGTTGATGAGGATTTCATTTGGAACAAGTACTCTTCGTTGAATAAACTTGTTAGGATTGTGGCTAGGTGTAGACGGGTACTACAATGGAAGAAACCAAAACCTGAAAGGGAAATAAATAATTATATAAGCGCTGTGGAATTAAAATTGGCTTTGGACACCTGTATAAAGGAGTGTCAACGACGATATTTCAAAGATGAACTGTCAAATTTAAATAACAAGGTTATGATCTCTAAGAAAAGTGCATTACATACCTTAACTCCGTACCTGGATGATTCAAATATATTGAGGGTGGGCGGCAGATTGGGACAATCGCAGTTGAATGTGGACCAAAAGCATCCAATAATTTTGCCGAAAAAATCGTCACTTTCGAATTTTATAGTAGTAGATGCTCACTTTAAGACTCTTCATGGTGGTTCCCAGTTGATGTTGAATTATCTTGCTACGAAATATTATATCTTTGGGGTTAAAAATTTAGTCAAGTCAGTTGTGCGGAAATGCGTGACTTGTTTGCGGTACGCTGCTTCAAAACAGCACCAGCTTATGGGGCAGTTGCCATCTGCACGAGTGACACCAAGCAAACCATTTAGACATTCGGGAGTGGACTATGCCGGTCCTATAAGTCTTAGAACATCAAAGGGAAGAGGTCACCACGCGTACAAGGGGTACATATGTTTATTCGTGTGCATGTCAACACGTGCAATCCACCTTGAAGTAGTTAGTGATTTAACTACTCAAGGATTTTTGGCGGCATTTAAAAGGTTTGTGGCTCGACGTGGCCACTGCAGTGACATTTGGAGTGACAATGGGACCAATTTTCAAGGGGCTTCAAAGGAATTGAATATCTTATTTAATGCAGAAAAGGGTCAAATTGTACGGGAAATTGCTGAATCATTGGCAAATAACGGGACTTCCTGGCATTACATTCCTCCCCACTCTCCAAATTTTGGTGGATTATGGGAAGCAGGAATTAAATCTTGCAAGCAACATCTGAGGAGAATTATTGGTAGCTCTACTCTGACTTACGAGGAAATGGCAACTCTGTTATGTCAGATAGAGGCTTGTTTAAACTCTCGCCCAATGTACAGGTTAACTGATGCAAATCAAATTGATGCATTAACTCCTGGCCATTTCTTGGTGGGCGAACCTTTAATAAATGCACCGGATCACAATTTCGAAGCGGCTTCCATCACGAGTTTAAAGAGATGGCAACTCGTGCAGCGAATGACGCAACAGTTTTGGCGTCGTTGGTCAAGTGAATATTTGGCTACACTCCTTCAGAGACACAAGTGGTCACATCAGATCGCCGAACCTAATGAAGGAGACGTGGTTTTAGTTAAGGAGGACGATCTGCCTCCAGCAAAATGGCTACTCGGCAAGGTTATTAAAAAGCACCCTGGTCTGGACGGGCTTACTCGAGTAGTCACACTTAGGACGAAGTCATCGGTAATTAAGAGACCGACTTCTAAATTATGTGTTTTACCTATTGAATAATGTGTTTGTAGAATTTATGTTTTGTTTTATTGTGTTGTGAATTGGTGAATGGTTTTTGTTAGTTACATAGGGTTGGTTTTTGTTAATTACTTTGTTGGGTGTGATATAAAATGTAAACTTTTAGCGTGTTTCAAGACAAATTATAAGAATCGGTAATCCTTGATAAGGACATATCAAATATGTCCTTGGTGGGCGGTATGTCCAACCTCCATGTGAAGGCGAAAAATGGTTCCTCACTTGTAAACTAGATGGCGTTATCCTGATTTCTGAAACGCGCTAACGCGTGTAACGTATAGTTTACATAAGAGCAAAATTTATAAAGGTTAATGTGTCGACTTATTTGGTTGTAAATAAACTGCTGTTAGTTGAAAGCAGTTGTGGTTTTTTTGGTGAAGTTGACCACCCCTCCCAGCGTTCCCGGATCTTCAACTGGGGTAAACACATTTAAAGAAATTTTAAAAATTATAAAAAATCTATGTTTCGTATTAAGTACTGTTTACATAATTATCTATGAATTTTAATATTTCCATATAAACATGACTGTTTTGGAGTGGGTGTAGTTAAAGGGCACGTCATTTCCAAAGCGGAGCGTGAGTTAGCGTGGGCGGGCTTATTATTACCACATAATTAATTATAAAATATAAGCAGCAAATATGGGTACCAATTATTTTATTCCACGTATAGTCACTTCGGTTCAACCTCTTACCGGTAAAGTTGGCTGAATGCTTTGTTCAAATAACCTTTCTCACTCTCACAGTTTGTTATTATCTGGGAATCAATCATAAATATTAAATCATAGTGCACAATATACAGTGATTCATCCCATTCACATATTGATATTGCTTTGCCTGATCAATAAGGCATACAACAAGATAGTTTAAGAGAAAAAAAGATCATTATCCGTGTTTAAAATTTCATTTTCCGCTATGAAAATCGTGTTCATTGAAACGCGTAAACGAACATCAGTTTCCACACCGTTAAACTCGACTGTCGGCTGGTTTAATAAATTTAATCCTCTTCCGTACACCAAACGGCGCAGTTATACAAACTGTACTATGTTATAATACGATGGCGGTAAAAAATTATACGCTTTCATGTTTTTTCACTAAACAATGTGCTCCCGAATTTTGTCAGTGGACAAGTTTGAGTTTGTTTAGGTCTTTGTACACGGAGCTTTGTTTTCAAGTGCAGAGAAATAAATCTTGTCGACTACGTCTGTGTGTACGTCATGCACTCCGCTGATTGGTCGTTCGTTGTGCTGCCGGTGGCAATGCCTTGCTGCTTTACATAAATTAGCATAGAGTACACGTAGGCATAACGGTAATAGTCGAAGTCAAAGTGATTTTCATTACGTGAACGTAAACAACAAGATGCATTGCGCGTGAAGTTCCTTTTGCTGTTTTACAAAGTTGCCTTTACGTTTGTTTACCTTACTTATATCGTATCTCACATTGCAAACTTACATTGCATCACAAATCATGAGTACCTCATAGTCAGGTTTTAAACATACTGAGGCGATCGAGTATATCGACCGCACTCTCATGCCATTATGGCAGACCATAATAGCTTAAGACCTTAATTAAAGCATAAGCAGTGGTGGGATGTAGGAGTGATGACCCGACTAAGCAAGCTTTGGCAATAGGGAGATCTCCCGCCAGGCGAGATGACATACCTGGGGAGCGGCCGAGGCCCCGAGTGAAGGTACTCGAGGCGTGGTATATATGCCAGCGATGTAGAAATCTTCGATAGCGCGATTCAGGCTTCGGTGACGTCACCGTGTGACGTGTGTGCGGTGTCGCCACAAAGCTAACTAGCAAACACCCGTTTCGTTATGTCAGCCGCTAATCGACTAGCGACTTCTAGTTCTCCGGCTAGGAACTTCAGTGCCAGTACTTAATTCGTTTTCTTGTGTCCTTGGCCATTAACGCGTCGATAATGGTTTCGGTGTCCCTGATGTCTATCGGCGACGGTGACCTCTTATTGAAGCGTGTATTTCAAGCGTGGAAATCAACGGTGTTTTCTTAACATTAGATACATGGTCAGTAAAGTAGCATGTTGCTAATTGAAAAAATCTAATTTACAAGGCCCCTTAAACCGTCTGATGAATAGTCGTACGTATGTAGCTGTAATGTGAGATCGTTTATCTGAGCTACTCGTACAATGAAGCGACCCAGGAACATTGCGGTGCGGTCTAAATAACACTCCTTGACATTACGATTAAAGCCACGTTACGTCACTGTACATGAAATTAAACACAGTTTGTTATTTAAACATGCTGGTTTACGGCTGTGAATCGTTAGTTGTCAATAATATTGTCACTTAGCAGGTATCTAGTGGAAAGGTCCCTTGCCAATCCTCAATTTCTCTCATTAACATAAAAAGAAGTTAGCAATAAACCTTTAAAGCTGTAAGTGCTATAGCAGGTAGGTAACAATTACACCTGCTCAATAAAAACTTCCTGGTAAACAACAGAAAAAAGCATAATGATTACTTGTTGTTGTGTTTCATCAAATCAGTAGGGGCATTCGCAATCCGTAATTATAGACAGTCACAATCCGTGAGGACACTTGCAGTCCGTAGAAGTAAAGACACAATATAATGATATTTTACCACCAAAGCACGAATCGAAGACCCTACTTGCTACCCTCGTCTTCCAGGTGGTGAACAGCGGCGGCACGGCCGTGATCAACTGCACGTGGAGCGGTTGGCCGGCGCCGCGGCTGGAGTGGCTGCACAACGGCGCGCCGGTGAGCGCGGGCGCGGGCCGCGTGCGCGTGGCCCCCGCCGGAGACCAGCTCGTCATCAGCGCGCTCCACCGCGCGGATAAGGGGGTGTACCAGTGCATGGCCCGGAACGAACGGGACTCGGCACAGGCCAGCGCCGAGATCCGGTTGGGAGGTGAGGATCTGATGTGGGTTGTTGTTGTGTTGTAAGAGGAGTTCTGTTAGGATCCGGAGCTATAGTAGATTATCGAATAAGTCTTCGAGCGCGTGCTGCCCGACCAGCTCGTCATCAGCGCCCTCCACCGGGCGGATAAGGGCGTCTACCAGTGCATGGCCCGCAACAAACGGGACTCCGCACAGGCCACCGCCGAAATCCGGTTGGGAGGTGAAGATCTGATGCGCTGTTGTTGTATGGAAAGAAGAGTTCTGTTAGGATCGGAAGCTCTAGTAGATTATCGAATAAGTCTTCGTGCGCGTGTTGCCCGACCAGCTCGTCATCAATGCCCTCCACCGGGCGGATAAGGGCGTCTACCAGTGCATGGCCAGGAATGAGCGGGATTCGGCGCAGGTCAGCGCCGAGATCCGGTTGGGAGGTGAGGAGCTGATGCGCTGTTGTTGTGTGGAAAGAGAAGTTCTGTTAGGATTGGGAGCTCTAGCAGATTATCAAATAAGTCTTCGTGCGCGGGCTACCCGACCAGATCGTCATCAGCGCGCTCCACCGGGCGGATAAGGGAGTGTACCAGTGCATGATCCGGAATGAACGGGACTCCGCACAGGCTAGCGCCGAGATCCGGTTGGGAGGTGAGTATGAAAAGAAGAGGAGTTCTGTTAGGATCAGGGTCTCTATTAGATTGTCGAATAAGTACTCGATTATATTATTTTATTATTTTCCCAAAATACTTAAAATATTTTTTGCGCTTTACAAACACCCGTATCATATAATGTGGTATTCGCAAAAGTAATGAAAATTAGGTTTCCTGTTATTGTTGTAAAAATTGTAAGTCTAAAAATTTTCTTGGCCACCAAAATAGGTTATAAACTTAATCCATTGCGAAATGAAAGCGGTCTGAGAATGAGATATAACTAACCCAGCAGTGTGACAGATACAAGATTTATTGAATTAAAGCAAACACTGAATGAGCACTCCATCTAATTCTCATACATTTGTAACACAGTGAGCTTAGCCACGGAACGGTAAACATTTGTCTACAGAACAAATATTTGCCGCAACGTGGAAACGAATTAGTAAATTGATAATGCACCTAAAGCAACTGGCTTTAGCAGCTCCGTACCAAGAGAATCATACAAAAAGTTAACCTTGTAAAAAGCGTATAGAATTTCTCTTGATTTCATCGTACAGATACAGCACCAGAGCTCCAGTACACCTTCATAGAACAGGTCCTGAGGCCCGGTCAGGTGGTCACCCTGAAATGCTCAGCTGCAGGCTCCCCTCCACCACACTTCACCTGGATGCTGGATGGCCAACCTCTCAACACCATGGCTAGGGGACATAGGTAAATTATTTGCTATCGTTTTCCTACAATTTACAAATTTCCCAAAAAATACTACAGAATAGTTTATTTCTGCTGTGAAACTATGATTCATTAATGCGTTAGGAGAGATTTATCATAACATCGCACACGGTATTCCAGATACAGCATAGAGCAATTTGCTACCAAAACCAATGACGTCGTGAGCTACCTGAACATATCCGCGGTACGCTCAGAAGATGGTGGCTTATACACCTGTAAAGCTGCCAACTCACTAGGAGAGGTATCGCATACTTCAAGATTGAATATATACGGTAAGACTTTTCTGTCGAAAATATTATATTTCTTAGAGACCTTAAAATTATTACAGCTATTTTAATAACAACCATTTTTCTTACTTTCCAGGTCCTCCATACGTTAGATCCATAGGACCTATAAGAGCAGTAGCTGGTCGGGAACTTGTCCTGTATTGTCCGTATTCGGGGTACCCAATTTCGTAAGTACTTTTTAGAACTTACTATAATTTTATTGTAAATTGGAAAAGAGCTTGCATCGATTTGCAATAAATTGAAGATAACATTTCGCACAACTTGATTTTTTTTAGTTCCGTGAAATGGGAAAGAGATGGCAGTCAGCTCGAATGGGACAACAATGTGGACGGAGCGCTCAGGCTATCGAGGGTAGAGTCTTCGCACGCGGGAGCATACACCTGCGCCGTCATGGGGCCCCATGGGGAGATCGCTAGGAGAGAACTACAGCTCGTCGTTAGTAGTAAGTTAAACATTTATCAAAAAATATTCGATGATTTTTGTATGTAAAATTGATTATACAGTACATATATAGTAATATAGTTTTTGTAAGAAACAACATAAATGCATATAAAAAAAACAGCGACTATCATAATCGCTTAACAAGAAAGATGCATGATTTGGCGACGCTTTCATATCGGCTAGGTAAAGTGCAGCGTTCTTTTATGGGGCTTGGTGTACAGTTCTATAATAAAGTCCCTAAGGCAATCCGTGACCTGCCTTCAGAGTTGTTTAAGAAGCATGTAAAAGCACAACTCGTAGACAAGAGCTACTATAGTATACAGGAATATTTAGATGACAAAAAGGCATGGAAATTACCAGCTCTGCAACCAGCTCCGCTAGGTTAGTGCTTACCTGTATCAATTAAGTAATATTGTAATTTTTATTTTAAAAGATGCGGAGGAGTTTTTTTTCGCCGTTTTTTTCTCCTCAAGCACTTTTCCAAAACGGTGGTAGAATCAAAAAAATTGACGTTCATAAGTGAATTTGTAAATTCCTAGATGAAATAAACAGTTTGACTTTGACTTTGACTTTGATTCATAGGTATTTTGCTCTCTCATTATTGAATTCCAGAAATGAGACTTATTTTTCATAATTGTGCGATTCATTTTCAGATCCACCGGAAATCGAACCGTTCTCTTTCTCTGCTAATCTGCAGGAGGGTAAACGAGCTCAAGTGAGCTGCAGTGTCACATCTGGGGATATGCCGGTCCATTTCACTTGGTTGAAGGACAACGTGCCCATACCTTCTTCATTGCAGGTCAGAGTCTTGAAATTCAAATATCGTTCGTCTCCTTATATCATCGAACTCTTCGCCTATCCATTTTCATAGACAATGACTCTAATAAAGTAATGAAACGTATTCAAAATCAAAAGCTCATCATGAAAACCCTAAAGGAACTCATTTAATGTTATCATTATCATCACTTCCTGCAATATGTATAATGGTAACTAAAAACAGGTGGAAGAGCGAGGTGCTGACTTTTTCAGCAACCTCGTATTCAAGGAAGTGTCCGCCCGCCACAGCGGCTTGTACACTTGCGTCGCATCAAACACTGCGGCCAAAGTTAACTATACCGCCGAACTGGTGGTCAAAGGTAAAGGGCCAGTTAGCCTGCACCGGTCACGCTTGTGAGCACCGAGCCTTGCAGTTCCAACCGATCCTGAACACTGCACTTAACACGCTTATGCACACAAACTAAGCTAAAGTTAAGAAACCTTGAAGCCCGCACTATTGCACGCTTTAACCATTAAGTACTACGAAACAAAATCAGTAAAAGGGACGAAAGGGACTGACAAAACGGACCCCATTTACCTAGAGGCCCTGTTAATTAAACTTCAAAACTATCTTTCTACCATCTATTGCCTACAATTAAATTCGAGGTAGTTCTTAAATTTTTTCATTAATTCCATGTTTTGATGCACTCCTTCATTCCTTAAATTTAGGCACAATGTATTTGGTAAGCACTTAGTAATAGTGTCTGATTTTTGTTCTGCGTTTCATTGGATTACAGCCTGTCGGATGATGGTAATTTTTTGACTCAAATAAATATTCTAAACCAAAATTTGAATACGAAGCTAATTTGGAAAATTAAATGAATTTAATATTAGAATTTATTTTGAAAACATCATTGATCGACTCTTAATAATAATTTATAAGGTAACAACAACTAATGTCCAAATAAGCATACTCGGATATAAGCGTAAGTATTTCATGCTACATGGACAGGTAAGAAAAACATATGACATTTGCGCCAACCAACAAAATTGTGACGTAATGCGTTCAGACCAACTCCTCTCACCAATCCCCTTGTTCGCACGCCGCAGTGTCCCCCAAGTGGGTGACGGAGCCGTCGGACGCGGCGGTGCTTGCGGGCGAGCCGGTGGCGCTGCACTGCCAGACCACCGGCTCGCCAGTACCGCAGGTCACGTGGCTCAAACAGAGAGGTACGACACAATGATTTGTTTATTTCCTTACCAAGAAATATTCACCTGAATAGCTTACAAATGAACTGGAGATCGATCACGAGCTACCTCACGGTAACTGGTTCCCGTTGCCCGTGAATATCGCCAAAACCAAAAGCAGTATCCATGCGTTATAGTCTTCTAGAACGAAGAGAATAAAGTAGTTATGATCTTCATCCAGAACTCTACAATTCATTTGCCGGTCAAATCCAGAAAGACGATTTCTTCATAAAATACTCGCAGTAACAATAGTTTTAGAGAAATTCTTATATAAATCCTGTAGCCTAAATTGAGAAGAACTCCATTGTATATGCAGCGGGCACAGCGTCGGACTTCATCCCGCTGGTGAACCTGGGCGGGCGGTTCCAGTTCCTGGGCAACGGCACGCTGTGGATCGAGGCGGCGCTGCCCTACGACGAGGGCTACTACATGTGCCGCGCCGAGAACGCCGTCGGCACGCCGCTCAGCAAGACTATATTCGTTGCCATTAACGGTAAACATTTAAAGAAATTGGGGTTTTTGCAGAAGACTTACGATATTTTATCAACGGCCAGGTCGTCGCTCAGTAATTTATTGTACCATTCAGAATAAAACGCTACAACGCTAACACGGCCTCACCAGGATTCCCTGTGTCACGGGTGAAATGGTCAAAACATTAATAACGTACATTGTGACGTCCCAAGGCCTTTAGGCTTTTAATTACGGGATACATGACCCAAGCAAAAATTTTATTGTAATGTCCCGGTCAGGCAGGGCTATTACAAACTAATCTACGAAGGTGAAGTCATCAAAATACTTATTACTGAAATTATTCCTTACGCTTAGTGTTAGGCGTAACTGTTAAGATTACCGAAATGTGGTCGCCACTTATCTCTTTATTTTTTATTTTATCGCCCTAATTAAGTATATTTTCGCCATTCTTTGCATAATACTTTATACGTCACGACCAGCCTCCAAACCTTTCAACAATATTACCAGTCACCAGTGCAAATTGTTCATAATTTCCAACTTTCTCGTGCACCAAACACCAATGGAGAATCTACTAATAGCATTGTAATGTGTTGGAAATTGCAGAGCCGGCCCGTTTCGAGCTGACGTCGCAGAACGTGTCGGCGCGGCGCGACTCGCCCGCCACGCTGTCGTGCGAGGCGCGCGGCGACGCGCCGCTGCGGCTCTCCTGGTCGCGCGGCCCGCGCTCGCTCGACCTCTCCACTTATAGGTCTGGCGAAGGGATCTGGTGACGTCGCACACGCGTCATACGGTGATGTCACCGAAGCCTGAGTCGGGGTCACCAGTTTGGCAAAGGAAGATTTCCCTCCAGACGAGACGACATGCCTGGGGATCGATCAAGGTCCCAAGTGCATGTGCTCGGTTTGGGTGATGTAGACATCTTGGACAGCGTGATTCATTCTTCGGTGAAGTCACCGTGTAACGTGTGTGCGATGTCGCCACGAGTTCTTTACCATTATAATATGCTTATTTCATTTTTGTAGTATAAGGTTCGTCTTAAGCAAGCAAATGTTTTTCCGTGTTTTGATTGCAGTACCTATCGTAAATTAAAATTTAAGCATTATTTACTTTATCAATTAGAATTATTTAAGTACGTAACGGTGGCATCTCTCAAGGCTATCCCTTTTATCATCATCATTAAAATAGCTCGAAATAACAACGTACCTAAATATTACTAATTTTCGTTTTTCAGGTTAAGTATATCCGAAGCAAAGACTGATAGTGGTTTAAGATCCCAGCTGTACATCAGTAGAACTGACAGGCAAGACTCCGGCGTCTACAAGTGTCAAGCTGTGAACGCGTACGGTCACAGTGACCATTATATTTATCTATCCGTCCAAGGTGAGTATCGTTTAACTCTTACACGAAGTGCAATTATAATTTGAGTTTAATGTCAATGCTTTTTAGAACCCCGTTTTTTGTAACTACAATTCATAGAAGAAACGTCCAATCACCGATAATTTTTCGAGAAGTTGGCGACGAAATATGTAGTCTTGATTTTGTAACTAATTCCTTCAGCGTTATTGATGTCTGTAAGCGACGATGAACTTGGTTTGTCATAATGCATATCTGCCCATCCATCGGCTATTTATATTAATCTAATTCCACCCAGACTCATGATAACTGAATGGTCATCCCCAGAAAAGCCGGAGACTCCGCAGTCGCTGTCGGTGACGGAGATCCTGAGCCGGGCGGTGCGGCTGTCGTGGTCGCAGGGCTTCGACGGCAACTCGCCGCTGGAGGCGTACACGGTGCAGCACTGCGCGCTGTCCGCGGGCGCCGTGCGCGGCTCGCACTGGGACTCCGCCACCACGCTCAACGTCTCCGTCCACTCGCCATCGCACTCCCACCTCACGTGAGTCGCTTCCTGCTTACGTCTTCTCGGTTTTATAGAGAAAAACATGGCCCATCTGGTGTCCTGTCACTGACTTAAAGCACCTGCCAAATAACGGTTTGCATTTCGGCCATTAGCTTGAGCACCAGAACTTTTTTTTCTTTCATTATTATTATAAACGTTTCATTATTAATATAAAGGTTATTATTATAAACTGGATCATTATTGTAAAAGGTATTATTCGATATTAGAAGCTGGATGATTATTTAAAGATAAATCTGATTGGATATGAGTTAGATATTCTAGCTGTAAGTAGTAGTAAGCACTATCTGGGACAATAAAGTACTAGTAGGTAGGTCCTGTAAGCAAAGGTAGGAATTTGAAGAAGCGACGTAAGTAGTTTTAAAGTGTGTATGAAAACAAACTTGAAATAAACTTCTTCCTCTTTCTCTCACAACATGAATGAGCAATTTAAATAACTATGTTATTGATTACAGACTGACAAAGAAAGGCGACATCCACTACGAGGCGGTGCTGAGCGCGCTGAAGCCGCACACGGCGTACATGATCCGCATCGCCGCCATCAACCACATCGACCGCAGCGCCTTCACCGAGCCCGTCGTCGTCAAGACCCAGGAGGAAGGTCAGTTCCGCTCTTCTCAACATCATGCTCTTTGAATCTGACATGGATTTATTTATGCAAGTAATCGACAAACGAGTCAACGAGCTACTTGATGGCAAGTGGACTCCTAAACATCAGCAACCACAAAGGCATCACTATTGTGGTGTAAGATAAACATTACAGGACACAACAAGTCTTGTTGACCCGGGAAGCTGCCTTGTACCACCCCTACCATACCTTAATCCGCTGCCATGAGTTTGGGATCAATATTCTACACGACTGAGCCTGTTGTTTGTTCCACAGCGCCGTCGGAGGCGCCAACCAGCGTGCACGTGACGGCGGGCGGGCCGCGCGAGCTGCACGTGTCGTGGCGGCCGCCGCCGCGCGAGGCCTGGCACGGCGAGCTGCTCGGCTACTCCGTCACCTGCACCGAGATCAGCGACACCGGCGCCGCGCTGCGGAACGCCTCCAGGTAACGAGCTGTCGAGTTGGTGTCTATTTTAATTTATGCCGTAGGGCTGGTGAATATTACAGATGAACGCTTGTTTTGTTTTTAAATGTCTCACAAACAAGCGGATAAGTCACTGGGCTGGTAATGGTCATTGCTGGTGGTTCGTTTCCTATCGCCGTCGTCGCACGTAGACATGAGTATTACTACATTAATGCGAACACTTTGTTTTCGAGTCGTCGTAGTTAGTGAAGTTTTATTTAGGCATCTATGTATTCCATTCCACCCGTGGCACAAGGCACATAAATATGCAATTTAAGTACCTATATTTAATTAGGTACTCGTCGAACTAAATGTCGATATACCTTCACTATAACCAACGTTTCCACCCCAGGACCCTGACGGTGAACGGATGGTCGGCCACGGAGGTGAGCCTGTCGTCGCTGCGCAAGTTCACGCGCTACGAGGTGCGCGTGCGCGCCTTCAACGGCGTGGCCGCCGGGCCCGCCTCCGCACCCGTCTCCGCCACCACGCTCGAAGGAGGTAGGGACACTACAAATTGGAATAGCTATACTAATGTCATCTATGTAGCGGTTGTCTATCGATTGTGTCAATATTATCCTGACCTTGAATTTAGTACTATCGATATCATGGCTACTTTTCGATGTTAATTATCGATATGTCAACTATGGCGTAATTAAGAAACCTTAAAATATTTTAAGGTTTCCTAATACATAGGCTTAATAGGCTACTGTGAAAATTACCACCATGAATCTGTTGTGCCTCTTTTTCACTTAATTATAATTTTGAGATCAACTAAGAGTGCAAAGTAGGTACTACACTTGTATTATTTCTTAACTTAAGGGTTTTTTTGGACGCATGGATAAGTTAGAAGTTAAATAAAAGTAGAGTTTAGAGTTTAAGTCTTGAGGACAATGGATTAGCAATTTCGGTGTGTGTCCAGTGCCGGAGGCGCCGCCGACGCGCGTGTCGTGCGCGGCGCTTTCGTCGTCCAGCATGAAGGTGTCGTGGGGCCCGCCGCCCGCGGCGCAGCGCGGGGGCATCGTGCAGGGGTACAAGGTGGTGTACGCGCCGCTCACCGCCAACCATGGTAAGCATGGGCCTGTGGCCGTTGATGACACAGACAGTAAGACAGTAAGAACAAGGTCTATTACCCACCAGTATTCCCACCACTGACGTAGCTAGCATGGGTGTCACATGGAGCGGTGTGACCCCACTGGCTATTTAGCACCCTACCCACCTCTCCCGCTACTACTACGAAGCTGATATTGGTTTCGATAACTGAGCAGAGTAACTGTTTGTCATTTTTATAACTCTTCGGCTGCACCTGCGTCTTAACGCGTTAATTAATGCACTAATTTGGTGCCTTAATAAGAAATGGACTTGTCGAAAATGTCAATTAACTCTTCATGTATTTGGAATTTATGTTAAAAAAGCCTTTAACAGGATTCTATTACAACAATATAAATAACATAAAATCCCATAATACCTACTTAAAAATAAGAATAAAGAATAGATAATTGATAATTTTGACAAGTCTATTTTCTTCTTAATTCACCAAATTAGTGCATTAATTAACGCGTTAAGTCGCAGGTAGAGCCGAAGAGTAATATGATTTTGTTCACGTAGGTATGTCCCGTATATTTTTCTCTCGCCTGTGTGTGATCCGTCAATTGCATTAAGGACAGAATTGGGCACAAAAATAACGCAAATTGATTGCAACAGTGTATTATAAGTACATCACAATGTGTGAATTAACACCAAATTAATAACACAATAAATACAGAATGAATTTCCACTTTCCATGTGCCTAAACAAGCTTTGCTCAGCTTTAGCTATAATAATTTTATCTCTAAGTACTATAATAATATTCAACACAGTAAATCTCTACTAAAGTAAAAACTCTTTTTTGAGATAAACTTTCAAATAAATTATTATGAGACAAACCGAATCACAGTTTAGATTTCACGTAGGGAACCCATAGTCACGGCGAGACTTTGGTGGTTATTATGTAGCTACCACTTCTCCTAAGTCAACGTAATAATGTTTATAATATACCTACTATGCAACAGTGGTTCACTGAACGTTTTTGTGTTGTTTTTCCGTACGGCAGTCTTGAATTAATATCAATATTCGAAAACAAGATCTATGAATTTAATTCACCAATGTTCTTTCCAACTGGTCACTATCATCATTAACTGAATAATATTTTCACGATAAGTCAAATTAAACCTAGTTTGTGCTTACTTACTTAGTTATTTTTTTAATCTCTCTACAATAAAACAAACAAAAGCAACTATATATCCATACAGAAGTATAAAAATGTACTGTGGGATATAACGAGTGACTGATCTCTCCACATTTCTAATTTTTCTATACTGGGAAATGATATAATCGGCATAATAAAATTGCTGGCCGTTATCGAACAGTAATTGTAATTTTTTCTGCAGTATATTATTCAAATAAAAACCTTTTTTAGTAAACACAACTAGCTGATTGAATGGTACAGTTAGCTGCGCCTGCGATATTTGAATATCTTTGTCGTTCTCAACGAATTCATAATCGTATGGCTTCCCAACGTAGAACATTCCTTTTCTTTTCCCGATGATCCTTAGAGCAGTAACTTTGTCATGGCACTCTGCCTTAGATACTGCATCTTTTTTTGGTATGCTAAGATTATACGCATTTTTAAAATATGAGATGGTGCTGTCATCGAAACACGGTTCCAGTGATATTTTATTATATTCGTGTCGGCCCATTCCGGTTATAGGCCCTCGAGTATTTGTTAATGTAATGTCACTATCAAAAGAGGCTAATTGAAAATACCCTATGAACATTGAAAACCAAATCCAAAACAGTAGAGGTAATTTAAATTTATGCTGTTTAAAAATATTGGCGTTCGATTGTATTAGTAAAAACCCGTACAATATTAAGGCATTTCTCATCCAATCTCTGCGCGGTTGCGGCTGTTCCGTTAGTAATATCGTGATTATAAGTATTATTAAATAAACACTAATTATCAGAAGCCATACATTGACATTAATGTATTGTTTTACACCATCATTTTTATATTCTGAACTTATTAGTATAACATAATTATCGTATTCGAATAATTGTATGTAGTCAAACACTTCAACTCTTGAAATAACCAATGCTATTTCTCCTATAACCATGTCTACACTACCATTCTGTAAATAACTCAAGAGTCCAGTGAAAGTTCCGTTTTGATATGGGAAACCAGGTGGAGCATCCATCGTAATATAAGTTACAGAGATGCCTGCAGCTTCCGCTGCACTATCCAAGAGATACTGTTCTAGACCTTTTATAAGTTTTTTCTTCACATAGCCGCGTTTGGATAGAGTTTTTCTGGTGATTATATTTGGAAATTTTTCTCTTGCAGCGACGACCACTGTACAATTTATGTAGTTGTCTGGTTTCTTTGGAAATAAATCTACTTCTTCTTTAAAATCGTTGCAGTTTCCAAGGTTCACAATATTGTCAAATTTTCGCCCACAGTTATTATTTTCAAATGGTAAATAAGTGTACATAGTCATATTACCTGGTGATGTCTTTATCAAACATATAACATTGTAGATATTAAAGTCTAGTAGTTCAACAAACATTTCATTAATATCATCGACTGTAATATTTTGTAAAACAACAATTGTTTTAGTTGCTGGACTCCAAGATTTATCGATATTTATGTCTTTCATACCCGATCTAAGATCCGGCATACTGTTAATGAAAAGTATATACAAATCTGGTCGACTAAACCAATTTTGTCTGTGAAACGATCGCACTACAATACTCGAACGTTGCTTATTTCCTATAGCTTCAACTACACTGTCCACATCTTGGAAATTCGATGCTACCAAATGTAACACGGTGCCTTTACGAACATTGTTGTTGATAATGTTCGTTATACATTTAGCACATGCTTCACTGTCAGTATCTGAGATTTCTTGTAATATGTTGTTTACTAGAAAAGTTTTTGGTAAAACCTTGACATCATTTGCACTAGAAACTAAAATATAATGCATTAGAAGAAAGAATATGTGACAAATATGCATTTTAATTCTAAGTTTAGTTTTTTATGGATTGAAAACATATAATCCGTAACTCGTCACTGTTATTACTGAACTCGTAATGCTAGGCTCTGGTCATTTCCGGATCCATCATTGTTTATTATTTCAATACCTAGATAATAATACCTAGATAATACCTAGATAATAATACCTAGAGAGCAGTCTGAATATACTTACTTAATAATTACGTAGGGTCAGCAATAATTAGCGTGTGTTACATATTGATTTTAAAGGTTTGTTTAATGAAGCTACCCATTACAGTACGATTGGAAGTCAGAACAAACATGAACCAATAATTTATTGTAGCCTGCAATGGCAATTCGAATTGTAACATGAAATAATTATGCTTTTGATTTGATTTTTATTTATATTCAAATTAAAAGCAAAAATACCCGTTGGATACATCTGCATAATAATGATACATCTTTGCATTCAATCAATCTATTGTCGTAGTTCCCCTTGTCACATTCCCGCCTAAAAACAAAGTAGGCATGCATCCTTGCCCTGCTACGGTCGTCGCGTCGTCTCGTAACGCTCTAGCACGAAGTGCACTAAATTCGGCATTAAAAGTCTGTGATGTGTCAAAAAACCGACATCTGATGTAGGTACCGCTTAGCGTTTAATGCCATTACTGATGCCATATAAAAATTAACGCGTTAATGTTGGCCATGTCTTGATTAACGCATTAAGTCGCAGCTGTAGCCGTATTGTATTTTCTATGTGACCGTATTGTATATTCTGTGTGACCGTATTGTATATTCTGTGTGACCGTATTGTATATTCTGGGTTGGCAGCGGACGTGGCAGAGATGAAGCGCGTGACGACGTCGGACACGTTCCTGCACGCGCTGCACAAGTTCACCAACTACTCCGTGCAGGTGCTGGCCTTCACCGGCGCCGGCGACGGCAAGCGCAGCGCGCCCGTCTACTGCATGACCGAGGAAGACGGTAACCACATTAATGAGGGTAACCGCGTGTGAATTTTCCGCTAGAGGCGCTAGTGAGAAGGGAGGTCTGTCTGTCACTTTTCGCTTGTCTGAATGGTCTGAATTTCATTTGTCACTGTTTATGTATGGGCGGGCTTTGACAGCAAGACCTCACCTCGACGGTGGCGCCAGCTGGTGAGCACAAAAACGGTGACCCTCATTAATGGCATGCGCTTCAACGTTCGAGTTTTATAATGAAAAACACCTGCGCCGATGAACCGCGCGGGTTTTTTTTTACTATAAAACGGTACAAGATCCTTGTAAGCTCTTGTCTTGCGCGTCGGTTAAGCGTGCTGGCGGTAAGCTTGACTATGCAACCACCCCCATCGAATCTATTCATTCGAAGCACGGAGTCAATAACATGAAAAAAATGTCGAAACGAGTTGTTAAACTGTTAATTTAATTTTGATTAAAACAACACAACATTTTCCAGTTCCCTCAGCTCCGGAGAAGATCAAGGCGTTGGCGTACTCGACGGACTCGGTGCTGGTGAGCTGGCTGCCGCCGCGGCACCCCAACGGCGTCATCTCGCACTACACCGTCTACTACCGGGAGGCCGGCAGGTGGGTATATCACCTGCCACTACTTCTGATTACATTGTGAACTGGCTTCAAAATAACTTAAAATAACAAAACAAAATCGACATAAGAATATCGTCAACGTAGACTAAGTCAAATTTCGTCAGCTATATTGCTCCTTAATTTAAATGGGACACGACAAGCACTACCTTTAAGTACTACAACTGGCTACGTCATAGGTACCTATTCACATATGTAGGTCGATAAGCAATAGATACAATATGTTGAACTTTATCTAGCGATTTTCCTATATTCTGAAATATAGCCCCTCTTGAAAAATATCTTTATATCATACTTGCTCGGTAACTAGGGATTACTATGGTGGAAAGTCTCCTTGTAAGTTGGTGTTTGCAATTCAAGGCAACATTACGTCGCACTATGCTTGAATTGTAATGTTCACATTACAATTCAAGCTATGCAAAACTCCTTGGTAAACAATCTCTTTTCTTATAAAATGGTAAGAAAACTTTTTACTGAAAAAAAAACACAACATGGCGGCATTTATTTTCATAATATTATGATTAGAGATTAGAGATTAGAGATTAGAGATTAGAGATTAGAGATTAGAGATTAGAGATTAGAGATTAGAGATTAGAGATTAGAGATTAGAGATTAGAGATTAGAGATTAGAGATTAGAGATTAGAGATTAGAGATTAGAGATTAGAGATTAGAGATTAGAGATTAGAGATTAGAGATTAGAGATTAGAGATTAGAGATTAGAGATTTGAGATTTGAGATTTGAGATTTGAGATTTGAGATTTGAGATTTGAGATTTGAGATTTGAGATTTGAGATTTGAGATTTGAGATTTGAGATTTGAGATAGTTTATGTTTGTCTCTTTCTACGTAACGCCTTAACTTTTCGTGTTTCTAAACTTGATTTTACTCCTCATAAAATCTCATACCGGGCCTTATAACTCAAATCGTTTCTTAAGGAGTAAACTCCAAAAAATAGAAAACTATTTACGAAAAAAAATGGAAATGGCGGCATTTCATTTGATCTAAAATTAAAATTTCATTTTGCATTACCAATGTTTTATTTACCTCACAAGAATGATATAAAGTAGAATGTTTACCTCGGTTGCAAGTAGCTATTACACCCTCGAACTATATTCACCCTCGCTCGCTGCGCTCGCTCGTGTGACTAAATATCTCGGGTGCACGCGATCCATTAGCGCCCTATGCGAGCTGCGCTCGCACTGGCGCCAAATTGGATCTTGTTCTGTAATAGCTTACTTACGTCCCTTGTGTAACAATCTACTATTAAAGTTCAATTCGGTTAACAATCCCTTTACAGGTTGGGAAAGCATTCAAGCTTCACGGTATCGGCTGACAAGAACCCTGAGATGGAGCATATGTCGCAAGTGAGGAACCTAATGGAGAACCAACTGTACGAGTTCTGGGTGTCGGCCACCACCGGCTCCGGGGAAGGAGAGTCCACACTCGTCGTGGGTCAGGGGCCCAGTGGGAGAAGTGAGTAGTTTCCTATGTAGCGAGCGTTATGGACAGCTCTCATAAGTATAATAACTTAAGTATAATGAATTCACATTTTTGATGTGATTTTTTTTGTATCGATCATATAAATACGTCTGCCTCGGCCGGGAACTTGAGTCTATTCGCTTGGCAGGGAAGTTTACCAACTAGACTCTAACTTAACTTATGCTACGTCCTCAAACTGCCCGACCCTCGGTGACCCTCGGCCAATGCAAGCGTGTACACAGAAGTTTGGCTTGGCTGGCACGAGCTAATACAAGTTTACCGCAGATGCGGATGTCGGTTTTTGATGATGACGCTGGCCGACCCTAGGCCAATGCAAGCGTGTACGCATGTTTGAACACTTTACAAATAAGAAGACTTGGGCTTCTAGCCCTTCCCTGCCCGTTCCCATGACAACCCTTTGACGACCCTGTAGCCTAGTTGGTAGCGACCCTGCCTGCGACGCGAAGGGTCCCGGGTTCGATTCCCGGCCGGGGCAGATATTTATGTGGCAGATAAATATTTGTACTCGGGTCATGGGTGTAATTGTGATGTGTTATATGTATAGTCCATGCCACCCGCGACACAGGTACCTGGTAACCTACTGCGGGGGTATGAGTGTATTAGCGTTTATTATTTATTATTATTATTCTTATGACAACGGTTACCATGACAACACACGCCCCGCAGTCCCGGCGCGCATCGCGTCGTTCGGCGGCGTGCGCGCGGTGCGCGCGGGGCAGGGCGCGCTGCTGCCGTGCGCGGCGGTGGGCGCGCCCGCGCCGCGCTCGCGCTGGACGCACGGCCGCGCGCCCGTCACGCACCACACCTACTACCAGGTCACGCGCGCCGGACATCTGCACATACGGGGTGAGGAACGCTTGAGTAGTTAGTTTAACTCGAATTATAGATGGTCTCCTGATGTGTGATTGTAGGAGGAATAGTGACTGGATAACCTGGGACGTTTTTATTTATTTATTCTATTTTCATGCTTATAACATATTGTGTTAATTCATTGCATTGTAATATTTTCCCTTTGATATATATTGTTCGTAGTCTAGATCTAAGTAGTACGCATTGTTACTCCTGGAGCAAGCAAATTTCGACAGATAATTAAGTTTATTTACGTTGAGATGTTTGTTGTACGGGATCTGACAGATAGTAACATTAGTATGTTGCACCGAGTGGAGCCATTTGTTAAGATGCATTTGAAATGTGTACGGATCGTTATCATTAATTCCGCCAATTACAAGTATGTGGTCATTTTTATTAAGAGTCAGTAGGTCATTATTTTTACACTTTAAAATTTCAATAATTGGTGCTCCTGGTTGCCAAAAACATGTTACAAAGTATTTGTCTTCACCAAGAATCTTTTGTAGGTATTGTTGAACGCCTCGTCCTTGCTGGTCAGCCAAAATTATAACACGCCTTTTATTTTTTTGTTGATGATTATTGTCCAGTGTAGCTGCTGTCTGTTGTGGAATGTGAGTTTGATTCAATGATGGTTGTAGGTCTTCAATAATCTGTTTATTTTCATGTTGTGGTGAGGTTTCGGATTGTGTAGAAGTAGTCTTTAAGGTTCCTAGGTTCTGTGATGTAGTTTTCGGCAATATATTGGTGTGCACAGGAATGACATTTTGCTTGGATTGTTCAGGTGTATTATTTTCAGTATCTGAACGTTTGACTTGATAAGGAGTATTGAATAGCCTTGAACACACACTACATCCGGAAAGTACTGGGGATATTCTGGCAGAATTCATTTTAATATGTAGTAGGTGTCTATTGTGAGGTGTTGTATTCAATGATTTTGATGAGCCAAAATTATTCGTCGGATATTCTCTAACAAGTTTTTTTAGTAATTCAATTTGTTTGGCTTGTTCAGTTATAGTACGCTTGAGTTGATTGTTCTGACAAGTAAGATTATCAACTTCGTTATCGGCGGACTGTATTTTGTTACGTAAATCTTCTAGTTCCTGTTGTAAGTTATAACTGCATGAATGGTCCTGTACGTCTCGTGATTGACCTGGTGCACTCAGTATACTCGATTCTAATAATGTGGAGTTTAAGTTCTCATTTATATTACTAAATGCAGATAGGTTTATATCCGAGAACGATCGTCTGATGTTTCTTCGTAGTGTAATATTATCCATTTTCGACCAGAAAAATTTAAATTAGAAATTTAAAATTTTTGTTGGTGATTGCGGGATTCGATCCGGCGCCCCGATGAACGTTGCGTATAACCGTGTGCCGCTAGACCACGGATGAGTGTAAGCGATGTTGCGAAAATTGTGAATAGTATTTTGTATTAGTCAGTGTCTTAATGGATTGTTGTATTGTGATGGTAGCTTGTAAAGTACTTTTTTTGTAACACCTTCGTTTAATCACAAAGTTATACTTTTGCACTAAAACACTATTTGTGAATATAATTTTACACTTTTCCACTTGTTTTGCGCGTTATAAGTCTATTTTTCAATAATGTTTTGTAATTGATTATGAAGTTAGTAATATTATTAAGCTATTTCAGAAATATTTTTGTTAATGGTCCTGATCACATTAGTCAAAAGTTTAGCTTTACCCGGTCACTAACTTATTGGATAACATTATCACGATAAAATTATAGGTCGATTTGCACACTCGTTCACAAAACTGTTGTAAATAATGATTTTTTCTATTTTTAACACACAAGAGCTCTTATTATATGTTTACTTAACAGCGCCACCTTCTCTTACTTTTGATATCAATTTATTACAAAAAATCATGGTTATTTTGACCTTTTCTTTTTGTATAATGTCATGTTACTCTTATCAAGCATGCATCGAACCAATGTATACCTACATCCCATTCCTATATCGACAACTCATGTTACACCTAACAGAAAAATAAAACCCGTCTGACACCAAAACCACATAAACCTTCCAGAGGTAAACGAGCAATCGTCAGGCAACTTCACGTGCACGGCGAGCAACAGCATCGGCGAGGACAGCATCGTGTACGCGGTGTGGGCGGTGCAGCCGCCGGGCGCGCCCGCGCTGGCGCTGCAGTACACCACGGCGTCCAGCATCCGCCTGCACTGGCGCCCGCCCGCGCCAGACCCCGCCGCCGCCAGCGCCGCCGCCGCACAACCCGTGCTAGGTGCGTTCACGGTGCTATCATAACCCGCGCTGGCGCTGCAGTACACCACGGCGTCCAGCATCCGCCTGCACTGGCGCCCGCCCGCGCCAGACCCCGCCGCCACCAGCGCCGCCGCCGCACAACCCGTGCTAGGTGCGTTCACGGTGCTATCATAACCCGCGCTGGCGCTGCAGTACACCACGGCGTCCAGCATCCGCCTGCACTGGCGCCCGCCCGCGCCAGACCCCGCCGCCGCCAGTGCCGCCGCCGCGCAGCCCGTGCTAGGTGCGTTTATGGTGCTATCATAACCCGCGCTGGCGCTGCACTACACTACGGCGTTCAGCATCCGGCTGCACTGGCGCCTGCCCGCGCCAGGTCCCGGCGCCGCCCCCTCCGCCGCCACGCCGCCGCGCAGCCCGTGCTAGGTGCGTTTATGGTGCTATCATAACCCGCGCTGGCGCTGCACTACACCACGGCGTTCAGCATCCGGCTGCACTGGCGCCTGCCCGCGCCAGGTCCCGGCGCCGCCCCCTCCGCCGCCACGCCGCCGCGCAGCCCGTGCTAGGTGCGTTTATGGTGCTATCATAACCCGCGCTGGCGCTGCACTACACTACGGCGTTCAGCATCCGGCTGCACTGGCGCCTGCCCGCGCCAGGTCCCGGCGCCGCCCCCTCCGCCGCCACGCCGCCGCGCAGCCCGTGCTAGGTGCGTTTATGGTGCTATCATAACCCGCGCTGGCGCTGCACTACACTACGGCGTTCAGCATCCGGCTGCACTGGCGCCTGCCCGCGCCAGGTCCCGGCGCCGCCCCCTCCGCCGCCACGCCGCCGCGCAGCCCGTGCTAGGTGCGTTTATGGTGCTATCATAACCCGCGCTGGCGCTGCACTACACTACGGCGTTCAGCATCCGGCTGCACTGGCGCCTGCCCGCGCCAGGTCCCGGCGCCGCCCCCTCCGCCGCCACGCCGCCGCGCAGCCCGTGCTAGGTGCGTTTATGGTGCTATCATAACCCGCGCTGGCGCTGCACTACACTACGGCGTTCAGCATCCGGCTGCACTGGCGCCTGCCCGCGCCAGGTCCCGGCGCCGCCCCCTCCGCCGCCACGCCGCCGCGCAGCCCGTGCTAGGTGCGTGTTGTCCTACTGGGCACGGGTCTCTTCTCCAAATGAGAAGGTTATGGCCATACCAACCCATGATGGCTATGTTCGGATTGGCGGACTCCACACAACTTTGAGTTTTTGCGAACTCTCTGGTATGCAGGTTTCCTCCTGATGTTTTTCTTCCCCGTTATAGATGGTGACATTTTAATTGCTGAAGATGCACATAACTCCGAAAAGTCAGAAGTGTGTACTCTGGGATTCGAATCCAAACCTCCCGAGCAGATGCCGATTTAAACTGTTGGATTCCAACGACATCTATGCATGTCGAGAATGCATAGTACCGCTTATATACCTGGAATCCAAAGGGTTAATGAACCACTAGGCTATCGCCACTATATATCACAGAATTCACCGACAATCATCACCCGATAAGTTCCACACTTGTACTGCTTGTATCTGGCGATAATTTTATTATTTATATTCTCAGTAATGCCTATTAACAAGTACCATTCCAGGCTACCTGCTGCACTACAAGCAGCAGGACGAGGTAGAGTGGCACAGCGTGGAGCTGTCGCCGGAGACGACCACGTACACCATGGACATGCTGAAGTGCGGCACCACCTACAACGCCAAGATCCAGGCGCAGAACCGCGTGTCGCTCGGCCCGCCCAGCGAGGTGCTCACCGCGAGTACCAGGGGAGGACGTGAGTCGCTACTGATTTGATAAACTATAGCTTCATTCACTTGAAAAAAGAGAACTTCCTTTGAGCAAACAGCTTTCGAAGATCTACAGCTGTCTCCTTTAGAGAGTTTTTCTACCTGCTCGTTTTCTTTAGTAAATATTTTTAAATTGTAAGGAAATGGAGTAGGAGCTACAGCTAGGAGCTGGCTGCCCAATAGTCTATTGTGAGGACATTGACCATTTCTGTCGGGAAGCAGATTAAACTGCTGAGTGAAGTATGGAAAAAATTGCATTCATTCCTCAATTGCACCAACTGCGTAAGCTTTAACCATAATCAAAACACTTCCAATATAAAGATGGAAGAGGGTGCACTAAGCATATAACTGAACTATAAAATTTAATAATCCATAGGTCCAAAACCACCAAAGGCAGAGGAACACGTGCACATGAACGCAACAGCGATAAAGATAAACTTCTACGCGTGGCGGAACGGCGGCTGCCCCATCCTGGGCTTCCGCGTCGCCTACCGCCGGATGGGCGACGAGCATTGGATTAAGGTACCATGAACGATATGCTTATGTAATTTTGTATTTTAATTTTACGCTGCGACTAGCCAGCGTAAATGTGATGTAGATTTTCTTTTCTTACAATTAAACCCTAAGTTGACGCTTAGTTAGCTAAACAATTGGTAACTGCTTTCCAAAAAAATAGGAGCCTCAACCCTACGACGTGATGTTGGTGACATTATTGCCTATTTTTTTTATTTAATTTGCTAAAAAACGAGCGAATGAACTTTAGAGCTGGTGGTCACCGTTTTCTATGAACATCAGAAATCTCAACACCAACTATGGAAGCATTGTTGGCCAGGGAAGAACGCAAAGACCAAGACATTTAGGCCAAAGACTGAAATTCAATATTTTCTACCTCGACAGTCCAGCTTGGCAAGCATTTCGCCGAACGGTTCGTCAATTTTCAAATTTAAAAAGGACGTATACTGGGGCAGGTGGGCTCGGCGCTGAGCGCGGCCAGCCACGTGGTAGGCGAGCTGGCGCCGGGCACGTGGTACGAGCTGCGCGTGGAGGCCTGGAGCGACGCGGGCGCCGAGGCCGTCACGCTGCTCGCCGACACGCACACCATGACCGGAGGTTTGACAGCCACACCCGATTAGATGTAGCACATAATTAAGACTGGTTTTTGATGATGCTTATATTACTGATAGTCTGCAGACGTATACCCCTTCTTTGCTGATTTTGTCGACAAATGAGCACACGCGAAAGACCTAACTTACGCATTGCTTGCTAAGAAAGAAGAAAGATATAATCAACTGGCTCTCAAGATCCCAGCAACAACAAAGAATTTGCGTGCGGTACACAGCAAGTTCTTTCGTGTTGCTTCGCAGGTGAATCTTACTGTAATAATAGAATCTTCCAAACTTCACAAAGCAGAGAGATGGTACTTTGTCACCTACAAGATCCCATCCCGGTCTGCCCTCACGGCATCGGAACCAGTACTTACTTGTCTCAATACGACCACGGTGGTGCTAATGTTCCATCGCGGTTTGTCACAGGTCGCATCCCGCCGCCGAGCGCGGCGCCGCCCGCGGCGGACGCGGCGCGGCCGGCGGCGCTGCGCACGGTGCTGGTGTCGTGCGCGGCCAGCGCGCTCGCCGTGCTGGCCGCGCTCGCCGCGCTGCTCTGTCTGCTGCACGGCAAGCGCAGGTCGGTATCGCTAGCAGTGATATCCGCATACGGCCACTCAGTTCCTGACCCAAGGGATCTTCTGGTCGGCTTTTCAAGGCAGTTCTTTGGGTACTACAACCGTAGGTACTTCATCCAGCGTTTAGGGGTCCCTTCCCCGTACCTGAATTCACCAATGGATCTTCCGTAAGAATAGCTGACCCCATCTGGCGAACAGCTAGATAGTAAATGTTTGGAACACTTCATGTAGAAAACTTTTTTTAAAGCCTGAAGGGCTGACGTAAAAGCAGACAAGCCACCTGATGGTAAGTGGTCATCGTCGCCTATATAGACACGAGCAACACCAGGGGAGTCACCAGTGCAACGCCGGCCCTGAAGGAGAACTCTTTTTACACCTTTCTTGAAGAACCCCATGTCATAGCTATCCGGGAATACCTCAGAAGGAAGCTCATTCCACATCTTGCACGTCCGCGGCAAAAGCGATCGTGAAAAACGGACCGTAGTCGTTCGCCACGAGCCCAAGCGATGTGGATGAAACTTCAATCTTATCTATCTCCTTGTAAACTTATATACCTACTATGCATTACCCCATTCCTATGGAATTATTCTTTAAAAGAGTTCCATAGGTTTGCTTCTAAGTATTATACCGTAAAAACTCTGCTCGATATAGAATCAATTCTACCTATAACGTATTCTTTTATTACATGCACAGGTTTTTCTGCTTCTCGAGTGACCACTACCTGCGAGACAACAGGAAACTCAGCGAAAGCAACGAAGCCGAGAGGGAGAAGCTCAGGGAAGGACAAAAACTCTACTCATCCTCCTCTATAAATGGGAATGAGAAGTCTAATGATGACTCTTCAGGTATGCTAATATTTTGTTGGCTTTTGCATAATCAGATAGGTATAAGGGGTAGGCAACAGCAAAAGGATAACGTAATAGTAAATGTTCATCGCTGAGCCTACGCATTACCTTCATGCGCAAAATGGAAAATGGTTATCAGCTTCTTAAGCTTTTTTCCAACCCTGTATCTGAAAATTAACACTGACCATTCATGGAACGTGAACGTCCACCGTGAACGTCCACCTTGAACTTTCACCTTGAAATTCCACCTTGAATTGTTTTCTTAAATTTTGGCAAAACCCTTTAACAAATTGAAGGCCTTGCTGAGCACAATGTAAGCCCTTCTAACCTTCCATGTTTATCACCGCTCTTGTACCTTCAACAAATTGAAGGCCTTGCTGAGCACAATGTAAGCCCTTCTAACCTTCCATGTTTATCACCGCTCTTGTACCTTCAACAAATTGAAGGCCTTGCTGAGCACATTGCAAACCCTCACAATGTACTGTTCCTCCACGCTCTGATCTCGTGTCCAGCGGAGCTGTACGAGATCAGCCCGTACGCGACGTTCGGCGGGCCGGCGGCGGGCGCGCACTCGCTGCAGTTTCGCACGCTGGCGCGCCGCGACGACGACGCCGCGCCGCCGCACCGCCGCCGCCGCCGCCGCGCCTGCGACCACTACCGATACGGTCAGTACACCTCATACAGTCCTACAAGAATCTTTTGGCGTGTGGATGACATGTGTAAGGCGCTGTCTCTGTCTCCCATATGTCATCCTCGCGCCAATAGATCCTTGTACGACAATACATGCGCGTACAGTTGGGCGGAGACGCCATTTGAAGTAACGTGTTTTCTCACCTTGCCTACATTGTTGCCTACACTTGTGGTTATTCTCGGTTTCTGTGCGAAATTTTACTGAATCGCGTGAGACTCTTAAACTGACTAGGTCTTCCCGAAGTGTCTGATGATCCTATATATCACATTTTAACTGGTTTTTTCATAAAATAGTTCTGTATACATACAAGATTCATAGGTTAAACCCATTTCATTTTTTTTCATGCGCAGTAGCTAGATGCAGTCATCAAAATAGTTATAACATCATCAGTTTTTACGATTAACAACGTTTTTAATCGTCACTTGATAAAATTCACGCAAGATACAGCTTACTATATAGCTTGGGACCTTCACGCAAACGCAATTTCCTCGCCTAAGCTCAACTATCACTAATCATTCCACCTCCACCTCCACCCCGTCACCGCTGGCCGGCTCACGATTGACCACCGTCATGGTTCCTCAGACGAGTCAAGTCTCTCGAAATGCTCGACAGTGGAGGCGCGGCACCGGCTGCGCGCCGCGCCCCCCGCGCCCGCACCCCCCGCGCCGCCCGGCTGGCGCGAGCGCTCCGACTCCGACGACTACAGCGACAGCGCTGCCAATACCACCACCAAAGGTACTAACTGCCACATCCTGTCAAAGTCAAAGTCAAAAACGTTTATTGTGGATCGTAGGTGAAAAGTTGTTTACAGTTTTAGATTAATATAACCGCTACATCCTGCCTATATAGGCGTACAATACAGCATGCATGCACATTAATTATTATAATTATACATTATTAAAATTTAGTCAATAAGAACTGCCTATCTACTCCAGGCCATCAGCTCTATTTTTGCAATGGAAACTTGTATCTTAGATGATTTTTGGTAGGGCTGAACACAGGCAGTGCAAATACGTAAACCTACATTATTTTATAAGACCTAGTCCAGAATGGGCGAATTCGCCGTGACTCTCGAGCGTATCACGCGCGACATTTGCGTCCAGAAGGAGCGTGCCAACGCGTGAGCATTAAACATTTCCGTATGAAAATTCTGACGCTCTTCGAGTTCAGACCTGGTCCGGAAGGGGCGAATTCAGGATAATTAAACGCTTACTGATCAGAGTGCTTATAGATGGGGAAATTGAAAATAGATCAGTTTCCTACTGTATCGGCAGTCCTAACTTCAGCCTCTGATGCTGTGTTGACTGTAGCGTGTACCCAAATGCTGTAACATGATGTGACCCCTCAGGGTCTGGCGGGTCGGGCGGCGGCAGCGCGTACGGCAGCGGGCGCCGCACCGCCAGCAGGTAGACCAGGTACCTCCCCGCACCGCCCACACCGCCACACGCACGCCACACCCCACACCCCACACCCCACACCCTTGGTAAATGACATGACCGAGCTATTTCTCCGTTTCTAATCGTACTTTTATGCTTTACTAGTGAACCTTCAGGAAACTTAATTATTTCCCCTTTTTCAGCCCCTTAGGGGTTGATTGTATATTTGACCTAGGTTGCCTATATTTGATTAAAGTCTTGTGATTGTATATTTTCCTGAGAAAAGTCATCAAAATCAATCAGGCTGTTTTAATTTTACATGCAAACTTTTGTCCCCTATTGCAACCCTTTAGGGGCTGATTTTTAAATAAAATTAGCTTATGTGTGATCCTCGGTCTTCAACTATTTTTATTCGTAGGTACTTTACACAAATCAGAATGATTAGAATAGGTTCCTACTGATGAATATCTTAGTCATGTTAGCTTTATCACGAATAGAAAAGTAAAACACTAGAAAAATATACATAAATATTATTAATTCCTACTTGGCACATATAACTAAGTTAACTATGTATATACATTCCTTTATTTAGTTAGGCTTTAGATAATGATTATATTAGATACTTCCTTATTATAAATTAGACTAACTTGTATTTTTCCTATCTGAGCACAACACCTAGGTATAGATTAAAATTATCTGTAGAATTCCCTTCCATTAAATAAAATTTGTTTATATAGCTTGCTTTTCCCCAAAATGTGTTTGTTGTTTATATTTAAAGTAATATTATTGTTTTTATAAAACGCATGTCTAAACAGTTTTTAAAAATATAATTCCATAAATAAGTTGACCTGTTTGCCCCGCAGCGGGGGGCAGAATGGGAGCGACGCCCTGTCGGGGAGCTTCGCCCCCGTGCCACCCGATATATCTTCGCTAATCGATAAGTAAGTCTCTCCTTTTGTTTCTTTTGCGGTACCTACTATTTGAAAAAAGACAAAACTTTGTTTTTACTTCTTATAAGGTACCTAGTGCTTGATAATATCCCTGGCGATGGCGATGAAAATGATCGCACTAACTGAGACATAGCACTCACTCTCCTCTTGAAGAATATAGAATTTGAAATAGGTAATTAAGTTTATGATATTTATATTTTCAGGTATCAACAAAGAAAAGAGCAAGAACGTCGGGAGTGTACGATACATGTATAACACTAACTTGTAACGCTGTTGTAGATTTTGTACTGCGGTCTCTGCGACTACCCAAATATTGTCTTAATAGGTCTTTAACGTATAAAATCTTACCTTTCTACATTAACGCTCAAATTTCTTGCAGTAACGCAATTAAGCAAAAAACATAGAATACTTACCTAAAAAGCAGAAAAATATTACATGTACATACTTAAAAACTTTAAAATATTTAATGAATTTTTTTCTGTGCAACAACTTGTGCATCCTAGCTCTTGACTGACGATTTACGACATTACTATGTTTGTACAAAATTTTCACTTACGATATTATTATGCTGGCCAAAATACCGATTTATGACTTCTTGTTATGATAGTATTTTTTACTATTACATACCTTGTGGTAAAGTCCAACTGATGTTTCATATAGCTCAGTAGTGCGTAAATGCGCTTACAAAATATGGTTATAATTTTTATATAAAACTATAAAAATGGCTTAAACAATTTTGTGATCTTGACGTAAGAAAATCTCCCCATTCTCTAGTGTTAAGAATATATTGTTGTATAGACGATATTTGAAAACGACGTGATTTATTGATGCTGTTCAATGTAACAAGTTAGGTTTTAAAAATGGTACCTAATTCGATTGTAAATAGTAGAAAAATATTAGTACGTAACCATGTGTTTGCTGTGAGAAGTCGATGTCGTCATTAAATGGCACAAGATTCATCTTGAAGTATAAAATTATGCTCTACTTTTCTTTTTATACTTAGTATAAACATCCCTTGTTAAATCTTTCAATATACCTACCAACATATTATTTTGTAATGGAATTTAATATTTCAATCAAAAATTATATTTATTTATGTACTTATCTACCTAGTGAAAGAAGCTTGTCGAGGTAGGTAAATGTTTTTGGTTGTTAACAAGTGACCAAACAAATGTTAGGCATAAGTACGTAATCTATTGTGCAGTAATCTCACAGCAAACTATTAAATATAAAGATATTTTTGTGTACATCTGATTAAACTCATAATATTTCTTTAAGTTTCACTAATTTCACTTATAACTTTGACTGACATCGTTATGTTTAAAATACTTTAATGTTTTGTTAATAGTAATAGGTATCGTGTAGAAGTTGCAATGCGTGCACATTAGTTGGTGTAATCCGGATGGACGCAAAAATATCAAAAGATAACATTCTTACTGTAATGTTAATTATAAATTTGATATTAAACCTAACGTTAACGGCTGTTCCAAACCGCAAAAGATACATATCATTATAATAGACTGCTAATTTTTAAGTGATTCGTAATTCTTTTACTGTATTGTTGATTAATATAGTTGTTTAGGTATTAATTATACACTATTGTATAAAAATCTTTCTATATACATGTTGTGTAATAATAAAATTATTAATATTAGTACGAAGAATGGAAATAAAAATGTGTGTTGTGGTACGACGTGTTAATATTAATACCCACCGTCCTATATTTCACTTTTGTTTATATCTATAATAATTACCCTGCACATTCTTTTAAATTAGTTATTGTATGTCTGTATGCGTTAGCAATAAACAGATTTACCCACATTACGTTTAAACTTAGCAGCTAGCTCACTTAGTCTGGACATTTGACGCTTCCTTATCCGGTAATGGATTTATAGTACCTAAAGTGTGTCAATAATTTACAACATTAATTTAGTATTTATACAACTATTACAATAATCGGTTTTATGGTATTTGTGTATATAATATTTTTTAGATAATATTGAGTAACAATGAAATAAACGCGAAAACAGTGCCTGAACTAAATACCTAAGTACCTAGCAATCTAGCAATATTTGGGGTGCTGTTACATGAAAACACAAAGTTACCTCTGTCCCTAGTTCAGTTTAGCTTATTACCAACATTTACCTACGGCATTTTAAATAAAAAAAATGACAATGTAGGTACGTACTTATCATACCGACTTCGCACGGGTGTTATCTATACTTATATACATAAAGAAAGGTCACTGACTCACTCATCACGAAATCTCAGAAACCGCTGAACGTATTAAGATGAAATTTGGTAGAGAAGTAGTTTATAGTTAGAAGGGATCCGCTAAGAACGGATTTTTTGATATTCCACCCCTAAGGGGGTCTAATAGGGTTCAAAGTTTGTATGAAAGTCCGTCAATTGTAAACCAGGTGTTATGAAAATTGGTGTTTAGAATTATGAAAAAAATAATGAAAAACCTGTATCAAACTTTTTTAAAAATCATCCCCTAAATGGGTAAAATAGGGGTTTTAAGGTTATAAAAAAAGTTTGTCTCTTTGTACACGCTTATCTCCGGATCGGCTGAACGGATTTTTATGGGACTTTCACTAAGAGATTCAGGAGGTTTTGAAGCAACAAATAGGCTACTTTTTATCCTGAAATTCTCGCGGGATCAGGATTCACGCGGGAAAAACTCTTATCGTGGGCTTAAATTTTTATGGTACTTTCACTGGGAGATAGAGGAAATTGTGGACCAACATACCTATAGGCTACTTTTTATCCCGAAATTCCCGCGGGATTGGGATTCACGCGAGAAAAGCTCCTATTCGCGACTGAACTCGCGGGCTCAGATTTTTATGGGACTTTCACTGGGAGGTACAGGAAGTTGTGGGATGTTATAATATAGGCCATCATTTAACCTAGAATTCTCGCGGGATCGAGATTCACGCAGGAAAAACTTTGTGACACACTGAGTTCCACGCGGGCGGAGCCGCGGGCACAGCTAGTAATGTTTAAAATTGAAGCATAGCGCCATCTATTACATACTTACACTGCTTACACAACCTAAAAATAAAATTGAGGGAAATTATGAACTCTTGCCGCCATCTATTGAAAACTTATAGAATTTAGAATTGAAACTCAAAATTGAGTCAGGGAACCGCAACGGCAGCGGCAGAAACCCATCACCACGCGAGTTCATGAAGCCAGCCAGGTATGTGCATTCAACCCCTACTTAATTCCTTATTCCTCATTGGAGGAGAACTCTCCTGGTCCTTCGCGCAAACCCCGCACCCCCTGGTGTAGTTTCGGGCCTACTGGACCCACTATTGGGAATTGGCAGCCCACCTTCCCCATCCCGAAACAACCATCTGGGCCCGGCTACTTGATTTAAGGACTGCACACATTACAATGACTCCACGCCAACGCGGTTACGGAGCCACTCAAATGTAAGCATTCAATAAAGATCCTTATATCTTGGACGTTACGGTTGAATTTCGAGTGTACACTTGAAAAACGTGGACTACTCCCCACCCACTGCTCCGACTCCAACGAGTGGGCCATGCGTTGACCGTGCGCTTACGGTTAGCGGTCGACTCGCCGACCACCCGTGGACCGCTAAAACACAATGCCTGAAGCGGCATTCGGGCGGGAGTCGGCGCGTTAACGGCCACCCGCCCGCGCCTCTTGTTACCTACTCTTGTTACTACATTTGCGAGACATGACACCTAAATTCTAAATCTATATTGTAAATAGGTATGGTTATAAAATTAGTAGTAGGTACATAATATATTATGTCATATCATTTAGTAATACCAATTTTTTATATATTGTAATTAAATAAGTAGGCATAATTTATCCTATACAATATTATGACAATACTTACATGTATTCGGATTAATATTTTCATTTTAATTAGGTATTGGAAAGACATAGCTAATAAAGACTATTGAAAGTAATATATGTAAACAAAATTATTTTTATTTTATTCACGCTCACACATTGGCGCGAAATCAAGGTCGCTGGCCAGCACGAGGCGCGCGTCCTTGGAAGGAACGTTTACTGGTTCTTCAATAATATTATGATTTTATTCTTATGCCATCGCGGACACTAAATATTCTATATGCAAACGGGGTACTCACAATTTTCTATTGTTTTCTCTATTTACGAATGCCGGCGCGCCCCTGTTCGCAACATAATATGATTTTAAGCTTAGGTAAGTATATTATCGCGGATATTAAACATTTTAAACTACGACTTACGACGGTGCTTACGATTTTCAACTGTTTTATCTTTTAACTAATTCCAGTCCGTACTGGTTCATAATATACCTATATATGATTTTAAACTTATATCATCGAGGCAATGATATTATATATCATTGCATCGAGGACAGAAAACATTTTAAATGCAAACGGGTACTCACGATTTTGAATTATAATGTAATCGGAGATATTTAAACACTTTAAGGTACCTACTTATCACTATACCACTTAAAATTCGATAATGTAGTTACTAACCAACGAGTTACAGACCAACGAGTGGGTCGATCAACGTCGACGAGTCGATCACGCGTGGTCGACTCGTTGGTCGGTCGTCGTCGGTGAACAAAACGGTCGGAGTGGGAACGGAGTGGAGTTGGCGTGGAGTGGGTGTGGCGTTGTTATAGTTTGCGCAGACCTTTAGTGTGCTTCATAAAAAAGCTCAAATTTGGAATAAAAAAATTAAGATTATGCATCCAAATAAAAACCATAGGTACCTTATTTTACGTTGGAGCAAACAGTTGATTTACCCCCTCCACACACGATTCGTAAGCGTAGTCGTAACGTAAGCGTATTGAAATCGAGCGTCGAGCATGAACATCGTCGAACAAGTCTGCTGCACACAAAGCGTATCGTAAGCAAAATCTTAGCGAATCGTAGGAGAATACGCCTCGTGTGAATGTTTATACTCGTAGTGCTCTCGTCGTACCCGCGGATAACGATACGCTTACGCTACGACTACGTTTACGACTCGTGTGCGATGTCTACATAAAAAATTAAATTAAAAAAACCCCCGACACAAACATTTAAAAAGTAAAAAATAATATCTTTAAAAATAATACGTCGCGTTGGGGGACCGCTTCTAACTATTCATTATCTAAGTACGATTTTATTCATAAGTATCACTTGCTTACCTACTTAGGACTTTTACCCAAGACTTATCATTTATCAATATTTTTTTGTGTTAAAGTTAGAAGTAAATGGAGCGATCCCCCAACGCGACGTATTATTTTTAAAGATATTATTTTTTACTTTTTAAATGTTTGTGTCGGGGGTTTTTTTAATTTTTAATTTAATTTTTTATTTTATACTTTTTATAGGTAAAAACATTTTGGATTATGTTATAAATATTCTCTTACTGTACGCTTTCATTTGAGACCCCACACGAATATATTTGCATACATACGGTTATTCTTCCCCGCTTTCACCCCCCACAACTATTAAACGGCTCAACCGATTTTCATCAAACATATTGTAAAATATGCGCCCGTAAGTTCCCTTTAATACAAAAAAAACTAAATTGAAATCGCTTCATCCGTTCGGGAGGTATGATGCCACAAAGAGACAGAGTGAAAATTCTTCCCCGCTTTCAACCCCAACAAATTTTAAACGGCTCAACCGATTTTCATCAAACATATCTAAAAACACGCGCCCGTAAGTCCCCTTTAATACAAAGAAAACTAAATTGAAATCGCTTCATCCGTTCGGGAGCTATGATGCCACAGACAGACAGACAGACACACAGACACACACACACACAGACACGTCAAACTTATAACACCCCTCTTTTTGCGTCGGGGGTTAAAAATTAACTTGAATCCGTTCAGCGTTTTCGGAAATTACCGGATATAGAATTTCTACCTAGTCGTAGTCTGTGACGACGACGACTCATAGGCTACGTTCCAGAAGCTGATCATAACAATCACGCCTGTATTTCGAGTTCCGTTAGGTTTTTACATTATTGTTGTTTAATCTAATTGAACGGATTTGGGCGTTGATGTAAACATTACAAATCGCGGGCTTGAAAAAATAAGGCGCAAACTTAAAGAAATAAATCTCAAAATATTTTTTTTGCTCTACGTGCATTC
The DNA here is from genome assembly GCA_905404135.1 of Hesperia comma. Taxonomy (NCBI): domain Eukaryota; kingdom Metazoa; phylum Arthropoda; class Insecta; order Lepidoptera; family Hesperiidae; genus Hesperia; species Hesperia comma. The sequence continues at coordinate 22,814,345 of FR990014.1, read as the reverse complement.
AAAATTATACACAGTATTTTTTCCCGATATAACCCTTCAGAAATAATTTCATTTATGACCTGTTTTTCGGAATCATAAAAAATATATTTTCCGTCGCCATCTTATAAAATTTGAAAAGCACGCCAAAGACAGCGCCCACAACGCGCCACTGATTCGGATGTCTCTTATAGATAGTAATATAGATCAGTGGGATGGGTCATCGAAGATGTGGATGTTATCCATTACGTCATAGGTATTCATAATTACGGTACAACATTCTGAACAATCAATAATGAGAGAGAGAGAATCAACACCTAATGCGGGTCGCCGTTTTTGTGCTCACCAAATGGCGCCACCGGCGAGTGAGGTCCTGCTGTCAAAGCCCGCCCATACATAAACAGTGTCAAATGACATTCAGACAAGTGAGAAGTGACAGTGCCACAAATTATCTGAGCCGGTGGCCAAAATTGTAACTAATGCAAATGTTAAACTGTTGTCAGACAAAGACAAAGACAGTAGCGCCCTTCTTAGCGGGTCAGATAAGTTTGTGGCACTGACAGCCAGACCTCACTCTACACTAGCCCCTCTGGCGGCGAATTCACACGCTTTTACCCTCATTGAATGTTGAGGTCGGGATTGTTATGGGCTTGTTACGGAACGCGGCCACAGATTAACTTATTTATCATTACCATTCACCAGACAGGCGAAAGTTAATTCGATTTTCTATCATTTAAGTTGACTTTGAACGTGAAATCATTACGTCAGTCATTACATTATTTATAAAAAATTCGATAATATTACTTTTATATATTGCTTGACCAGGAATATAAAAAACCTCGCCATATCTCTCTCAGAAATCGACATTAACTGAAACTGAATTACTAAAGAATCTTAAAAAGTAAAACACTTATTATGCTTTAAAATAATGAATGGAGCGCAAATTATAATACCTATTTTAATCGATTTTATTACATAATCCGTATTATTATGTGACATTGTAACGAATGACATGACGTTTGTATGATTCGTTTCGTTATGACATATTGTCAGCACAATTCAGCACATCACTACTCTTTACGAACAACACTAGTCACTGTCCATTTTCATTTGCGGGTGGTCGTATTTCATTACAGAAATCCTAAAAAAATTGTTAATAAATCGTCGTTACAGCGTTTGTGTGAACTGTGTTATTAGAATTAGGTTTTGAAATTTAAAGGTTGTGGTTTTCTCTATAAATAAGTACAAAAGTAGACATAAAAGTAAAAATTGCGTATTGTTTTGGTCCCATTCACGTCTATTGATTTATTGTAAGCCACTGACCTCCTTGTCATATTTGTAATGTTACACTGGTAAATAATTAATAATTACGCCGAAAATCTGCGCGATCCATACCGAAATGCGTTTCTGATGTTGTACCTACGTTATTAAAATGCCTAAAGTGATAGCTAACTTTGGTTGTGTTCTTCCGAGATGTTATGGTTAGTGCATTGTAATTAGTTGTAAACTAGTTATTTCGTTATGGTGTGCATGTTCCACAATGATGACGCCTATTGAGGAGAAGAGAGATGAAAAAGTAAGTATTATTTTGCATTACCCTTAATTTTCCTGGAGCCTTATCATTACACAAATGCCTAAACAAAACATTATAACCATGCCTTTGCAGTACATAATAAATAACATCGTAAGATTTTAACTTCATGTGAAATTTTCTAAAATTATTAATTATCAAATTAATTGGTTTTGGTTATTGATAAAAGATACTAAAATTCTCAGTATCCAAAAAGATTGCTGGCCATGATAATTGAGTGTGAACACCAAATCAAATGGGATTATTGTCAAATTGATGATTATTTTAAAATCACACTGTTTAGTCTTTGGGAGTTTTTTTTATGGAATTAAGATAGCAAAGAGCATGCAGCACCACCCTTCCGCTGCCGCCCATAACAACTGTGACCGACCCAGAACTAGACTCAAAGGGACTAGGATGGTTAGTCCAGTTAGTAGATGGTGTTAGAATATTAGTTGGTTAGTTTGCTAATAAGTGTGAGGACAGGGAATGTTAGTGATAATTTGTCCTGTTAGTTAATGTAAGTAATATTCCAGTTAGTTATTGTTAGTATGAGTCTCGTTCTAATTCGGTCACAGATGTATTGCTACCCTTGAGGACTGAGATGGTTGATGTTTGAAAAAAATTATTATTATTGTTGTTTTAGAGATCCATTGCATAGTATTCACAATGGCTTAAGTTTAAATTGATTCAAAGCCGTTTTTTGTTTGAATAAACCATATAAGAAAATGTTTCCTTGGATTTATTGATAGGTGATGAGACAACCAGTAGCAGGCAATGGATGCCACTTTGGGCTGGTACTCAAATAGTCCTTTGTGTGGTCCTGGGGCAAGGCAATTTTTATGTTAGGTTTAATTTCTATTTTCAGTACTGGTGTGTGTTCTTGCCCTTGTTTGTTATACATGGCACTAACAATTCACAGAAACTTAATATACTTACTACATAGTATAAAACAAAGTCGCTATTTTTGTCCGTCTGTTTGTTTGTTTGTCTGTTTGTCTGTTTGTCTGTATGCTTAAATCTTTAAAATTACGCAACGGATTTTGATGCGGTTTTTTGTAATAGGTAGAGTGATTCAAGAGGAAGGTTTTTATGTATAATACATGCATATATTCCCACGAGAACGGGATCCACGCGGGTGAAACCGCGGGCGGGCCGCTAGTACTTATATATATCATTATTTATTTGATTAACACAATTATTTTAACTCTATTCAAAGATCTTTAGAATTTGATGAACAAGAAGTGATAAAGACAGACTGATTCACTATACTCAAAGAAAATCAGAATAAAAATCAACAACCAAATAACTATATGTATGTGTGAAATTCAAAGTTTTTACAGCCATTTTGTTTGGTTTCTAGATAAACATACTAAAATAACCCCCGGCAGTGGAGGAAAAGGAGATCCCTCTTTTTACAATTACTACTACATTTAGTAAACTACATTGAACTTAATTATGCCATGTCATTTTACTGTTAGATAAAAATTACTGGAAAGAAAATTAGGGTCAGGTGGGGTAAGAGGGACGCTGGGGGAAGAGTAACAGTCACTCGTAAAAAGAAAACTATAATGCCCAGCTCTATGGTCACTACGTCGATAAAACAATATTAGGCGTAGTTCAAATATTCTTGGATAGATTGCGCTGGAACACAGCAACTAAGCGAGCAAAAGAGAAAAAAAAATATCAGTTGTCAAGCTAAAGAAACCAAGACCTAGCGGCGTTCCTTGTTTAAGTTAATTTTAGTATTAAAAACATCAGTGTTGCGGTTTATTGCTATGGTAAGTGTATATATTACGTTTAATCTTTATTTTCTACGTATTACATTGTTTGTAACGTGTGTTTTTAGTGCTTTTTCGATGTCAATAATAACATAACCTTCAAAATGGCAAGCTGGGAAAGAGGAACGGCTATACCAAGTTAAGAGAAACATATGTTCCTCTTTTCCTATTTCAGGGGTAACAAACATATTTAAAATCCGCTAAAATATAACACGTTCCGAAAATAGCCATGATTTGCTTTACTATTTATTTGTTACAGAAAAAAAGCAAAATGCCTCGAGCTTACGTAAGAAAGACCGATAGAAGTTCTTACCCGAAAGAAAAACTATTAGAAGCAGTTAGGGCCGTTAAAAGTGGCGCCATTCATTTCTATTTTTAACCGACTTCAAAAAAAAGGAGGTTCTGAGTTTGATCTGTATGTATGTATGTGTATGATTTTGATGCAGTTTTCAGCATAGTATTTTTCAGACTTAGGAGAAGGTTTTAGGTATATTAGACGACTTAAAAAATGGAGTTTTGCACTTTAAAACGTGTTTTACGTATTGTCCGCCATAAGTTCGCATTTGGCTGAACCGATCTTAAAGTGGATTTCAGTACAGTAATTTTTAGAATTAGGAAAAGGTTTTTGGTAGCTTTACCGACTTAAAAAAATGGCGGTTCTTCTTTTTATTAATACAATCATTTAATAGCACAAAGAGTTTAGTACCTCTGACCTTACTTATATGTTCCTCTTACCCCAAATTTCGTTTTTGTTTGCTGTCATCCTAAAGAAGACCTTATTTAAAACGAGGCGAGGTTTAATTCCTTTTACTCAAAAAAATGTTTAAAACATGCTATGTTATACACTTAAAAACATAAGTTATTACTTAAAAATATCGAGTGTTCCTCTTACTCCAAATCTCGGGAAAGAGGAACATTTATAAGACCTAGCTTTGTTGCTAAATTGTGCCGTAATTACACGAAGAATTTAGTTCTGTGTCAAAAAAAAGTAAGTATATTTCAAAACAGAAGATTTGTTTCTATTATTATCAAAGTAAATGTATAATTTTGATAGCTGAAGGCCAAAATATGAAAATACCAGTAAAGTATGTTTCTCTTACCCCACTTGACCCTAATTTATTTTATTTTGAATGAAAATCATCACAAGTAATTTAAAAGTGAGTAAATGCAAGTAATCTCATCACAATGGTTTGTATAAACAATTGTGAAGGACTACAGAGGTTACATTATCTTGAAAAGCATAATATCTAATGTACCAATGACATAACTTGAGTGTGTTCTTCCATTTATATCCTCTGACCAAATAAGTGTTATCTAACACTTAGGCGTCATTACTTAAGTACATTTATCAAGTGTCTTATCAAAGCACCAAATATTTTTGGGAGATAAATGTAGAAGGGTCAGTCTTAATGTTCAAAGTGCCATTTGTGTGTATTGTAACCATTAAGTAATGAACCTTAAATGTATGCCAGTGAAAATTATCATTTAATTGAGTACCTAATTCAAATCGCAAATAGTTTTTGTAATAGCTATAGAGTGTTCAACCATTTAATTTATTTATTACTAGCTTTTACAAGCGGTTTCACCCGCGTCCCGTGAGAACTACTTCGCGTACTTCAGATAAAAAAAGCCTATAGTCTTCTTCAATAAATGAGCTATCTAACATTGAAAGAATTTTTCAAATTGGACCAGTAGTTCCTGAGAATAGCGCGTTCAAACAAACAAATTCTTCAGTTTTTTTACACCTTGGGCTACATTATCGCATTTTACTAAGGAATCGCGAATTTTTTTGAAAATATAATATAGCCTATGTCACCCGGGAATAGTGTAGCTTTCCAACAGTGAAAGAATTGTTCAAATCGGTTCAGTAGTTTTGGAGCTTATTCAATGCAAACAAACAATCAAATCTTTCCTCTTTATAATATTAGTATAGATTATGGAATAAGGTTAAAATTAAAACATAAATTAAGTAAGTTACTAACAAAATATTTCAATTTTAATATAAATATAGTATTAAGCTAAGCGTCCACAGATCGGTATCGTACGCATCGGACGCATCGCAGTATCGCAATTTGTATAGAAAGTACGATCCGTACGATGCGGATCAGTGGACGCACTTGTATGATTTTCTATACAAAGAATACTACGATCCGTTTAATGCGATGCGTCCGATGCGTACGATACCGACCTGTGGACGCTTAGCCTTAAGCACGCTTTTTGCAATTTATGGTATTTCTTATAATATTTATTTTTTATTATTCTCAGTACAATAATGCATAAACGCTATTTACTGACGGAGATCGTAGATCATGATCAAAGGTAGAAGGAAAGGGTAGGAAGAGAAAAAAACTTTTTTCCTCATGGTCCTAGTCTCTAGACATACGAAACAATGTAATACTTGCGCTGACGTCAGACCTTTTCAATTTAATCACACTTCTTGAAATTGGTTAACATTATGCTGGAAGATTCACTTAATTAAGGTCCTTAATAAATTGAGCTATTTTAAAAACGACACATAAAATTCTTCCTTTGTAAGGCGCCGGTCTCCAGTCGAGATTTTGGCCGATGAAGTGAGCGTCGGGCGACGGGTGCGGGATTAAGGGTTAAAATTGACGAAAGTTCTGACCCTGCCTGAAAGCACCCGACGAGGGTTAAATAATTGTTGCTGTTTCATGATAACTAGGGCCAATTAGTTAAAAGTCCTCCGAAGAACAAAACTTAATGAAATTTGCGTTGCTTTGGGTACTTTACTCCCGAAATGTATTAACGATGAAGGGTTGGCAAACGCTTTGTTATATGGTAAGGTTTTGATGATTAATTACCTTCCATTGCATATGAGTATGACATATGTGATTACGTCGGCCACGTAAGGTTTCATGGCGAGTCTATATCCCTATCGTATCGAACAGACTCTCTAAGTTAATCAGCCTACGCGGTGCGCCTCAACTATAGGACGGGGTGAAATGTGTCAACAATCACTCTAGCCGGCTATACGGTGTCGTTGCTCCGCTAAGCCTGTTAAGACTGCGTGCCAGAGTGCCATGCCTTCACATTATCTAGGAGAATGTTTGACCTGATATATAAAACCCTCAGCCCGGTTCAGTCGAACACGCTCAGTGATGTTGCGAAACTGTTACGTGCAGGTCGGGATATCTTCGGTTCTGGACCAGATTGATTAAGTGTGGAGTTTCCAGGCTTTGTGATAATGGGGAAGGTTTGTTTGCTCAGCTCTTAATTATAATCGGTACCGGTCAAAATTATTTTGGGTGCCTTGGGGAAGTTATTAATTTCATGTCTAACCATTTCGCGCCTCGCTGAATCCTCCTTGAAGTTACGATGACGATTTTAATAAACGGAATACTTATATTTTTTTTTGGTAAAAGTTTCTGTATTGCTAAAAACCGCGTTAACATTTATTAGATTACCAATGTAGGTCAGAATACTCAGAATCTAAATATAGAGATCGAGTGACGAAAGTTTAAGTTTACGAATATAGAATCTTTCACGTTTATTTTTACTATAAAGTTTGTCCTTACTTAGTCCCTCTATTCTATTACCCACCCATTGATCTCATTCTGTCCTACCATACTCTTCACGTGACTTCCTTCCCGTATACTCCGTGTCCTGTAGGTGACCAATCACGCTCCTTACGTGACTTCCTTCCCGTAGGCTCCGAGCTCGCTATGTAGTAAAGAGTCGAATGTTGTTCATTGGTCCCCGTTCCCCCAGATCCGGATGGTGCAGGTGTTCCCGCAGCCTCCGAGATCGCATGCTGTCTAGTAAACACCGGATTGTTCAGTTGTGCCCTTCCCCCAGATCCGGACAGGCATGGTGCAGGTGTCGGACGGCAAGTCGCGGCCGCGGCCGGCGCGGCTGGTGCTCACCATGGACGCGGTGACGGTGCAGCGCGAGGCGCCCGTCGCGCCGCAGCCGCCGCGCGACCGCTCCGTGCCACACGCTAGGGTAAGCTGCTGTCGGTGGCTGAGTTGTGGGAGTCAGCAACTGCCATTGACAACTTTATTACTTATGCTCACAGTTCAATTTAGCTTGTAGGCATCGACATCAGAAGCGTAAAATGTAGTATCACCGATACGTTATCAATCGACAAAGACGTAAGAAGAAAGGTGCTATCTTTCAATCTTCTAGTCGGAAAAGTACTTTTCGTCTGACGGCTGATTCAAGCAAGATGATGGTACCTGACCAGCCGGGTTTCAGTAATATGTAATACCAGCACTTATTGTAATAATTCGTGTAATGATTTAATAATAGTAACAGGGTAGTTACGATCAGGGGATTACGAGATAAAAGCAACTTCCATGGAGAACTGCAATTTTAGAGAATATTTAACTACAATGCGACTATAAAAATAGAGAAGCAACTTGGTTGGGAAGCCTACTCGCATGCATATTGGAAGAGATTGGTTCGCGTGCCAGGTTTGGAACTGAAAACTTGGTCTCTGAAGAGTAGATTGTAGGTGACCATTGAAATAATTAAAACACTCTACGTATTTCAATTATGTATTAAAGAAAAATCAGTAGACGTGTAATATGTGCAATCAATACGCAATATGGAAAGTTCTATTAACAACTAGGATACATGTTATTGATGTTTGATATTACTTTGTTTATTATTTCGACTCGGCTCAACAGTCAACATCGTTCGCCCTAATGGAATTGGACAGTGTACCGAAACTTCAAAAGCACGGAAGCGTTAAGGAAATTCGTTAATAGCGGGGTCATCTACCCAATTCCTGATTAGGTTGGACTTAGCAGTAAACATTTTTGATTACGTGTGTTACGGTGTGTTACACTTTGGCTTTGATGTTCTGAAGTTACGATGTCTTATGTAGTAATAGCCAAGTGGGATGAATTTTGGGCTCCAGAACGTAGAAACACTGGATCGAATACTGCACGCATCCAACCATTGATTATCAAAAATGATGTGCATATTACAATATAGTTAGCGGTTGCTTCGGTGAAGAGGAATAAGTATCGCGGGAACTTGCATACTTTAAAGTAGGTACTTCATAATGTTATCGAAGACGCGTGAAGCCTGCCAATTCGCACTTAACCAGCAGTGGTGAACTATGGCCTGTACCACTTATATTGTGGGAGTACTCTCAGAGGAGACCTGAGCTCAGCAATAAAGGGGGCTTATTCGGGTCAGGAATGAAGTGATAAAGTAGCATAAACTGTAAGAATTTCTGTCGTAGAATAACCCTGTAAATCACAATATTTGTGTGTGTGTCAGGAGCGGATGGTGCAGGTGACGCGGCAGAAGGTGGGCGGGCTGGGGCTGAGCATCAAGGGCGGCGCGGAGCACAAGCTGCCCATCCTCATCTCCAAGATATACAAGGACCAGGCCGCCGACCACACCGGCCAGCTGTTCGTCGGTGACGCTGTTATTAAAGGTAACTTTGAAGGAATACTATGAAAAAATACTGTAGGATTTCTTTAAAGTCATAATATATTCAGAACTGTCATCATTGTAGAATCAGTTTCAGGTCTGGTTTGGTTGTCTGGTAGTTTATTACATAGCCCTGTTTTTTTTTCATGATTTTTTCAAATATGTATAAGATTTTATATGAAACAAAGTTGGTTCGACTACGTCGGCTTTATTCTAAAAGTAACGATACTAAATGCCCACGTAAACCTACGCATTTTTTATAATTATAATAAATGCATAATTAAACCAAGGCATTCGCCGATTCATCGATGCGTTTATTTGTTAAACAATGAGTTCACCAAAATAGAAAGTTGAAGTACAAAGGAGTTTCCAAGAATGAATTTAAATCGTCTATTCAAGAGTGGGCTATTGTTATACCAGATTCGGGTGTAATTACATCATGGTACAACGTTGTTATGGGCACAACTGCGCGTTGAATTGACTATATTAAATCTGGTTTGTAAGATATTTGACGCAATATAAGAAGTTGTCATTCTTTAGGACAGCGGGAGAATCTTTCTTCTTACAACTTTTCCGCTTCCCACAGCATACAAATTCTGGTAAGGATGCTTCACTGATTCTGAATATCACAAAGAATATGAATAAAATTCTTCCTTTACTGAGTGACCAGAGTGACTGACTGACAGACAATGCACAACCGAGACTGCTGGATACAAGAAGCTGAAATTTTGCATGCATGTTCCTTAAGCAGTGCATTGAATACTAAGAGAGAATTTTTGACAATTCCCCCTAAAGGGATAAGAAGGTGAATAAACTTAAACAAAAATTCTACACGGGCGAATCCGTGAGGGGAAGTTATCAAAAGTTGAATTGCTATTTCCTCCAAGCGCCTGCCTCAGCGTCGTTATTGCAATCCACAACAAATATTACCCTTTCACAGTTTCGACGAGCCGGAGCCGCCGAGGTATCAGAGCGAGGCGTTCTCTGTTCTAGTTTGCGGCGTTTTATCTGCCAAATGGGCCCTCGCGTCTCCACTTTCCATCGCGGTAAAAGCGCTGCCGTCGCAAATGTCCGTTTTCCATTGTCGCCTCTTGCACTGATTCCCAGCGCATTGTGGCTGTTCGGCGTTCGGCTGGCTGTTTGCGTTGCGACGTTGTCGGGAGTTGGGACGAGGCCGGGAACTTTGCGTTCTACATTTTGAAGGATGCCTTTGTGAACGAGGCGCTTGCAGTTTCTCACCTTAGTTTCACTTGGTGTTCTTTTTACGTGAATCTATTCTAACAATATAAAGCGGAAGAGTTTGTTTGAACGCGCTAATCTCAGGAACTACTGGTTTGAATTGGAAAATTATTTTTGTGTTGAATAGTCCATTTATTGGAGAAGGCTTTATAATAACATCATCACACTACGATCAAAGGACTGGGCAAAATGTTTCCCGAAGCAGGTCTGCTGGGTCACCTAGTAGTCGATAAACAAGCCGTCTTATGTTAATGACATTGTAGTCTTTGAACGTCAGCAACATCTAATCACCATCTCACCTCGATCTTTTGTATTTAGAAGTGAAAATTCTTAAATTGAGTTGTTTCAGTAATAGGCACGTAGTGACTGAGTTGCGGTATTTCTATACTTCTGACACGGAAACGCCACGACACGGCATTTGTATTCCGCTGTGGCTTTGTGACATATAAAAGTAATAAGTTTATCCCAGGCTTGGAAATAAATATTTATAAGTTATTTGTTTGGCTTGGCTAAGTAAATATTTTGCACGGCATTAAAAAGTTGCTGGCGATTACGGGGATTGTATCAAAAAGAAAAAAACTTTTCTTTCTGGTTTCAGTTACAAAAAAAGTTCTAAAACTGAAAGAAGCGAAACGTTTCTGGGGGTGACAGTCGATTTATCCTGCAGGTTGTCGCCTTTCGTGTCGGCTCGGTTGTGATTCCAATCGGCTCAGTCCTCGAGGATATCGACAATGTCCGACTGTTTTTACTATTGTTTCATCTTTAGGAAAAAATGATTATTCATTCAAGAAGTTTTATTTTATTTCCTTCGTTTTATTTGAGGTAGGACATACAGACCCACATTGTGGTTGTTTCACCAAATTCAACCGCACTGCGGATGAGCGCATATCAAGATTATGAAGAACTTTCAGATACCTATGCAGGTTTCTTTCAATGTTTTTTTCGCTAAAGCAAGATTAATTTCTTTTTCGCGCATAACTTGAAAAATTCAAGATCCCTTAGCGGCTTTATTTCAGACCACAAGGCTATTTCTTTGACGATCTGTTATGTACGGCGCAATGCTTGCCATGCTGGACTGCGGATTGAAGGGTTCTGGTTCTGAGGTCGAATCTTAGAGAGACAGAAATAATGTTGAGTTTAAAAAGAATCTGCTCTCGGTTTAGGATTGTGTCTTCTTGTCTTTGAATGTTGTCCATGGCGCCCACGTCATATGTGTGTGGGGCTATAAGTATGAGGCGATATTTTTTTTTCTTTTCAATAAAAGCTCAAAGTTTGACGTTTTATTTCTTGTCCTCGTAGTTACGAAAGATATTACTGACTGTGAAGAGAGTGTGAAGCAGCCCTAAATACCGGCACCATGTATTATTTACGTCGGAAGCCGGCAAGCCGGTAGCTAGCAACCGCAAGACGCAGCCGCACGGGCCGCAAGCCGCGCCGGACGTGCGGACGTCCGGGCGAGCGCGTCATGCGTCGCGCCCGTGTTGCCGTGTACGCCACTTGGCGAACAATAACGGTGTAATTGTAGCTTGTGCTAGGAAAACTCGTATTGTTTTCAGAAACAAAACTAACCTTAGTACAGGAGTATTACTACGATTATCACGTACCTAGTCTTACGTATCACGAATCACGACTTAGTTTTAACTAGTTATATTTGTTGTTTAAGCTTAATAAAATTTTTCAAATAAATAGCATCTTGTTTAGTATTATTATTCTTATTATTATTTTGCAATTAATTCTTTAAATTATCAATTTAATATTATTAATTAATTCTTTAATATTAATTGCAAAATATACCTACTCAAAACCGAACTTTCTGAGTTTTCCAATAAATGCGTTATTTTGATTGTGTTAAAATATTTACATCATTAAAAATCAATCAGCCCTTCTATTAAATGTTCAAGAAATATGACTACCGAGTAAAACAGGACAAATGTTTTCGTATTATCTATTATTCAACGGGTCGGTATCGTGCGTGCCGCCGCGCCGCACGGCCGCACCGCACGGCTGCCGGATGCGGCTCGCACGTGTCATCAATAAACCTCATTAAGGACTGCGCACATTACATCTACTTGACTCCAAGTGCACTCAGATTCAAGTCAACGAAGCAAAGAAAAGTAAGCTTTCTACGGTTTTTCTTTAGGTTGAGTTTGCAGTCAGATCGGTATTGTAAGTGTTTTGGATGAGTTGAAGTAAGTATTCAAATGAATATAAAATATTCAGAGAAAATATAAAATTAATAAGAATTAAATAGGAGCGGAGTCGATTATTTCTCATCGTGTTGATTTAATGTACTACACAGACCCTAAAATACACTCGTAGTTAACTGTAGGCAGGCGTTGGTAACTTATCTGCCAACATACTATGTATTGTAGTTACTAGTGTTATTACCGATTCTGCGCATAATTATCGCGTATCTTTTAAATATGTAGGTTGTTTACTAATTGTATTCCAAAGTACGAAGAGCAAATGAAGATAGTACTTAAATAAGTTTTCATAGCACCAAATTTTCTTAAACCTCGGTTGGCTGTTTTATGAAAACATTTGATTCAGTTCGCATTGCTGAAAAAATGGGTTGGAAAAACGATTCTTTACGCAATAATTCGATTTCCCACGAACCCCTAGTATTTTCTTGAATACACGCTTTACTTGGGTCTTTGCCAAAATACAGGATGTTTCATAAGAAGGCACTATACTACGTTGAGAGCTGTCCTACGTGATATTAAGAAATAAGTTTTGTAAAAATGTCACAGTGTTCGACATTTTGACCTTTGTTTCGCTTTTGGAAAATTAAGCTCTCTTAACCTACTTTTTTGTTGAGTCTACAAATGAGGAGACATTTCTTTTCCGCACCCTCAGATAGTTGGTCTGCTCCCAAGTGGCGTACTTCGGTCGATTGCTCGCGAACAACGCAAGCCGTTCGACGATGCATCGCGATTGTCATTACGGAGGAATGATTCTGAGGTCAATTAGTCCCACATGTGGCCAATTTGCCCTCATTGATGCTCGTTTCAGGGAATTATCACAAGCGTGCAAATGTTAAGTAGTTAAATGGTTCTAAATAATAAATATTTAGTGAATTGATATGAATCTGGCGGACTGCCAGTTTGATAGGCTTAGTTAGGATTTAGGATTCGTGCTGGCTGTGAATGGCGAGTTTCACTTAACTGGTTGGTCATCTAAGATGGATAAAGATAAAGGAAAATAAGGATAAAGGAAAAATAGGACAATTTTAGGATTAGGTAATATAAAATTGGAAATAAAATTAAATGTATCTGTTTATTTCATCACAAAACCCCGCTACGGGGATTCTAAAAGTGCAAATTCCATTGTACATCTATTTATATAACTTCATTATATTTACTTACACAGCATGAAGATACTTAGGTAGCGTTTTTGAGCGGTAACTACCCAGCCGCGTTGCGCGACGGCTCACTTGTGGTTAATTACAGCCAATTAGGTCCCAGACTACTCGAGCTATAATAAGGTATATCTAGATATTCCTGCCTACTAAGTAATAGACTCTTCGGCTCGGAAGAGAGTCTGTTAAGGAGTAGATAGTGACCGCGCGTAAGGTTACATCTTCCGGAAAATGCATTCATAATTAATCCGAATTCATACCTCTGAATGACACACTGCATGGATAATGCAATTATAATTAAAAACATATCTTGCATATGCTGACGCTCCCATTGTAGCTTTGTACGTACCTACTCTAAAATGAGACGAAATTACTTCATTGTTTTACCGGTTCCTTCCTGAAGATTCAAACTTGCTCTTACGTGCGAAATTCAAATGTTAACTGTTATAATGTCTGGCGGGTTTCAATATACAATTACGTACTATAATTTGCCACGGGAACTGTATGCAGTCCTTTATTTATAACTAGCGACCCGCCCCGGCTTCACACGGGTGCAATAACTATTTAATGGATGTTATTATACATATAAACCTTCCTCTTGAATCACTCTATCTATTAAAAAAAACCGCATCAAAATCCGTTGCGTAGTATTAAAGATTTCAGGACACAAAGGGACAGAGAAAGCGACTTTGTTTTATACTATGTAGTGATTTATTGATTAACCAATTAAGAAAACGTTGGACGTGAATACATCGCTGCTCACGTGTATTGATTGTGCACGTGTACAATGGATGTATTGGAGAGCCTTGCCCAACGTAAGTGCGTGTATTTCAATAAAACAAAAATATATTTACAAATTGCAGTTGCCGCTACACGCCGCTCGTAATTATGATGTTTCGTTGTTTCTGGGTCACGTAGCGTTCTTTCATATGTTGCAACAATGATAATCTCTTGTGTTACTCATGTATTGTTTAGGCATTGTGTTTGGGCCCCGTATGTATGTCGTGGAGTGGATTGTGCTGCCGGTTGTAGTTGGTGGTACTCGATGCCTCAATGGATTGGCAGTTGATTCGTTTCTATTGATAGATTTACCTGGGCAGTCCGATAAGTACTTAGCCTTACCGACTGATCGCGTCATTAAAACAAAAAAAAAAATATAAACGTCAATTACATTCTTCTAGGCGGTTACTGGTAAAATTTTAAGCGAATCGGACTTAAAGTTTTGTTTTGACCGCGTGTTAAAGGTGGCGTGTTGGTGAATTTTTGCAAAATGGAAAAAGAGCAATATCGTTCAGTGATTCGATTCTTGTTTTTGGAAGGGAAATCGCGTCGCGAAATCAAAGAGCGCTTGGATGCTGTGTACGGTGACTCTTCTCCTTCGATGGCGACTGTCAAAAATTGGTTTAACGAGTTCCAACGTGGTCGTACATCGGTTTTTGACGAGCCACGCCCAGGTGCCCCAAAAACGGCTACCACGGAAGAAAACGTGACAAAAGTTCATGATCTCGTATTGGCAGACCGCCGATTAAAGGTGCGCGAGATAGCTGAGACAGTAGGGATCTCAAAAGACCGCGTGGGTCATATCCTACATGAAATTTTGGGCATGAGAAAGCTGTCGGCGTGATGGGTGCCGCGTTTGCTCACTCCGGATAACAAACGCAACCGTGAGACCACTTCAGAGCAGTGTTTGGCGCTGTTTAAGCTTAATCCGAAGGAGTTTCTGCGTCGTTTCGTGACCGTCGACGAAACATGGATCCACTGGTACACACCAGAGACCAAGGAACAGTCGAAACAGTGGACTTCACCCGGCGAACGTGCTCCAAAGAAGGCAAAGACTGTCCTATCGGCCGGAAAGGTGATGGCTACCGTTTTCTGGGATTTACAAGGCGTGATCCATATTGACTACCTGGAGAAGGGTAAAACGGTCACAGGGCTCTACTATGCCAAATTATTGAGCCAATTTGACGTCGAATTGAAGACAAAACGGCCTCATTTGGCAAAGAAAAAAGTGCTCTTCCACCACGACAACGCACCGGCACACACCTCCGCCGTTGCCATGGCGAAATTGGTCGAATTAGGCTACGAATTGCTGCCCCATCCCCCGTATTCTCCAGATTTGGCCCCGTGCGACTTCTTTTTGTTTCCAAATTTGAAAAAATCACTCGCCGGGCAGAAATTTGAGTCGAATGAGGCGGTTATCGCCGCCACGGAGGCGTACTTTACTGGTCTTCAGAAAACGTATTTTTCAGACGGGTTAAAGAAGTTGGAACATCGCTGGGTCAAGTGTATCGAATTAAAAGGAGATTACGTTGAAAAATAAATCGCCATTTAAAAAAAAAAGTCCTTTTTCTTTTGTAGGCTAACTACTTATCGGATTGAGGTCTGATAGGCTGCCCTCGCTTCATATGCCTTACGCGCTTCCCAATTCAGAAACGTTTACTACATAATACAATTTTTATCGGTTGGTTTGATTGTATTTACTTTTACACTGTTGTTTTCATTGTATTTTAAGTTTATCGCTTTCTTACTCTTTCCTCATAAAGAACAAAGGTTCATTATGGAATAAATTAAAAGTGTCACGCAAGTGAAAATTCGCGTGACGTGTGTGCCCCGGGAGTAGCCTGAGCGGTTGAACACGCGGTCCACGCTTTGTTTGGTTAGGGAAATATAAAATTATTTTATGTAGGCATGCTTAAAACTGCCAAGAACTAAGTGTAAAAAAAGCAGGTAAAGTCTTTATACGCTAGCAGTAGTTCCTCAAGTCTATGAAGGTCCGACTGATACGTGCAAGTCACATTGTGTAGATATTCACTTTACAACACAAGCTTCTAACATTTTGCAAGTTGAATTAGAATTACAGCTTAATCTAACTTGAAATCCTACTAATATTATAAATGCGAAAGTTTGTAAGGATGTATGTGTGTGTGTGTGTGTGTGTTTGTTGCTCTTTCACGCAAAAACTACTGAATGGATTTTCATGAAACTTTGCAGTAATATAGCTTAGACATTGGAATAACATAATTTGTTAAAATTTATAGAGATTTTTGAAGGGACTGGTTACCCGAAGTGAAGCGAGGGCGGGTTTACTAGTTTAGCATAATTATTGCTTAAGTTTCGATGACAACGCAATTTGTTGAGAAGCATGACCGGATATTACGCTGAGGATTAGCTCCAAAGCGAAGAACTCGTCAATGGTAAGCGGCATTATGACCAAATTAATTGCTTTGCATTTATTAGATAAGCGTTTCCTCGCTGTTAAAATTATGCATTAACTTAACTTGAATAATGTGTCAGCGGGGTAGAAAACTTCGATAGCGTGATTCAAGTTTGACGTGACGTCAACGTGAGAAGTGTGTACAATACATACCTATAATGTCACCACACTGTTATTTATTTTGGGTATTAATACGTCACGTATTAGTTATTAGGTTATTACGGTGGTATTACAAACTGGTGTGACCACGAGTCGGGCATCGATATTTCGAATGCGTGATCATTACTCAACTCAATGACTCTTTCCCGGTTGTTTCTATTCACGACACATTTGTGTTGCAATACAATAATTATACCTACGTAATTAATTCTTGGTCAATAAATTGAACGGTTTATCTTTATAAGTAGAGTCAGCTAGAAAAAGCTCTGTACTTGATAGTTCTACCCTCATAAAATGCATTGATGTTTTCTTCATTCTAGTGGAGAACAATTTTTATTTAGGTATCTGATGCCGATGTATGAGAATAGTAAGATCTGCATTTGCAAATATCAAACGGTATTAACAGCTCGCGGTAAACGTTGTAATAGAGGTACCAGTCTGATAGCACACATGTTATACCACTTGAAACTTCTAAATTGATTCTAATTACGTCAGCAACAGCAGAGGCTATCTCGATGGGCCAGGAAAAAAGATAGACAATCTATTGACGGTGGATAAGCAAATTTTTGACGGTCTAGTCGAGCGTGAAAGTGTTTGCTAGCCAAGCAGTCAAGCAGGTTCACCGAAATATGAATAATTATAATATTAATGAACATTAATACTCTACATAGGTAAGGAGTAAAATAATAATGAAGAATCCAATTTCATTTGATTCCATTAAGTGCACAGCTGAAAGATCTGATTGCACTGGGAGCTGGGAGGCAGTCGGCTCGATGGCTCGCGGCTAACAAGTTGAACCTTGAACTGCGGGCGGCGCCGCCCGCCGCTCGTTATTTTTAGACCCGCCGTTGATTTAACCCGAGGTTTATACGGCTGTGTGCCGAACTGCTGAACCGCTGAATCTGAAACACTTAACACGTTTCCGACTTGCACTTTGCGACTGTTACGTTAAATTGATTAATCTATTCTTATTTAATTACTCCCAATGAAATTAATCCAATTTCTGTACGTTGGATAATTTCTGGGAATTTTAGTGTAGGTAGGTTGTTTATTAATTTTAATTTAAGTAAATGCTTAGTAAAAAGTTGGTGGGTAGGTACTTGTTTTGTTTCTTCGTACGTTTTTATAGACGACGAACGTGTAGAGCTGTAGAGTATTTAGACACAGTGGACATTTTGAAAGTTTAAGTTCTGAAGTATTTCAATCTGCCTATGTCGATTCGCACTAACGAAGGCGAGGGACAATGTCTCTGCAGCGGGAATACCTACTACTTACTGCCTCTGAATCAATTTTATGTTCGCTTCCCCCGATCTGCCACAGTTCCCACAAAACCTAGCGAATTCATTGATGATTCAAGTATTGATTGTACAATTTCCATTGTAGTGACAAAAATTAAACTACAAGACCAAACTTTTCAAGCCCGTTAAAACAATGTGTGCCGTTGTACATACTCGCCGAGCTCACAGCGTGTGGTTGTTCCAGTGAACGGCGAGTACATAACGGCGTGCAAGCACGACGACGCCGTGAACATCCTGCGCAACGCGGGCGACATCGTGGTGCTCACCGTGAAGCACTACCGCGCCGCCACGCCCTTCCTGCAGAAGAACAGTGAGTACCTACCCCTGCCGCATGGCCACTGCCGACTAGCTCATATATACCCTTACTTCCTGGTACCTACCTACCCCAATACATTAACTTACTGTTAAACTACGGTAGCTTACGGTTTAGCCTGTCCTGAACATCTGGATAAGTTAGTAGGTGAAGTAATTACAACGAAATACTGTGACCTGATTGTTGCTGAGCTGAGATGAATGAGTAGATGTCTTGGATAGATATTGTTGTTTTCTCAGCACACCTGAAAGTTCTTTAAAAAGTTTTCAAAAGTGTATGAAGTTCGTTAATTCGCATTTGGCCAGCATGGTGGACTATAGCCCGTACCCCTCACATCGTAAGAGAAAACCCGCTGCCAACAGTGAGGTGACTATGAGTTGCGAATGTTGCGATGATGATGATGATAGACGGTAAATAAATTGAGCGTATCATAGATGTAACCCCGGCTTAGTCTTGTGGAATATATCAAGGATAGCATTAAAACTATGTAGGCCGAGCGATCGATAGTGCTTCAGAGTGAATACTAATTTCTTGTTATATGGACTCTTGCTCTTTCTATGCTACTAAGTTAAAGGATTGTACGTGAGCTAGCTTCGCGTGGCTGAGTCTCGATGCTCAAAGTAATAGGGCGTGAACATCGAGCGTTATTAAAAATACATAATAATATGACCTTCTTAGCGCAACCCATAACTGTCCCACTCGGGCTTAGTTCTTTGCTCTCAGAGTGAGGTCGAAGGCCGTAATCTACCACGCTTCACACATCTTGTTATGGAGAATTTTCAGATATGTAGATTTCTTTATGAAGTTTTCCTTTAAGTTATACCTATTTAATTTTTAATACATCATAATTTTGAAGATATGGAAAATATTCTGTCATCGTAGTCTTCACTCTGTACCTAAGTGTAAGGAAATCCTGCATAAATCTTCATACTTTTTCGTCTGGTTCATACTGTGGACTGTCATCAGTCTGTAACCATAGCGTGTACTATACTGTACGTATGTCTGTATGTCCGTGCAGCGGACGGCGCGTCGGACACGGACAGCAGCACGGGCGACGAGCACCCGTCGCTGCACGGCAAGCTGGACGCCAACTGCAACTCCGAGCGGCCCGCGGACACCAACGGCGGCTGGCAGGTCGGTACAGTTACCATAGCGTGTAGTATAGTGTCTGTATGTCCGCGCAGCGGACGGCGCGTCGGACACGGACAGCAGCACGGGCGACGAGCACCCGTCGCTGCACGGCAAGCTGGACGCCAACTGCAACTCCGAGCGGCCCGCGGACACCAACGGCGGCTGGCAGGTCGGTACAGTTACCATAGCGTGTAGTATAGTGTCTGTATGTCCGCGCAGCGGACGGCGCGTCGGACACGGACAGCAGCACGGGCGACGAGCACCCGTCGCTGCACGGCAAGCTGGACGCCAACTGCAACTCCGAGCGGCCCGCGGACACCAACGGCGGCTGGCAGGTCGGTACAGTTACCATAGCGTGTAGTATAGTGTCTGTATGTCCGCGCAGCGGACGGCGCGTCGGACACGGACAGCAGCACGGGCGACGAGCACCCGTCGCTGCACGGCAAGCTGGACGCCAACTGCAACTCCGAGCGGCCCGCGGACACCAACGGCGGCTGGCAGGTCGGTACAGTTACCATAGCGTGTAGTATAGTGTCTGTATGTCCGCGCAGCGGACGGCACGTCGGACACGGACAGCACGGACAAATATACGCTAGTACAGGTGTAAAGCTCCAAATATTGTGCCCTTGAGTAACGCACACATAGACACCGTTCACGGCCACAGAATATTGAACCACTGTTGAACAATGTTTCAAATCAATTCGTGTCCGTAGATGGTGTCTATGTGTGTGTTGCTCTAGCGCGCATTTTTGTGGCTCGAGTGTGAATCTCGGACATCGCTACTGCCGTTGCTAGTGGTGTCCGACCCTGAGACCCGGACTCTCGGTATCGGGCAGTAGCTAAAGAGGTTAAGCCGTGTCCATACCACGCAACATAATTTTCTTACCAACATAATCACCCGGATTGCAACTTAAGACGCGCTGTACTAGAAGTCTAATACTGGTTAGTTATTCTTGTTAAAATTCTCGATTAAAATTCTGTACAACAAGACTAGAAATTCGGGGTAACCGGAACCTCGATGAAGATCGATTTCTGAAAATCTGAGCAATTGGTCAAGCTATTGGTGAGTCTACTTTGTGTCTGCGGACTTAAACGCAGTGTGAGTATGAAACGAGTTTAAAACTAAGGCTTCACCATATGCATTTAGCTGTTTCGCTTCCCTTAATTGCTAACTTGAAATTAATTACCAATAACACGAACTTCATAATTATGTTGTGTTAGTCAGGAACTCGTGTAGTAATTTCCACGGAGATCGGATCAACGGCTTGCGAACAATCTTCCGGCACACACACGTATCTCCCTACTTATCACAAGTACGTACATGTAAGCAAACTAAGGAGATGATGAATGACACTCTTCATTAATGTTAAGGATTACAAACTTGTGCCTTAACGTCAAGTTGAGATGAACAGTTTGGCCGCATTCTTTGTCAACACATAGTTCGGGTAGTTTCCATAAGACACGGTCGTGCCAGGGTTTAATTAGTCCTTTTCATGCATAAACGCAAAGGAAAAGTATAGACCCAGGAATGTTATCTATCGCACGCACACAAGAAAATAAAAGATATCGAATGTTCTGTTTTGCTCTGCGTGGCGGTTTTTTAGGACAATTTGCTGAACAAATATAAGTTGTGCCACATACAATAGCAGTTTGTCGTGTTACCGTGCTTCGTGTTGGACGCACTTACTGGAGGCCTATACTTTTCGTCTACGTCTATGGCTCTGTAGATAAAGTATTACGGTAACAATTTTTTTTAATGCCTTTGATCACAAATTAAACACTAGTACAGATGTAAAGCTTCGTACATTGTGCGTTCGACCAACGCACGTATAGAATTGGCGAACGGACTTATTTGAGTGTGCAATGTTAGGAGCTTTACATCCGTTATGCTTGTACGACCAATGCGTGTAACATACAAAGAGTTCAAAAGTAGAGTGGCCGAGCCATACGGCTGCCCATACATTGCAATCATCCCCAGTTAGAAAGAGAATCAACGATAACGGTAATTACCTATCTCTCTCCGATCCCGATGAGCCAGCAAGAGAAATGTGATTACTAAAAATTTCGTCTCTTTTTATCCGAGGTACCCTCTGAAGCCTGGCTTCTGCGCTGTACTTTTGAACTGTTTGGTAACATACGTTATGTGTGCGTGTTCCGTGTGTGTGTGTGCAGAGCGCGTGGGGCGAGGAGGAGGGCAGCGCCGGCAGCCGGCCGGGCAGCGCGGCGGGCTCGGCGCGCGGCTCGCGCCCGCCCTCCGTCGCCTCCGACCGCCTGTCCGACCGCACCGACGGCGCCAAGGAGTGGGTCGATGTCGTGTCAGGTAGGTGTTAACGATATTCGGATCTTAGATGTTAAAGAAATTGACGATTGTCCAAATTCCCCCGGTCTCCCCGACCTCCCCGACCTTTTTGTCACTCACACACGTGCAAACGGGTGCCTTTTTCTCTCACGCCGCTGGTATGATTTGATAATGATTTTCGGTACAATGTAAAGGCTTCGTTTCCACTTACCATCTCAGGTGCAATCGTAGTCAAGCGATAACCTATAGAAAGTGAAATAGTTATAAAAACTCTTTTTAGTGTTTGAGATTCATACATGACGTTTTGAAACCTCATTCATTCATTAATTATTCTTCAGTGAAATTAAAAGGTTATCTTAAAGTTTAACAATTTGTTGACAGTGCCTCTCATGATGGGCTACGTGACGCGGTACGTCCTGGGAACGGATAAGTTAAGGCCGGGCGCTTTTGAGGTGAGGACGTTAATTAATTCAAACTTCATCATTATTTTGCAAAATGAGTTTGCTAAACCTGGCTGCGCAGGCTTAGTAACTAACAGGTTTTGTTGACGTCAAGGTGATTTTATATCGTATTAGTAATGCTTTTGTTATCTACAGAGTAATAAGTTAATTACTACTTTAACTAAGTATCACGTGGTATTAGCTTTTGAAATTTTATAGCTCGAGAAATTATGTATTTTTCGGAGGCACTAGTCAGGATGGTGGTATAATGCTCCGATTATCAGGTTGCAAGGTGAAAATAAAACACAGTGGGCGTTCAATACGTGTCTTCATGATTTAAATTGGGTTACAGGTTACACAGCTTAACTTAATTTGATTAAAGCTTTTAGGTTATGTTAAAACGTGATACGACTGAAATACACTTAGAGAAACGTTATGCCGTCGGGCATAGGTACGACGCAGTATAGGATTTTATTACAAAGTACTCTAGTTAACTTAATGCGACCGTTCAGCTCGACGTCTGCTCGAGAAGTCCCCGCTGTTCGTAGCCGACTCCACAGGTGCCCTCTGTTGGGTTCCCCCTCCGATATCCCATCGAGACACGTTTACAATTCGTACAGTGTTGCCATTTAAATTACAGTTCCGGATTTACGTTTTATTCAAAGTTTAATGATTTATTTAGTTTGATTCTAATCTAATTTTATTTCCGTCTCCGACACGGCCATTCTGACTAGCACACGTCCTCGTGTGATGCCTTTTACTTTAGGTTACAACAAAGCTCTAATTTTATTTTATTCAGCAAAAGCTACTAATTTTAAACGAGACTACAAATTTAATTTGAGCAACAAGTTTTTAGATTACTTAAAATTTCTTTGATTGAACGCCAAGTTAAAGTTAAGTTAAGTTAAGTTTTTGTTTAAAGTTTTTTTTGCATTTATTTTTAGCCCTAACTACCTACACTCCCGCCGCGCCGTTTCCGGTGTCGCTATGGAGAAGAAGACGGCTAAACAAACTCCATAACATGACACTTGTTTAGAGCAAAATTACCAAATTTATTATTAACGCGGGTTTGTTTTTAACGTTTAACGCAATACGTCGTCGTACAATCGTCGTAAAACTGGATGACTCGATCGGCTGTGGTGTCGGAATTTACCTGTAACAATAAACACAAACGAAAGTATCTCTTAAAGCTCGGCCCTTCCTGACGTAAGTGGGCAGGGAATAAAAACAACTTTATCAAATCATTAGAAATTTTGAAAATCATAACAGATTATTTCTCTCAAAAGGCCAAAGCTGACATGTCGATCAACACCCATACTCATTCAAATAATTAGGAAACTCATTGAAATATTGCAGTGCTCGCACCCTGACCTCCATCCGGTTCTGATCATCACCCTTATAACCTCCATCCAGTTACAAGCAACAACCCAATAGGCAACCTCTATCCAGTCATCCCCGCATGCAACCTCCATCCGGTTACAAACACTACACTACCCAGATGATCATTTCGAGCTTTTATCAAAAATAATCTTAATAAGGTTTGTTCAACATGTCGCTTTATTTATCCTATCACACTACAGATTAATCCAAAACAAACTCTACATTTCTCTTTAAAGCTACTTTTCTTAAAAGGTTATCATTTCTCGAACAGGTTGACTTATCGAACGGTACTCAAGCACAATCATGCACTTCTCTCAAAAATAACAACCGTATACATAGCTCTCATCTGCATGCAACGTCCATCCACCAATAACAGCACAGAACACTTCTTTCCAGTGCTCGTATAAGGGCCATGCATTTTTCAAAGTAACAACACCATTCAATTACAATTTCAAAAGTTCCGTTCGACAAGTTGACCGAAAACTAAATCTCTCAAAAATAGTCTTTTACCAAGTGAACTACGTCTCGAAAAGAAAAGTTAATTTACTACTTCTTTAAGCTATTACAAAACAAGTATGAACGATACAGATCACCTGTTTCGCTGCGTCCGATCTGCGGCTGCCAGTTGCCAGAGCTTACTCCTTCAATGTCACACGAATGAACTCCAGGAAGCCCACGAGTGCACGCACGCAGCCGTCGATTCGGCTCCAGACAACACATGTGTAACCTGTGTGTGCTGCTGCCTGTGCATCCTCGAAAACTTATCTGAAAACAGAACGATGCACATTGCATCGTCACATGTGAGATTACTTTTAAACTTTCACTTTTCACAAAGTAAATTAAAACCAATCGAAGTGTGCTGCACTTGTAATTAAAATAATTGGGGAACTGATTGTATCCAACTGCTACTTTAATTAAAAATTTCAGTGAACTTCCACAAACTGCTATTAATTAATTAATTTTTTTTTTAGGATATAGAAAATGACGAACGACAAATTTTACAGAACCTTCGATATCTTAATTGTTATCTTTTGTCACATTTCACTAATTACAAGACACAACAAAAGGTCATTTTCACAAGGAACGAAATAAAATGGAAGTTATAAAACTGCAACACCCGATGTAACCAAATAAAACTTTGTCATACCAAAAACGCCGTTTCACTTTTACCCTGTTTCATGCTACCACAACTGGGTGATGTCACCCTTGGTTGCAGACAGGAACCAGAAAAGGTCTTGGTCTCCAGTTCCTTATAATCTAGAAACGCTTCCCAAACGCATCATAAATCCGACGTAAACACTTACGCCGACTTTATTTATTTCGAAAATATAGTGACTAAAGCGGGTAAGAATCCAACTAATTCGTCTGTAATAACTCTAACGACAATGTTTTGGATCATTAGATAACGCTTACACAATATTTAAAATCAACAATGAACTACGCGGGTATTTAGAATATTGAAATTATTTTGTCACATAGTAAATAAAACTTTGAAAATTGTATTGTGTTTCACTTTTAAAACAACTCGAACTAATGAGCAACTAATTCGATCGACGTCACCAACGAACAACCAAACCGTTCACTTTAAAAAAACTAGCTTACGCTTTTATTGTTATTATTGTTGTAGGCTTTTATTATCGTTGTAGGTACTCGATAAATGGAATAAATACTTCATCAAGTTGAGCACAAATATAGCATCTATTTTGTGTGTGTTTATTTTTCTCCAACTAATCCTTTTCAGCGATAAGCGGCGCACCAAATTATCAAAAACCAAAATAACTATCACGAACATTACACGTTTGATAAAAGTCACTGCACTGTACGTCATATCTCGTTATCAATTAAAAATTGTACCAACACGGAATGCATAATAAAATGCCTGACCTCAAACGTTTCTTTCTTTTTCGACCAGACAAAATCTATTCTATGTACCCTCTTTATCTTTAGGAATTTTATGAACTTAGATTAATTATTATTGTCACTTCGGAACATAATAATTTTACTTTAAAATGACTCGAGTTACGTTACATTTCGATTAAATTAAATGAACAAAAATGCTTACCCAACCAAGTACCATTGTTATCCAATAACTCTCATCAACTATTATCATCAAGGTATCTTCAAAACAAAGCATGAATCAAACTCGTGGCCTGTGGCTTTTCGCTAAGCCCAACCAACAAACTACGTTTGTTACACGCGCATTCTTCCGAATGCCGTACGGGTCGCACGGATTCCTCCGTGGTCTAACCTGGACCCCGACCTCCGCCAGAGCCACCCGCGTACCGCGTATCCACGGTCTACCTTAAAGCAGTTTCGCATCCACTTCAAGCAGATACCGACTTCTACGGACTACGGCTACGAAATGGACCCCGACCTCCGCCAGAGCCACCCGCGTACCGCGTATCCACGGTCTACTTAAAGTAGTCTCGCATCCACTTCAAGCAGATACCGACTTCTACGGACTACGGCTACGAAATGTCTACTGGTACGGTCCGACCAGCCGAGCTAAGATTCATCGCTATCACTCTACTCAAATTCACTTTTTATATCACAACACTTCAAATGGTACTTAGCTCTTGGGCATTCTAACAAACTAATACCACAAATCTACCCACATTAAACTTCAACAAAATGATCGCATGATAAAAGCGTGTTCCGATGTTATAATACTAGGTTAAATTACCTACACTAAAATCAAAGGGTGTAACTTTCCCTTCATAATAAAAACAGAGGTCATAATAAAAACGATTTCTTTTGTTTTTCAGCGATTAAACATCAAAATAAGATAACAATGAGGAGCGATTTGTTTTAATTACGGAGCTGCCTTAAATGATTTTATTACTGGAAATTGATGTCTTTATTTTTACTCACGATTATCAAACAAACTACACACACACAACATAGTTTACACAAAAATTAAAATTTAAGCAATGAAATTGTATCACCTCAGACGTAATGGAATAAAAATAATGCCATACCCATACTCGCTGTGTTACTTAGCTTTACCAAAATTCGACGCCACATTCCATCCATGCCATGTGAGATGTAATGGCACATGTCAACTCGCTTGCCATTTATGAATCCAGTTCTCATCTGAAAATTGCTATCTGAAAACCTGGAAATAACCTAGCCAGCCATGTGTGGGACGTGAAGTTACATCCAACTTCTGATTTCGGAGGCACTAGTCAGGATGGTGGTATAATGCTCCGATTATCAGGTTGCAAGGTGAAAATAAAACACAGTGGGCGTTCAATACGTGTCTTCATGATTTAAATTGGGTTACAGGTTACACAGCTTAACTTAATTTGATTAAAGCTTTTAGGTTATGTTAAAACGTGATACGACTGAAATACACTTAGAGAAACGTTATGCCGTCGGGCATAGGTACGACGCAGTATAGGATTTTATTACAAAGTACTCTAGTTAACTTAATGCGACCGTTCAGCTCGACGTCTGCTCGAGAAGTC
Source organism: Hesperia comma (assembly GCA_905404135.1). Taxonomy (NCBI): domain Eukaryota; kingdom Metazoa; phylum Arthropoda; class Insecta; order Lepidoptera; family Hesperiidae; genus Hesperia; species Hesperia comma. Next base: position 22,787,314 of record FR990014.1, on the reverse strand, counting down.
CCCGCTGTTCGTAGCCGACTCCACAGGTGCCCTCTGTTGGGTTCCCCCTCCGATATCCCATCGAGACACGTTTACAATTCGTACAGTGTTGCCATTTAAATTACAGTTCCGGATTTACGTTTTATTCAAAGTTTAATGATTTATTTAGTTTGATTCTAATCTAATTTTATTTCCGTCTCCGACATATTTTTATATTTTTAACAATATCCAATGCAACGATGACGTAATGTATATAGTAATACTTCGTACGCATACGTAACCATACATCGTAACACTGCGTACGCGTACGTAACTATACGTTGTAACACTGCGTACGCGTACGTCCCCATACATCGTAATGCTGCGTGCGCGTACGTCCTCATACATCGTTTACTGCGTACGCGTACGTCCCCATACGACGTAATACTGCGTACGCGTCCGTAAGTATTCCCGGTGGTGGCAGGTGCGCGGCGCGCGGCCGTACCAGACGACGGGCGTGATCCACGCGGAGGACCCCGCGGCGCTGTCGCTGTGGCTCAAGAGCATCTCCGACAACATCGTCGGCCTCACCAACCTGCAGGTACGCTGGGACTCTGTCTGGCCCTTTATCTCCCTTGATCTCACGCTGCCTGGATTTAATGGAACCCATGGTTACTCCAGTTAACATAGTTAGAACAGTTAGTTGGTTTGTTTGCTAACACATTTGAGGACTGTGGCAAGGACTGTAAGTGACCAGACTACCTTTTGTTGACGATCTTATGGCGCAATGGTTAAAACCCTGGATTGCTATTCTAAAGGTCCTGGGTTCGATTCTTGGTTTGGTGTTTTTGTGTCGTGTGTTGTCCATGGCGCCCACGACACAGGGTATCCTATTGAATCTTGTGTGACGTGTGTTGTTGTAGGAAACTATCTACCAAAGTCCTAGTAAAATATATCACTAGGAAAGATTTTTCGAACGTTCTCCGATTCCCCACCTTCAGGGTGCTTTTCCACCAGAGATGTGCTATGCTACGTTGCTAAGGATGCGTTTGAGATCTACCAGTCACATACATTGGCCCGCCTAGCAACCGCCTGAGGGCTGAATGTGATTGGTGGACGGCAAACACATCCTTAGCAACGTAGCATAGCACATCTCTGGTGGAAAGGCACCCTAAGGGTGCGGTTCCACCGAGGCGGAGCGGAGCGGAGCTGTGCGCGATTCACCAATCACGTGGCTTGAAATCCATATCTCATTGTGCCTCGCGTGATTTTCAATGCATGTGATTGGTCAATCGCGCACAGCTCCGCTCTGCTCCGCCTCAGTGGAACCGCACCTTAATGCTCAGCCGTATGTTTGTATCCATCGGCAGATGAAGCTGTTCAACCGGCACCTGGCGGGCGGCGAGCGCATCGAGTACATGGGCTGGGTGCACGAGGGCGTGGTGTCGGCGGCGCAGCCCTGGCAGCTCTACCGGCCCAAGTTCCTCGTGCTCAAGGGCACCGACGTCATGCTGTTCGATGTGCCGCCGGTTGGTATTGCACCAGTACTCTAAAGCATCGGTGGAGGGGTTTTTGGCAACCCTAGTGACGGATTTTTGTAGCCCCATGTATCGTGAAAAAGTTCAATTAATGTTTGTCACTAGAAATCACCCGTTAGCATGGGTAGTGACTGAATGCACAGTTGCGTATTTCGGTTGATTACACATAGATCTTCATTGTTGAGATTATCGATCATTATCATTCTACACTGAAAATGACAGCTTAGATGAACTACTGGGCTCATTGCAAATAGGTCTCATATACGGAGACATGCTAATATAATTTCCGAAAGATCACCGCCTCTCGTATCATTCGGCTTCACGTGACTTGAAGACCGCGTTTCACTATATCATAACGCTCAATACGCTTCTTATCAAGCGTTCCGCCACCCTACCAGACCAACTTACTACATCCTCCCCCTTCCTCATTCCAGAGCAACATGACCGAGCTCGCCAAGTGCCCGGAGACGCTGAAGGTGTACCAGACGATGTTCCGCACGGTGAAGGAGAGCGAGACGGTGGACTGGCGGCAGCACTGCTTCCTGGTGGCGAGCAGCGGCGCGGGCCCGGCCGGCGCCGCGCCCCGGTACTTCAGCGCCGAGACCCGCCAGGAGCTGCTCAGGGTTGAGGCCGCTTGGACCGCTAACATCGTCAACTCTGTTATACGGCTCGGGGTATGTGCGGATTTATCTCGAGGAATTAACACTTGTGAAGCGAAGGTGTTGTTTAATGTGTGATTTAACTTCGCGGACTCAGAACAGTTGAAATTTTAAGGGGTACTCACGATTATATGTATAAACGTAATCAGAACGATTATAATTGTCTCGATATATCCAATATTAATTAGTATTATTTTAAATGTTTGTTGATAAATATCACTATTCGATTATTTGTATACATTCGTGCCAAAGCTTCCGTTTAAAGTTACGATATTTTCAACAGTTTGTATTAAAGGGAACTATTTGACTCGGGGTTTTATCTCATTAAACATAATCTAGAGCTTCTAATCATAGTATCCAAAGAACTCATTCGCAACGCTCCATAAGAAGCGCTTGACGTTAGCCTAGCGGCACACGGTGACGTATTATATCAATGAGGGTCGCCGTTTTTGTGCTCACCAGTTGGCGCCGCCGTCGAGGTGAGGTCCTGCTGTCAAAGCCCGCCCATACATAAACAGTGACAAATGACATTCAGACAAGCGAAAAGTGACAGACAGACCTCACTTTTCACTAGCGCTTCTAGCGGAAAATTCACACGCGGTTACCCTCATTAAGCTCAACGTAACCCCCCTGTGTCGGTTTCTGGTTGCAGAAGAAGACGTTCACGGTGGTGCACGGCGGGCGCGCGGCCGGCCTCACGCTGGACTGGGCCAGCGGCTTCTCGCTCGCCGAGGGCACGCCCGGCGCGCCGCCCGTCTGGTCCTACCGGTAACTGGTTCTACTATGTAAGCTACAACCCACTAATGGCCCACTACTGAGCACGGGTCTCTCCTCATTTTACTGAGGAGGCCTAGAGCATACTCCACGGGTTGGTGGAGGGGTTAGTGGCCAACCCAGTGTCGAAAGTTTTCAAGCCGCCCGAAGGCCTCCGACATGGCTTAACGACTGCTATCAATCGTTCTACTATGTAATGTACAGTAACGTCATTATAACTCGGCCGCTCTGAATATAGCTACGAATGGCTGTGCAGATGTCGATTTTAAGGCCAATCTGGTGGTAGGAGGCAGGGAGTAGGGGCGTTAGGATAGGTACGCCAGTATGACGTAGCGCATCACAAAACACTGTCATGACCGCCGTGTTTTGATTGGTCAGCTACTGTATCTGCGCAAACATCTCGGAAAACAAAGTTACGATCGGCCGAGTTATAATGATCTTACTGTACCATCATCATCATCGTCTTAACCATTTTTTGCTATTGATGTCTTGATCTGTCGATTTGATAAGGCTTCGATGTTATACTTAAATTCGATCTTATAAACCTTCGATTTTATAGGCTTTCGATTAAATGAATTATCGATGCATGAAACTTTCGATGTGATAAACCATCGATGTAATAAACGTTCGATGTACATAATGAAAATTCGATTGAATGAGATATCGATGTAACCGTGTTCGATGTCATGAATGTCTATACTCCATTTCATATAGGATGGGTACGGTGACATTTGATTTATGTTCCAACTAGAGAACCGCCCGCGCTTCGCTTCGGGACCCGTAGGTAACAGCCGCGTAGGTCCCGCTCCCGTAGGAATTTAGGCTAAAAAGTAGCCTACTACTCGCTCTCTTCACTCCACCCTGTCTGAGGTGTGTGGAGCCCTCGGGACAGTTAGTTCCCCTTTGGGGGTGTCTCTCGCGGCCCGTTAAAACGGGCCGGTTCTTGGGCTGGGCCCTAAGGCCCTTGGTTGTCCATCTGTGGTTAACCAATAGGTCAAGTCCGGTGTGTGGTGGCCTTTTTACAGGCCACAGAGTCTTAAACGGGATGGGGTTCGTCTTCACGCCGCCCAGGCGATCGAGGCCCTACCGGGTGAATCCCGCTGGTTGGAAGCCCAGCAGGAGCCGATCAGCGCCGGGCGACGACTTACGAAGCCCCAGTATCAGTCAGTGCTAGCCCCGTCCCGCGCAACCAGCAAGTCGCGCGGGAAGGCCCAGCGGTCCGGTGGACGGGTGTGGAGCGGCGCCAGGTCCTGCAGATGCGGGAACCGCGACGCGTCGACACGCCCGAACATGTTGCGTGCCAGTCTCTCGATGAAGTCGTCCAGGCTCTCGACTCGAAGGTCCCTCTGGTCCGCTGGCACTATCCTGTTGGCTGAGCAACTTGCGGACATCAGACAACAGGATAGTGCCAGCGGGCGGGCAGTACACTGAATACAGCCGGAGCGGGGAGTTCTCGAGGCAGAGCTAAAGTAGCCTATTACATTTGCCTATGACTTAAGTAAATTACATGTAGTATTTGATAGCGTAATTCAGAACTTGCAAATGAATTTTATTACCGCCATCTATTAACAACTCCGAAAATGAATATCTAGCAACTAACAAAACATCGATCTTCCCATGGGAATGGGATGTTTTTCCGCGGTAAAAAGTAGCCTACGTCACTCTCCACCCTCCTAACTATCCCCACACACATAAAACTTACCATATAATAGCTTTGTTGCGACGTGAAAGCGTCACAAACAAACAAACAAACAAACAAACAAACAAACACACTTTCACATTTATAATATTAGTAAGGATAGTAAGGATACACGCTCACTATTTTCAACAAATCAGATAAATTTATATTTTTTATCACCAATTAATTTCCAAAGTTAACAATAATGCTTGATTAGATGAATGGTAATGAAATTGTATTTAATAATGCGTTTTTACATTTTAAACAAATGAAAAAAGGTACAGAAAAAATAATAACGTAAAATTAGAGGCATGAAACCTATGCATGAAACGAAATGTGTTAGGGACTGAACACGTAGTAGGTAATCGACAAAAACGAATAATCGTAACGGCCATCTTGTGAATCGCGTCAACTGACTGACTTGAGATATAGATTATATGAATACTAGTAAATCCGCCCTCGCTTCGCTTCGGGAAACCAGTCCCTTCAAAAATCTCTATAAATTTTAACAAATTATGTTATTCCGATGTCTCAGCTATATTACTGCAAAGTTTCATAAAAATCCGTTCAGTAGTTGTTGCCTGAAAGAGCAACAAACACACACACACACACATACATCCTTACAAATTTTCGCATTTATAATATTAGTAGGATTTTTAATTTCAATCGATTATAGGTTAACCGCAACTGTACTCGATAATCGAATCACATAAATTAATTATGCATGGTCACCTCACTACAGAGTTAATTTGAAATGTGTCACCGTACCCATCCTATGTGAAATAAAGTATAACCATTATATTTTATGATATGTTTTATTTTGCTATGCGATAATAACGTGTTGTTTGTACTGATACAGGTTCTCGCAGCTGCGCGGGTCGAGCGACGACGGCAAGTCCAAGCTCAAGCTGCACTTCCAGGACGCCGACACCAAGCTCATCGAGACCAAGGTGAGCTACGGTATACGTACCGGACCTCAGACCAATAAACTATACACTGCGCGCCGTGAACAAAACCGTGAAGCCGGCAAAAAGTACGCCTTGCCTTGTAATACACACGGCGGCACTCACCAAAACGACTTTTGTGTTCTAAATAATAAAAAATGAATGAAGCTTTGTGTTCCAAAAAATAAAGTTTAAATTTGTTCTAGTTCAAACTGTCAACATAGGGCATTCTATTGGTTCCGATGTGTGTTTTAGGCGCACTTTTGCCGGCTTCACGCTTTTGTTCCCGGCACGCCGTCTGTAGTTTATTGGTCTGAGTACCGGACATTGTTGAAGTGGTTGTCAGGACTCTACACCATTGAGATGGTTTGGAATTATCGGCGGATCGATACGAACCGGACGTTGTTTAAATGGTTGTCAGGATCATGCATGGAGATGGTTTAAAATTAATCGATACACACAAAAGAAATTAGATTATGGAGAGTAGTGAGGTCTACGGTGAGAACCTATTATTTCGCCAATCAAATCCCAAAATGTTGAATATTGACACTCGCAAAGTTACTCGTATACACTGAGTCGTTTCACGGCTGACTCGAGCAAATTGACGCCAGCTAGCCGGGCCGGCTTTCGGGATATCTTAATCGCTGCGAGAATTCTTTTCGCAACAACTGTGGCACGTTTTGGCATGTGTGTTTGGTTATAGGCTGCAAGGGTCAGACACTTTGTTTAACTCCGTCTACTGACGGCTTACCATTAATAATTCTGACTGTGAAAGGCTTATTTACAAAAACTAAAAGTGATGTTACGGTAACTTCGATATCACATGTGAATGTAATGAGGGTAAAGGCGTGTGAATTCGCCGCTAGAGGCGCTAGTGCAGAGTGAGGTCTGGCTGTCAGTGCCACAAACTTATCTGACCCGGTAAGAAGGGCGCTACTGTCTTTGTCTTTGTCTGACAACAGTATAACATTTGCATTAGTTCCAATTTTGGCCACCGGCTCAGATAAGTTTGTGGCACTGTCGCTTCTCACTTGTCTGATTATCACTTGTCACTGTTTATGTATGGGTGGGCTTTGACAGCAGGACCTCACTCGCCGGTGACGCCAACAGTAACTGGTGAGCACAAAAACGGCGACCCTCATTGTAATACGGCCGTTATTTCCAGGAGCTGGAGTGCCAGATCCTGCAGAGCCTGCTGTTCTGCATGCACGCGTTCCTCACGGCCAAGGTGGCGTCCGTCGACCCCGCCTTCCTCGCCTCCATACAGCAGTCCAATTAGAACCTTATGGCGACGCAACAACGTTGACATTCGGGTGGTTAAACCTGGCAAGTATGACACATTCACATTGATAAATAAAATAAAATAAAAGCTTTTTGACAACCCTTAATTGGACTTTAAAGTTATCATTATTAAGTTTAGAGAGTACTGTGAACATGCCAGTTTTAATCAACCTAAAGGTATGATGTGGTGCACCTACCTACTATAACCATATTTTTAATTAAATCAAGCATGCAAAATTAAAATATTTGTCATACTAAATAGTCGTCACGCGAATTCATTCGGTTTTGAAATGGACCTGCTCAAGTGGGAGTACAATGGCGATAGACCAACGATTTTATACTGTAACTTATTTTGGACCTTAACGTCTAATCATAAGGCTCGAATTTGAATTAATCAGTGTTAAAAAGTTAAAATAAATACAAACGGCTGTTGAAGTGAATGAACAAAACTGCTGTTGGAATTTCAACGTTGTTGTTTGTTTTGAAAGTTAATTTTTCACTGACTTGAATGAAAATATGAGAAATGTACGAAGAAGGTATAAAATGTAATCGTGTCAATTGAATGTCGACGGTCAATTGAATACGACTTTATTACATTGTTATTGAGGCTACTTTACGTTGGATACTATGATGTAGTTTATTTGAAATCTCTAGATGTAAAAAGATTTTTTTTTTATTTTACCAAGTTGTGAATGTTGAAACACTGAAATATATTCTAAATTATTGTTTAAGATTCAAAACTTATAAGTGTGCTAGTAGGTAATGTGATGAGGCGCGTTTGCGAGTGAGTTTGAAAATCTAGAGGTTCCAAATACGATGGCCGTTTCTAAATAGTTTTAAAGGACCCTCATAGTTAGGCCTAATAGTTAGTGATGTATCGGTACAGCGAATTTTAAGACTAAGGCTTATAATCTCCTGTCTCTTACACAGATCTTTCTAAAGCCCTGTTTTCATCGCTAGAGGGCGAGCTTGTAATTTTAACCTTCTACATCCTGTTATAGGGTCGAAATTCGCGGCCACTTCGTCTTCCTTTCTCTTAGGTAGTTCTTGAATCTCCTCTTTCCTCTTTTTATCTAATTTAGATACTCAATATTAAAGTGTGTGTGGGATGAAGCGACATAATTAATATTATTGTATTAATTGTATAACATACTCAGTATTATTTTTAGTTTGTATTGTTTTTAGATCACAACGAATATTTTTTTGAGATTACGTCGTTAGCATGTAGAGAATAAGACTCAATTTATTTTAACGTTATGAAGATAAATACTCGTCGCTAATTGTTGTGACAATCGCGCTGAAGTTAGAAAGCGTCATTGACAGGATTTTTTGACTGTCGGGTGTGATTGCGATTGTCAATCTTATCGTAATGCATTTAAAGTTGGTTTTAGGACTCACTTTCACCCTGAAGGTCCATTATTGAAGTCAGGCCCCGTTCGGTTCCCTTCACGACCATCGCATATTGTTTTGTATTTTTTCGAATGAGGTTTAATGAAAAGTATTACTCATTAGTTTTGTTGTAAATAATATTTTAATTATGGTAAATATTTTACATATTTTTAAACAGAAAGCACTAATCACTTTTCGAAATAAGAAACGAAATATTTTTAATGTCACAAAATTGTTTATGGAGAAATACTATGCGGCGTTAATTTTATCTTAGTGATAGATTTTGGTAACGAAATGACTCGAATCGGGACAAGTGATTATTTTGATTTAGTTGTAAGTTAACGGATTAGACGCCAGTGGATATTGATGTGTTGCTTGACGTGTGGTTCTTACACAGACAATATAACAGACTAGCGACCCGCCCTCGCTAAATTGAACGTTAAATGCAGAATCTCCATAGCCCATGTCCGGTGACAAGGAGCTATCTAAGCCGTTTATAGGCGGCGTGATGCGTCAACAATTAAATACGTTTTCTCTAAAACTATTTGGAATATCGAAAGTAAAATCAGCGTTCCCAACGACGTACGTCTACCATTTAATTTGTAACCGGTTTTTCTCATATTGTGACGTCCGTGGCACGCGACACAAATACCTAAAGTTGACTGGCGTCCACTCCGCCGGTATCCACGTATAATCACGTATAGCAGTACAAATGGACTGAACCGTGACGCCAAAGATTTTACTCACGTATTTTAATATTCATACGCAGTCCTAACGAGCGGTGACGTGTGGGCACACGGGTGCACGCCTCTTAATGTATTCCAATTCATATTATTATGTATGCGGATATTACGTTGGCCTTTGACAAATATGTATGTGCAATGTAATTCATAATTACTATTGAATTTTTTACAAACGCATCAGTTACCAAGGAAAGACGGTAAAACCCGGCACATAGAAAAACCCAGTACAGGGGCCCTTGCGACCTGTTTATGTTACCGTGTTTTAATCAATAAAAACATTTTTGATTTTTTGATCTTTTTGATAGAAAAAAATTCGTATATTGAGCTGGGTACGTAAACAATTTATTATGATTCGTGAAATGTATCTATTGACCTTGAATGGCAAATTAGGACAATGAATTAAACAGTTGAAGTAAAATGTCACCGCTCGCTTAGACTCAATAAATAGCATCAATATTTTATAGTAATAGATTTTCGCTAATAACACCTGATATTTTATTAATAAATGAGTCTAAAGTATCGGTCGAGCTACATATAGGCCTAATTTATAGTTTGTCTTATTTAACACGAAAATGTATTAGTATTTTGAGGTTTTAACCGATCGCGAATATTTTATGTGCGGCTTACACGTGGCCCCTAGGATTATTTAGTGAACAATGTATTTTGTGTAAATATTTACTGGGAACTGCCACGCAATGGGTTTTTTGGAAGTATGCGCATTACAACATCTAGAATATTAATGTATCAATGATTTAAAGATTAATATTGCAAAGTTAAGTTTTTAATCATTTCATGTTTATGTTCGTCACGATCCTGATACTTGGGTATGTCACGCCTAAACTACATAACCGTGAGTGCCAGAATGCCGTGGCCACGATTCATGCGGGCCGCACTCATTCCTGTCAATTTCTATATTCAATTATAATTATGGTCAATTAAGTAGTGTAGTGTTAAAAACAACGAAAAATATCAGAGTAATGCTAGATTTAAAAATCACCATCTTGAAATATGTGGTGTGTATGTAAGTTGGAGTAGCCGACCCCAGAGCCGGAGTAGGCCTTACGGAGGCCTAGTTACACAATGAATTTTACTATTTGTGTGCTCTCTGAGTCTACGGCTATATCGTGTACAGTCACGTGCAATGATAAGTATACACGGGCAGATTTTCAAACAAATGTCCACTCTGAAAATTTCAAAAACAAATAGTGGTGGTTATATAGTATGAATTGATAAGTAGGTAGCAATTTGTGTTTGAAATTTTCAGAGTGGACATTTATTTGAAAATCTGCCCGTGTATACTTTTCATTGCACGTGACCGTACATTCTAGTTGTCAGTCAGTAAACTCTCACTCTCGCACGGCGCGTTCGTACAATATTGTGATTTGAAAGTGGTCAATTCATTTCAAAAGTGCAACGACAAGTCTTTATTATTTAATTTATCATTAAAAACGTGGCAGTTTCCATTTTATCCGATTGTAATAGAGGCTATTATTGTATGGATATTATATAATTTTTTAAGAAAATTACGTAGCATAATAACTTTGCGCTTGCGTCATATCATTAAATTTAAGTGAAGTATTTTATATAACATTTTGATGCGTTACGAACATATTGTAAAAGTTTTTCATATTATTATCTCAATCATATTAATTATATTAGTTTGTTGATGAAAATTTTCATATTCTATTCGATCTGCCCGATGCAAAATGGCTCTTTTTACGTCGTGTTAAGGACCAGTTGTATGTAAGTCTTATGTTAGTTGAGCGTAGGGATTAGGGTTATCATTGTACCGTAGCTTCTTAAGCATATGAAACAAAATATTAAAAATTGCTATTAGGGCAACAATTATAACTATGAAAATGTACAGTTACTTCTGTTTAAGACGTTACAATATGTCGTCGATGTTAATTAAATTTCAATTAATAATTCAGTTATTGTTCAGTCAAAATGTACTGGAAGAGGAATCGTTGTAAATCGTTGTAGCGTAATGCACTCTGGCAGCTACTCGAATACGACTTATAAGCGTTGGTGCGAAGTGTATGTATGAATATTGTACAATATGATTGTCATGAGCTTATTTTAAAACTATTATTAATTAGCATTTCTCAGATTATTACTGGTCCTTAATCAACGTTCTCTACTTCGTATATCTTAATACATTGTATTGTCATAGTGTTCATAGATGTAGTCACGTGCTAATATGTTTATTTACTCGTATTAACGATATGTAGATTGGATGTCTGTAATTATTAATTGTTCGCCATGTAAGTTATACAGGTAACTAGTTGTCGTCGATATCGAAAATTTTAAACTTTTAGAGGGTAGGTACGTATTGTCTGAAACCCGTGAATGTAAATACAGACATTCAACGTGAACTATTAATATTAATTAAAATATATATTGATTGTAATGAAATTAGAAATTAATATTATTATACGACTGTTAATACAGATCCGAGGCTCTTAGTTAATTATAATTATCTTTGATTAATCATAGTACTAGATTGTATGTTTGCCTTGTACCGTCAATTTCGATTGCATACTTTGCTGCGGAGTATAATTTTTTTCGGATAAACCATTATAAAATAGGTATATAATTATATTGATTTTAAGTCACAATAAGATCGTTTATAAGTTGGTACCTACAATTTAGGGCATTTATTTTATTTTGTGAAGAGATTCCGCAGTAAAGTAAGCGATGTACCAAGTGATCCAACGTGCTAACGTGTAGAGTCCTACAACGATCTTTTGGCACATGACTGACGTGAGGGTGACAGAGACAGCGCCTCACCGTTTACCTTCCCTATAAGGCGTTGTCTCTGTCACCCTCACGTCAGTCATGTGCCAAAAGATCCTTGTGGGACTCTGTGTGACTTCGGGGCCCTGTTCCGTCTTCAAAACGTCACTCGGACCTTCCACAGCGTGTCTAGCTCAATATATCCGTGTCTCTATATTCTTCTAAATGTGCTACATTTTTTCTCAAATCAAAAAGAATATTCTAAACAGCTTCTGGGTAGAAAATAATGTTATTATCTAAAATAATAGTATTTTTTGCAATGGCAATAGTTTTTTGATAAATTTTTGAACCTTTATAGCTAGCGGGTTTGCAGTATTAACAGTAAATTTTAATGAAATTATAACTTTTTAAAAAACGTCAATAGATTGATTTTAGCTGAATTGTAGATTTCCGTAGCAAGTATTGCAGGGAATCGACCCAAATTGAAGAATTAACAGTAGATATCTCTTAGCCTCTGCTAAGGAATCCTCCTCAGGCGTTTTCTCTCGAAAAATACGTGTTAGATTGAATGATGCCTTAAAAAATCATATATTATCTTCGTTTGGGTCGATTATGGATATTACAAAGTACGTAGCTGATAAAATTAGTTGAATATTGCGTTCGTCACCAACGGAACGGAGGGCCGACCAATTAGTCAATTTAGAGAAAATTTTCAAGACTGAACTAGAGTGTGTATTTCCTGTTGTTTTAACTGTTCCGTTAACTCGCGATGTTACTAACGATTCATGTACCTCGATGTACGTGAACTGAATCTCAAATGCCGCTTGAGGCTGTCTTAATTGTTACAGCGATGAAAGTTGTCGTTGTGTCGACTTTTTTTAATTTTTATGTGTAATTTCCCGTATAGGTATGAGCTTGCAACGAAAGAAATGTGTTATGCATGTTACTATGTGTCTAAAGTTGTTAGTAAGGGTGTTACTAGACCAATCGATCGATCGTCGATCGACGACTTCGATCGATGGTGGAATCGACTAGTCGACGTCGATTGATAGTTTTTACTAAGACCAATCGACGTCGACTAATCCATTCCACCATCGATCGATGCCGTCGATCGACGATCGATCGATTGGTCTGGTAACACCCTAATGGTGTGTAAACCGAGAAAGGCATAGATATTTCCTAATTGTATTTTTTTCTGTTGACTGGGAGACATTTATGACATCGATGTCGGCCATGTCTTGGCTTTCAACTTCATAGAAATGGATTTTTAATGTTAAGTCCCGTGTATTTCGAAGAAACGGCACATTACAATAAAACTTTCATATTTTAACGCATTGTCTTCATGTGTACATAACCATTGTATGGAAAATAATGTGTAAGATATAAACAGACAGAATAGTTTCTTAATTTTGTCCTATTTGTATTGATTTGATATTAATTCACAGCACCAAAAACAATTAATGTATGATACTAAATTTCTGTAATGTGAAATCAATTAAAGCACTGCATAATTTGAAGGTTGAATTGTATTAAACCACTTAATTTCAGTATGAATATCTGGTGTGTGCCTTTTAGTTTTTCTGTTGTCTTACGTCCTTTGAATCTCATGTACCAACGAATGTTGGATATTGAACAATGTTGATAATATTTGGGGTCGAGGTAAATCTATAGGCCTTTGCGATCACGTCGATCGAGATGTCTTGGGTTTCAATTGAGGTGTTCATATTTAATTTCAATGCAATGCACAGTAAGTTCATTTAAACTCGGCTGATGTGAACTTCGTTTTCCGAAATGTTTGCGCAGGTACAGTAACTGACCAATCAAAACACGGCGGCCATGACAGTGTTTTGTGATGCGCTACTTCGTATTGACGTAAATACGTCCATGGTATTGGCTAACTATCCTACCGCCCGCACTCCCCGCCTCCTACTACCATTTTGGCCTTAAAATCGACATCTGCGCAGCCACTCGTAGCTATGTTCACATCGGCCGAGTTAAAATGAACTTACTGTATATAAAATGCGCTCGTAACCGACATTTTCTATAACTATCTAGAACGTTAATGTCGAATGAGTGTAATTGTACGTTGTATCAGTATAGTGTGAGACAATACCAGTTTATAAGAACCAAGATAACGTCACGCGGACCTAGTACGTAGCGTTTGCCTCGCCCCTGACGTGACGTATACTGTACGGAACCACCGTGTACCTAGTTAGTGGTTGACGCCTAGTTATTATTATACCTACTGTTGATTATGTAACTATATTGTATCCATTAGTAAAATGTAAATGAGACTCTGTTTTGGTTTTATTGTATTGTACCCTATTTAAGTACATAATATGTGCTAGGGCATAACACTTTCGATTTCTTTAGTAGTGAATAGATAGTTCTATAGATACCTATTTAATTAAAATTCACCAGTAACTAATCGTCGTCATTACTGGAGGTTTCATCAACCAGCAGAAAGCAAAACTTGAAGTTTTGAACACGGCTGTCTTACAAATGGCTTAATCGATTTGGATGCGGTTTTCACTGATGTATTGATGTTAGTTTCATATCAGTTCATTAATGAGTTGACAGTATAGAGAAATACGCCTAACAATTTTCGAGGTGGCCGGTGGATGTTTCTGGGCCTCACGTGGCCTTAGAATACTCATAAGTCAATGAATCTCTTAATCTGTTAGTAGTTTTGAGCGTTGTATATGCTTAATGGAACGCACAGTATTGTATATCCTTAATGCCTTTTGATGTTGTCCTCTTTAACAATTTTACATATCCCCCGTAGATGTGTTAAAAAGTGTAAGTATGCGGATTGGTACTGTGGAGGAAAAGGGGAGATCTCCCGCCAGGCGATGTCACTGCCTGGGGACCGCGGTCCGAATGTTAACTCGGACCATTTGTATATATAGTTTGTATATCTTGATAGCGTGGTTGAGGATACGTCTCCAGATTGGCCAGTTCAGTATGACGTAGTCTATTGTTTCACTGCACTGGTCGCTCGTGGTTGCGTGGTCAGCATTATGTGCGGCGCGCGCTCATATTACTGTAGGTATGCGCCGCTACAGTACTTTTGTACAGAAACAAAACTTTGATGCAGATACCTGCGTAATACAGTGCCACATTTTAATGAAATTAATATTTTTGATTTCACAGTGTTTAAATACAAAATCGCACTGAAAATTCAAACCAAATACTGGGAGCGCATACAACGGTGGAAGTAAAGCGTCTATTCGAGTGAGTGAATGAGATTTCTTTAATCTATTATTATCACCTACACAAAGTTTGTCAACTACATATTTCAAAGAGCAAAAGCTAAAATAGCTTGTCACCGTCACACTTCCGCTTTTAGTTAATACGTTAATTGTAACAGGTAGCTACATATTTTCAGGAAATATGATAAAGGTTGGTTTTTTTGGAAACAAATATTGTTTGTCTGAGTCTGCAGGTTACAAGTAGGATCGTGATCCTTCATAAGTATCTGAATTGGTACCGTATTTGGATTATAAAATAAAATACTCATGTTATTGTAATATTTAATTGAAGCTTGAGGAACAAAGTAACGCTACATAAGAGACTATGAAGCGACACCCGCGCCCCCACCCGAGCGGGCGGCTGGCATACAAACTAACATCAAAATATCTATGGAATGCCAATCAAGTTCTTAAAACATTTCTTACAAACTTATGCTAGAACGATAGCCAACAAGTGGAATAAAATAAGAAATACTTACCCTAACTTTTGAAAACGCAATACAATATTTTTAGCGCAGTGATAAGGTAACTAATAATGTAACAAGAATGTACATAAGTAGGTAGGTATATGATATACATAGAAACTAAATAGGTATGTATGGTAAAAAAATATAGTAGTTTTTTGTTTAAATATATGCTTGTATTTTCCACTTGTTGCTATTTACAGAAATTAAAGTGACGCTCTTAGAAAGTCGATATTCTTGAAACATACGAGTAGTACTGCTACGATAGAAAAATATCCTTTAGCATTTATAATTTATTGACCGCTCCCATATTACAACGGGGGTGTGGTATTGTCAACATATACCTACATAATTAGGAATCTGCTATTCTTACAATGTAAAGGTGAAGATGTGACATGGATAGGTCTTTATATAATTCGTATAAATCAATTGAAGTATAATTTATGTATTACCATTATTACCATTACCATGTATTAGTATACCAAATGTCTCCCGTCCCGCGCTCGCTTGCCGCGCTCAATGCTCTTCTGGATAGGGCACCTCATTGTGACATTTTTGCGGATGAATGGAAGACTATTTTGACGGAATGCCTGCAATACTGTGAAGCGAATGTGTGATGTATGTTTGAATGATTATTAATATGACATTTTAATTTATTTTTACTTTTAATTTATTTTTACTTTTGACATTTACTTTTGACTTTTTAAATTTATTTTGTTTTTTATTTTTTATTTTTATTTTTACGATTGACATGTATAATTTTCAGTTTAATTTATTCTTGATTAATGTTTTTGACTATTTGCAATGTTTTATTTTAGTTAGTATAATGAATTTTATTATTGTTAATTATAATTATTTTGTACTTTGATGATATTTGATGATAATCGAGATACCTGTGTCAATATTTCATATCATAATTAGTGTAATTGGTGAAGGCCGTACTAATTATAAGATTAAATAAATAAATAAAAAAAATAAAAAATAAATAAATTATTCCGTTGAGCACGTGGGAGCGATCCTGCTACAAAGGAACTATAAAATCTCTTAAATATAATTCGCAGTAATAAGTTATCGATATGATTTTTACAACTTTTTGATATGTAGAAAATTAACGATCGCATAGATTTTTAAAAGCACAAATAACTGACTTAAATAGCTCTTGAAAAATATTTTTATTTAATTTTAGTGATAAGCGCTGTATAAAACGACAAGGAGACAAAGCAACATGTATTCTACAACATTTAACATCGATAAAAACTCCACATAAATTAGTTAAGTATATAAGTAATTCTAATATGTTAACGGAAAATTTCTGGCTGTTTAATAGAATACTTTGTGCGTGTCTATTACATGTCTACGTTTACGATAGAAAATATTAATATATATCTGAAACATGTGATAGCTGGCAAAACGGTTTCCACAGTCGGCCATAATTTCTCAAAAATATCGCTACGCGTCCATTCGGATATTTGTCGGAGTCACCTTAGCTGCTGTCACACATTCCAGGTCCTTAATATTAGATCACTAAACTACACACGACAGTAGGTACAAGCCTTGTTCAATAAGACTATCATGTTAAAGTTATACATTTTCCACGGAGTGAATGAAATTGTGCTAGCTGCTTCAGAAAATGATCAACGGGAACGGCCTTCTTATTTATTTATATTTCATAATTCTGTAAGCAGGCGTCATATTTTAGTGGTTGCTGAAGGTGAGAGCAGGAGGCAATTGTAATAATCAAGAAAAACAGTTCGCTGGTTGAATGCGGCCGTGTTTATATAAACCGCTGCATAAACCTCATGAGCTACCTCAGGTACGTATACCGAGTACTTAAGTATTGAAATTGCCTCATTCCAAGCTGGTTTCATGACGATATATAAGTATAAATGTATAAGTATATAAATATACATGGTTTTCAATTATAACATGCTTATTTGAACTTTAACGGTCTGTAAAACCTTGATCTAGGTACTTAAATGTTTATTGTCATTCAGTTCTCAAAACATAAACTTCAATATTCAATATAAAACACTTCTACATTATCTAAAAATATTACATTAATTCTACGGAATACGTATTATTGTCAACGTGATTTCTTTGGCCAATTTATTGTCGTAGGTCGTAGGCAATAGCAACAGTCAGTTGCTTCGTTGCTTTCCTAGTAGGTAAGACAAAATAACTGTCATTCATTATTCTACATAAAATACGTTTAACGCTTCGTTTTATAATGATTCTCTAATTTCTAATGTTAAATAATTGATAGGTTTTGTTGTCAACAACTCTTGACTTGGAATTGACCATGGAGGAGGTAAAAGCCCATATAGAGTTACATGCTACGAGCGTGATCGAGCTACAAGTCTTCTATATTTCCTATTTATGTATTATAACCATAAAAACGTTTTAGTCGTAAAGCTATGCGTCTTATAAAAGTTTTCACACATTAGGACAGTTGACGGCCAACCTATGGTTACCTATAGTTGTATGAGGTAGTTATTGCTAGCTTCCGAGTATAACGATTGACATGCCAATATAGGTAAGCATTATGAATTTATCAAAAGACATGGCAAGAAACAGAAACTATCGTCGTGAAGTGAACACAAATCTCGGCCGGAACATAGGATTGCATAAAGTCCAATAAATAAACCCACTAGGCTTAGACTTCATCATTAGCATCTTTTAACTCTTCATAAACAATGAATGTCTCTTTACTAACTTTGTGTGCACTAGGCTGTTCTAATTTTTTATTGAATTGAAAAGAAATTTCGTCTTCGCTGAATTCGAACGTTTTTGTTTTATAGCTCAGTGTAAACTTATTTGTAACAATTATTTTTATCCTATTATCTCTTCTCTGTTTCATTTTTTAAGTAGGTAAGTATTCTTGGCGGCTTATAATAAAAATATTAAAATTAAATCTGACTTAGCAAAACACATTTCAGGGTACAGGAAAAAATAATCATTAAATAAAAATATCGTATTACTTTGCCGATATCCGGCTGAAAATAATCAGCCAGACGAAAATAATTACGTAAACAAATTAAGATTAACTAAGACATATAAAATTTGGTTCGAAGCTTTGTTGTGTATTTTGACGTAAAATTCGCAAAAGGTAGGTACTTCCATTTTTCGGAATGAGCCGATTTTTCGTGGGTTTACCTTATAACTTTGACCAAAGTATAAGTAGGTACTAGTAGTAGTAGTAGTAGTAGGTAGTAGGTAGGTATTTAAATGTACCTATTTGATTAAAAATAGCAAATCTTGTTACGTATCTAATTTCGAAATCATTACAATTTAGCGATAATTTAGTGAATATCAAATTTAAAATGGATTAGGTTATATATACCTTCTTATTCTAAACTAAAACCGATCCAAGAAATCCAAATTTAATTCGATTCATATCCCGCAGTCTATAAAGTTCGTAAAATCTATGGCGTCGAATAGCATAGAACTATTCGATTCAGTAGTCAGTTATAGAAAATGGAATGTTGTCGAGTTGCATCGATTAGCATTTAGTTAGATTTAAATATCAAAATATCCGTATTGACTAATTTACACGTACCGTTCCACACATACTCGCCACTCGAAGGATACGCCCTGAACATCAATTTCCCTACTTACATACCAACAGCGATATCTACAGTGTAGTATACGACACTAAACATTACACGTAGGTACATCTACATGTTTATGTATAAATACTTAGAGCTGAACATGTCACATGTCCGAATAAAGCCAAATACCAATGCATTTCATGTTATTTATAGTAATTGTCCTAGTGTTTCCACACTAACAGTCACTATGAACCGAACGAAGCGACTCTAATACACTTTGGGAAGTAAGGTAATCTACGATCAAATTATATAGGTTTACGATTGTACGACTTAACGTAGAACACACCGACGCAAGCTTTTTTACTGACAAACCTCTTTTTACGAATACAATTCATGAAGACAAATATTTTTGTGGGATAATTGAACCGTTTTACAAATCTCTAAATCGGTTTAAAATTAAAGTATTTTAAAGCAGTTTATTTTTCGAATTTAATAGAGACGCACTGTTTTGAAAGTCGTTACGACCTAAAACGAATCGTACAGTTATAAAATCATTCCATTCCGATTAAAATGGGTACGTCTATGTGATAAAATGATTATTTCAATTTTCTGTTAATTTATTTTCCGCAATGTGGTACGGAATACACTAGGGGCCCTATTTTTCAAATGGCGTCTGTCGACGAGCGTTCGGTGGTCGTCGTATACGATCGTTCGTTATGACGTTGTGACCGCTCGTCGTAGTAGACGAATGATTAAAAAATACCAAATTTTGCTATACCTATCGCAAGAAAATGACTCGAAACGAGTGTTCGCCGCCAGACGCCATTTCAAAAATAGAGCCCCAGGTCTTCTCATTGATAAGGCTCACTTGTGCGCCATTAATATATTATGCATTTGCAGCCAATTATTGAGTGGCTAGAATTGTATCGCTGAGAAATGTTTGTCAGTAGTAGAGCTAATTCTCCCATTCTAATGTCTTGGTAACTGATGTTTCCTCTAAAATTTTTCACATTTTGTATAGGTACCTAATGAAAACATATAAATGGGCTTATTCTTCTAACAAACAATATAAGACAATAACAAATAAATGTATGAAGAAGAGGAGTGACGGTCACAGAAGGCTAAAGCATCTACACAATTAAAACATTTTATATTGAACTCTTCCTATATTAACCCTTAACCTATATAATTATGTACTATGAGAACGGCAACAAACTTCGGTAAACATAATAAGTATATGAGGAACATAAATAATATACTGAATCAACTCGGAACAAAACCAATTTAAGGTAACTCCTGTCCTAAAACTATTTGTCTCACATTCGAGAGGTTATTTTTATTGTTTGTTTTTTAAACTGCATTTATTTGAGGTTAATAAAATGAACACAAAATAAAATAGCATAAACCAAAATCCATTGCCATTAAATAACTCCAGTTTCACATAAAAATCTATTCCACGTCAGTCACTACATTTCAGGAGAGTAAATTTAAAATATAGTGTCAAACACTTTTCTAAAAGGAAATATCTTTATCTACACAACAAAGTGTAATCTACCGTCAATATATAAACTGTTATTCAATTTGTTTTATTCAATGTGTTGTATAAATTACTCTTTTACATAAGGAGCTATATAAAATTTTTCAATTTTAACACTAGTAGAAAAGCTCGAAGTGAAGGGACTCATAAGAAGTCTACAACCTTTATTGTATATGCGACAACGTAGTTTCCACTATATACATAATCTCTGCACAACAGCAACGCGTCCGCTACCCTACCACCGGTTTGAGGCTTCAGACGTTCGTCAAATGCATACCCGCATGAATGGATGCCCATATTGCCCATATATTAAAAAATATATAAAAATTATACTCTCTCGCAACAATATAATTAGAAATCGTACTTTTCAATATTACGGATACTTCTTTAAATATTATTTTGAATTTAACATTTATAAAAACTACGTTATCGTCCATACACCGATTATATATCTATGAACTCTATGAAATATACTATATATTATAATAGTTAACTATTACAATAACTTTGAGCACAGATTATACATATTAAAATGTGTAAATAGGAAACAGAACAATATCAAATCACCGAACTAGTCAACGAATTGTTTAACAAGAAAATGCGTAGTAATTGATAGCCCCAAACAAACATACAAACCAGAATACAAGGAGAGCATCGTAACGTGTGACAAACTGACAAAAGCATATTTACCCGTTGCACTAGTAACAAACTATAGCCGATTCTAATTCACGCGTGGGGACAGTAGAGGCGGCGATCCGCCCTGTTGTATTGTCATCACCTCACGGTTAGCGGCGATAGCTCCTAAATTATTTCAAAATCTATTTCACCACTACACAAAAGTTCCATATAAAGTCCTCTTTATTCTAAACATATATTAAAAACTACAACTATTAAAGCTATTTTACTATTTTCACACAAGTTTCTCTTTGTGGACCTTATGACGAGAATTAATAAAATGAAGATAGTTTATAAAAAGACGTTATAATCTTAGTCCACGTACTTAATTTCGACGTCTTATTGTCTCGGGAAGAACTACATTTACTCGAACACAGCTTATTTCTAAAGCTTATGAAGTTTCAATATCAATTAAAACAGTCCGATCGACGCTCGCACAGAAAATATTCACGCTGCCAGTTTTATATATATAAAAGCACTTCAATCTACTACCGCTAACACCAAACAGCAAACTAATACAGAGTGACTAAGGTCTAAACTAATGAAAACAGAATTTTCATTTGGGAAACATGACAAACGATTAAGGGAATTTCATATAAAAATTTCCTAAAAGTTAGGCTAAAGCTTCAGACCCTACTTCACTTATGTATAAGCCCTTATACTTTACACATCACTGTATATATATTTATAAACACAATATTAAAACTATGAAACTAGATCCCGAGAAAAAGTATCGAGAGATGTGAAATAAACGTTCAAAGTTTTAAAAAAGGTCAACCTTGATACGTCACGGGTAAACTTCTTATACAATCGACTCGCTCATAATATAGTTTCTATCACAGCATCAAATAATTTACTTCACCCGTTAGCGAGTGACGCGTAAACATTTAGCCATTCCTTCATCCGACGCTCCGACCTTTAATATAGACAGTATTCACTACGTCCTAGTAGATTTTAGAGTCCTTAGCAGATTATTTATTGTCAAACTTTACATTTATTGTCGATCCTAGTATATTTTATTGTCAATAGTTACAAATTTATCGTCTCGTATAATAATGAATATCCTGAATAATATTCAACATTTGTACAGTCCAGTTTATAAATAAGTCTGGAGATCCAAAAAACTGAGGATAACCAGTATTTCTCAAATAGTAATAACCTATCAAAATATAACAGCGTTATGATATATTCATTTCAAATATGCCAACGCCCTCATTCGCAATCTTCTAGCGAGAACTGGAACGCTTGACGTTTTAAAAAAGTTTTCGAAGACACTTTCAATACCGGGCAGATTCTTAAATTCTCGTTCGGCAGATAAAAATGTCGTCTCGCTCCGTCTATTCCGTAACGAGCGCGTTGGCGCGGCATGCGGCTGTTGCATTCCGCTTGGCTAGGCGACGTCGTTGCCGGCGCGCGCGGCGGCGCGGCGGCGGGCGGCGCGGGCGTCGTGCCGGAGCGCGTGGTCTCAGAGGTCGGCGTCGGAGCGCGCGTGCTCGTCGTTGTAGTGCGCGATCTGCGCCAGGATCCACGGCACGTACTTGGGCACGTACGCGTACACGCCGGGCAGCCGCGGGTGCGCGCACTTGATGCCCCACGACACGATGCCGCCCACGTACCACCGCGACGGGTCGTCCGGGTCCTTGCATAGCAGGGGACCGCCGGAATCGCCCTGTGAACATAAAGTAAACATATAGTATAACGAAACGATGGCTGGTTGTGGCCATCCGCTGCCTAATTCCTACGATGAAAATAAAAGGCTCTTGTAATCTGTAGGGCGATGGAGCTGTGGCGAGCGCTAGTATTGAACTCACCGTTTTCTAATGTGGGAGCAGAACGATTATATTTTTAAACGATGTTTTCTTCTTAATTCCTATAGGTTCAATACTAGGCCAGCCACAGCTCGTATAGACGAAAAAGCAAGCAAGTTTTATTTAATAAACAAAATAACAGATAATAAAAGATATCAAAAATTAGTCGTGCACATATACTTAGGTTGTCTTCCATGATTTGAGAACATAAAATCAATTTGAGATATTAAATGCATTTTTATAAAACTCTGTCGTGTAGCTCCTGCAAAGTCAGCTAAGCTCATGAACATTTATAAACCCTCAATGACAGTAATAAATGGTTAGGCTTGTGGTGAACGCTGATAGCATTGAATTGCAAAACATACTGGAACGATCTAAAACACGATCTATTGAAAGGAACTATCAAGTTTAATTCCAATCAACGTTCTGACGAACAACTAATCAAAGTAAACTCGACAAACTGTAATTATCCTTAGAGCACCGACGTCAACAGTTCGAGAAAACACTCTGAGAATATTTGTTTAACGGTCTAATATATCTAACAAGTTTGTACAAAGCATAATATCGGCGATTGCTGGGAGCGTAATATCACGAGCAGTTGTTTGTGCAAGCGGAACGGATCGACACGTTCATTATTACGGTTGGTAAACATTAAAAACAAATAACATTTATTTTATTATTATTGCTGGCTTGTTTATTGGTGCGTTCTTCAAATCTTAATTATAGCGGGGGAAAATCTCCACTATTTCCTTCGTCCAACGAAAGTACTGGGAACACAGGCGATCTGCCAATCTGCACTGAATCCACCAATCCGCACGGAAGCAGCGTGGTGAAGTATGATCTAGGCCTCCGCAATGATTAAGAGAGTCCCGTGAATGTTAATGGATAGAAACCACGCAATCTGATGGCAAGTTATCTATCGCTAATGACATTAGTAACTCCAAAGTTCCTACTGACACACTGCTGACCAAAAAACAGAAAAAAGAAGAAAACACCTGTTACCTGGCAGGCGTCCTTGCCGCCCTCGGGGTAGCCGGCGCAGATCATGCCCTCGGTGACGTTGAGGTCGCGGTGCTCCAGCCACTGGTTGCACAGCTCGCGCTGCAACACCGGCACCTCCACCTCGTTCACCGCCGGCTCGTACTCCGACACTGGTCAGGGGGTGGAGTGATTAGACGGGGTCTAATGTGTAGACACGATAGAACAGGCTTCCTTCGTTTTAACGTATCATGTACACTTGTGAGAGGTTCGGCATGTTGTTAGAATTTTCGAAGTTTAGGTCAGCACAACAAAATTAATTAATAATTAATAATTGGGTAATTGCCCAATAAAAGTCATCTATTAAAGAATAAGGATTAACAGTTTAATCAGATAAGTATCACACGGCAATAGAAAACATTATTTTTTTATTTTGATTTCAAATAATAATAATACGAGTAGGTATCGTACTTAACTTTGCCTGGAAGAGACCACTCTTTTGTGTAGACGTTTTTAAAGTAAAAAAATATTGCTTTAATTTAGTACTGATCTAGAAATAAAGAGTTTATCTACTCTTCCACGTGTTATTTAGTTCAATGGGATGCAAAGTAGCGCCAATCTTCCCACACAGCATAAGTCAAGTTCCAAATGCAAGAGCAAACCCTACCCTACCCTTCCGCAGTAAACTTCTCCAACAACCAATCACAGTCAAGTAGACTCACTGTCCTTGTCGTCGCGCTTGCCCCAGCCGATGACGGTGCAGAGCGCGCCGGGCGCCAGCGCGCGCGCCGCGGGCGGCAGGCACACCGGCGACAGCTGCTCGTGGTAGCGCACGCGCACTGCCAGCTGCGGGGCGGGATGATCAGATAATGGAGACAGGTCAGAGAACAATATGTACTGCTACTGGTCGTAGTGGCTAAAAGGGTTCATATGATAAAGGTGATGGAAGACAGGTCAGGGAACACAGTCTGGTCGTATGGACTTAACGCGTAGACACGTCCAGATGACTAGGTGACGGAAGACAAGTCAGAGAACACATCTTGGTTGTAGTTACCTACTCGTATTGGTTAAACGCGTAGACTTATCGTTTTTGACCATCAGATCTTCTTCGTGAATTTCTTTGTCATCTTACCTAATGACACAATTCAAATAGGTACAGCTTTGCACTCTATGTGGAGCTTGCGGCCCGTTCCGACTTCGTCCAAGCATCCATCCTTCCTAACTTGCACCACTCTAACCGATCCTTAGGCCTTAGGTATGTTCTTTAATATTGTGGAACTTTTTTTGTTCTATCACCAAATTTTCCGTAGTGCATGCATTTTCTAGTAACAAAATAAAATATAGCCCATGTTACAAAGGCATCATCTACGTGGAAACAGCCACTAACATGGTGGCCGATGCTTCTCGTTACCTGGAACAGCGCGATGTCGTTGTCGTGCGCGACGCCGATGTTGTAGAGCGGGTGCGGCACCACGCGGCGCACCTTCACCTTCTGGCCGTAGTAGGCGTGCGAGCGCCGCCGCGTGATGCCCAGCTGGATCGTCCAGCCGTTCACGTCCGAGTGGCTAAGGGGCGGGGGAACTATTGGTGAGCTTGTGGGTGTTACACTGACCAATCACCACTGCCCCACAACCCAGTGCATAATTCCGGGAATCAAAACTTCTCGATTTGGATTTAAGCTACAAAAGTGTGTACTCTATGCATAGATTAGAGACTTGGGGCGCTTTCCAGTAAGTGACCAAAACGCTCAAAATGACACTTTCTATATAGAAAATAATTGAACGTTTTGAGTGTTTTGGTCTCATAGTGGAACGAACGGTTGACGGTAAATTATTGTAACTACTGTTTATTGACATCTCTAAAACATGATTTATTCAGGCCGATAAAAAATACTGAATTGCACGAAAAGTGTCAGGACTGAACATGATGATGTAGCCGTTCATTCATTTGACAATCCAAGGAGTCGCAAATTTAACGTCACACTTCTAGTCTGATCACCAAGCCATGATTATCTCATGGGGCGATGTATAAAAAAAGAAATGAAGCTACTCACTTCCCAACGCAATGCGAGGCGGTGAGCACCCACTGGTCAGCGACCAGCACCCCGGCGCAGTAGAACACCTCCTCAGGGCCTCCCAGGATGGCGGCCAGGAACGGCCAGTCGCCGGGCGACGCCTCCACGCCGCCCACGATGCGCTTTGTCGCTCCGTCCACGACGCGACGCTTGCCGCATTCTAAAACAAAGATAACAATGAAGACCCCCTTTATGGAAATGAAGATTTACGGAAGAACGATTTTTAACCGACTTCAAAAAAGGAGGTTCTCAGTTTGACCTGCATGTACCTATGTAGGTATGTATGTACCTATATTTGTTCGCGATTATCTCGCGTTTGGTTGAATCCATTTTGATGCGGTTTTCAGCATGGTATTTGTCAGACTTAGGAGAAGGTTTTAGGCATATTGTTTGGCTGAACCGATTTTGATACGGTTTTCAGCATAGTGTTTATCCGACTTAGGATGATTTAGGTATATTACCTAACCGCGTTTAACTGAACCTATTTTTACTTTTCGGCGTTAAAGTCGGTTCTATTTTGTTAAAAGTTATATAGTTTATCGAAAATTCATATCTAGAGAGGGAAAATTCGATGAAGGATAAAGGTTTTTTAAAATGACATAACCTAAATGGTTAACATGGGAAACAGTAGGTACGTTTAAAAAATAATAATTGGATGGACGAAGGCGTGAGCCTCAACTTGTACCTGATCTTGCGAGTCTGTGACTTATGTAACACTAGTAAATCCGCCCTCGCTTCGCTTCGGAAAACCAGTCCCTTCAAAAATCTCTATAAATTTTAACAAATTATGTTATTCCGATGTGTAAGCTATATTACTGCAAAGTTTCATGAAAATCCGTTAGTAGTTTTTGCGTGAAAGAACAACAAACACACACACACACACACATACATCCTTACAAACTTTCGCATTTATAATATTAGTAGGATTATTAGGATTTACCTGTAAAACCAAGCCCAATGTTAAAAACTATATTTATCTTCATGTTTTGAAATTCAATCTCGCTCTTGAAAATAAATTGAGAAAATAACAACGTAATTTATATAAAGAGACAGATTAGTCAGCTCGCTGCGAGAAAAAAGGAAAGATATTTTGCGGGTAGATATTAAAGTCGCGTAATAACGGCTTTGTACGCGCACCTCCGTCCAGCGGTTTCTAAATTGAAATTTAAGCAAAACCCTTTTCACTCGGGGTAAACAATTATTGTTGTGGTACAAGCTGTGCCGTGGAAATAAACATTATATCATATTTTTATGTCCATAACCGACCAAGTTTACAGCCGTTTTTTAGCCGACAGATGAGGCACCTTATGGTAAATGGACAAATTACACTCTACTATACTATAAAGTAAGTGGACAAATTGGCCCATAAACTCTACAATTTTTTAAATGGAATTAAGGTAGCAAACGAACTGGCAGTACCGACCACCCTGTCGCTGTAGTCTATGACAACCAAACACTGACCTAGAACAAGACTCAAATAAGAGACTAGGATAGTCCAGTTAGTAGATGGCGTCAGAATATTAGACGATTAGTTTGTGAATAAGTGTGAGGACAGGTACCTGTTAACGATAGTTCTGTTAGTTATTGGTAGCAATAATCCAAATTAGTAATTGTTAGTATGTCTCGTTCTTATTTGGTCACAAAGACGTTGCTACTTCTGAGGAATAATAATTTTTAGCCTGTGCCTATATTATAACTAGCTTCCGCCCGCAGGCTTCGCCCGCGTGGAATTCGTTTAAACTTCACCCCCCTATTTCACCCCCTTCGGGGTGGAATTTCGAAAAATCCTCTTGGTGCTCCCCTACACTCCCCAAGGAACATACATGCCAAATTTGAGCTTTTTCCGTTCAGTAGTTTCGGCTGTGCGTTGTCTGTCAGTCAATCACCAGCAACGCAAGAGTTTTATATATATAGATTAAATTCTATTGAAAAAAAACCGATTCCCTATGACAATACAAACAAGTATTTGTACGCGTCATATATTGTGTACATAAACTTAAATTTAAACGCAATTCGCTAGTGACTCGGACCGCGCGCTCCCACCTGACTTACAGGGGGCCATTACAGGAACATAATTAAAGTTTGGCAATCCCGCGACTTACAATTAAGGAAAGTGAATTACGAACGGACAACCTAGTACTACCCGGCTACAGGTGGCGACTCCACTCGACTTTCTGCCAGTTTCAAAGTCAAATGGATTATTTTTTAACAGGACTGAAAATTGTTTACGAAAGCTTACCGAGAACAAAAGAAGATTAATGGTTTAAACACATTTCAGTATATTTACAATACAATATTTGTGAGTAATAATTTTGTTCTGACATGACTGCTTTTTTCTTTTTTGATAAACAACCACAAGTTGTGAGGCCGCTTTTCAGTACGTGAGTGCTTGTTAGTTAGTCAATAAAAATTGTACCTACTTTGAAATCCGCTTTGTCGTTTATCTGGTGAAAGTATGATAGATTACCATACATAAGCAGAAAATATTTTTCTATCACATCTATATTATAGAGAGGTTAGAGAATAGACCTACTGTCTATTCTCTTACCACATGTAAAATACCTAAATACAAACATTTTACAAATCTTAGGTTCTACAACATACAAATAGTAATAATTTCCCTGCGTTGTACTTAAGTTATTGTAGTTATTAGTTATGCAATCTGCTTCCCTCTTTCGTTTCTAAAACCTCTTCCAACTATTACGACCACAATTTGTAATGTCACCGTTAAACGCAAATGCATTTCTCTCATAGTAACGATAACAATAATTTCTCTCCAATAACAATAGTTTCTCTCCGTAGTACCGTGTATTTTTTATTTCTTTGCTTTTTTAGCTTTGTGAGCCATCTTAAACTAATAGCGAGGGATCCAGGTACGATAAAGTACGGTAACAATGGTGACCTTTCGCTACACGCCTCAGGTGGACAATGAGTGATGGCGCAATAAATCCTCGCTTGTTCCATAGGTTATTTCAGAAAACCGTTTTATTCTACACGACACGATTTTTATATCGTCATGTAGACACTGATCAATTTTAACAAACAAGCATGAAAGTCTTTTAATTAAGTTAGTTATTAGGTACTTTTGTATTCGTAGCATTTACTACATGGTCATTGTTTCGTGATCGACCAAGTCAATCATCATCGGGCATGGTTATAATTAGGTTGGATTACCTCTAATAGGAAATTATCTTGGACCTCTGTATTGAAAGAAAGAAGACCAAAAGAGAGAGTGTAGGGTGTATAATTAGGTACAAGTAAAAACTGGCACTGCTTAAATTGCTGATGACATTCTTCCACCCTTAAAACTGCCTGTCTACTATTAAGTGTACGATTTTCCCGAATCGACATCGTGTCGTATGCTGTAAAGGTATCTCGCAAGGCTCTGCGTCCATTTATACGCTGTCAAAACCCTTTCTACAGGAGTTTAATAAAAATCGACATTGATCCTCTTAAAGGCCATTCAAACTAACGCTTGGTCAACTTGTACGTTTATTCCTCTCGACTGGAAAATTGGATAATGTTGTTTACTTATTTTGATTTATAGCCACAAGGATTGACGAAAGCGCAAACGACACCGTGGCAAGCATTGTTGCCTATGGACACGAGCAACATCAGAGTAGCCGTTTTAAACAAATTAAAAAGTAGGAGGTTATATTTTCGAGGCCTATATTATTTTAAGTAGGTCTAGCGATAGGTATCTCCAAGATTAGATTTGTGAACCGATTCAGTATGATAGGTACTTCTCTTTTTAATCGAAGGCTAGCACATGAGCGAGAAATATTGACGAACTAAAACAATTGTATCGTTTTGCTGCTTTATACCATACTAGTAAATCCGCCCTCGCTTCGCTTCGGGAAACCAGTCCCTTCAAAAATCTCTATAAATTTTAACAAATTATGTTATTCCGATGTCTAAGCTATATTACTGCAAAGTTTCATGAAAATCCGTTCAGTAGTTTTTGCGTGAAAGAGCAACAAACACACACACACACACACACACACTCTCACTCACATACATCCTTACAAACATTCGCATTTATAATATTAGTAGGATTCAGCTGAAACATTGACCATCTAAATTCTAAACTAAGTTATTTAATTAGGCTTTGAAGTACGAGTATATTACGTATCTAATGTACCTACGACTCAATAAATGCCTAGCACTGAAAAACAGCTATCTATCGAACATATTGAATGTCAAAGAATATTCAGCAACACAGTGTGTATGGACCTAGATAACAAAACTATAGATATACCTATAGATTATAATATCGATGGCTGTCTGAGTGAATCAGTCAGCCGTTATCGTTCCAAATTTTTGTCGTTGAGTAAATATAAGCAGCCTGTACGGCCGAGGCGGCGTTCAGTTAAATCGAAGCTCTCGTGGCTCGTGGCCCATCGTTAAAGGTAATGAAATCGGAGCCGTAAGGGAATCTGAAACTTATCGTGGAGCTCGAAGGTTACTTTTTATGTGCTGAATCACCATTCAGTATTTATGACCCCTAAAGAAATTTAAGCGGCGATGTTAGTTCTATCGGGCTTAATTAGTTTTCTTTTGTGGTCGCGAGAGGTTATTCGCAAGATTCAGCCGCCGGGGAATAGTGATGGTTATAAGAAATCGTTTTATGAGAAAAGTTTTTCTCATCTCGTATCCCCTGTTATTACGGGGACGACTGCCCGTGATTCTCGAGACGTTAAAACTGTCTGAATAAAATGTGGTGAGTCTAATTAGTGATTTAGTTAGGTCATTTGCAAACTTATTATCTACCTTCATAATGGGCATTGCTAGACTGGGTAATCATCAGGTCTTCTTGTTATGGAAGAGGAGAACAGTGACAACACGTTTGCTGGATTACTAGAAGTGGGTCTAAAGTTTTGAATCACATCTCGTGACATAGCATTGTTATTGCGATCTTTGGATATGAATTATGCATCGAATGATGTGTTTTAATGTTTAGGTCATCTTTTTTTTGCAGTTTACCTATTCAAGTGTTAGGTTAAGCATCGGCCACAGCAAGGTTTCAATTTTCACTATTGCGAAGATTATGGTCAATTTGAATGATGATCTTCTACACAAATGTGCCCAAGTTCAAATTCTGCATGTCCACCAAACTTGAAAAAACTATCTGTGTCAACTGACTTCGATTCGAAAAGCAATCGCGGATCACATTCCCCAGTTTACCAGGTAAGCAAGTTCCACAAGGGGCCGGGGACTATTGTCGGATTTCTTTCTCGTCGGGAATTTGGCCGGCTTCGGTAGATTCCTGTTCATTATTGCCAAACAAAGACGTCGCTTAAAAGCCTTTATTGTACTTGTTTACATGGAATTGTTTCGACGTTTCAAAGGGCGATTCTATTGTGAATAAAATTTTGTTTATGAATTGTTTCAGTCGCGGTTAACAAGTTCGGGAGTTCGGTGGAACAATCGGCTTCCCTTGCATTGGTTATGAAGTGAAGTAGGTAATTAATGAAGTGACGCACAATCCAGTTATGTTACGAACGATGATGTCAGCGGATCTGAACTTTAACAGTTCCAGTTCTTTTCTTTTCCTCTTTGGTAAATCCAGTTTACGTCATAAAAGTATTGTGTTGATGATAATGATCGTATTACTGACGTAGAAGCATTTCCGATTTCATCTAAGAACAACACCCTTCTTATTAACATAAAAGTTTCCTGAAACAATTTGTATAATGTCTAAGTGGTGTTTTTCATCGCCTCGACAAAGGAAACTAAGGAACTAAGAGTGTGTAGTGTTATCTTATTAAAGTGCTCTGTTGAAAAGGTTGCAAAGTAAGAGCATTTTAATAATAAAAGCTAAGCTATGAATCTTTAGTTGCTTTTTTATTTAAGTATGTCGAAATAAAATTGTGAAAAATGAATCAGGGATCCGCTCAGTTATGACATAAATTATGCAGCCACCCGACACTACCTGATTAAGGCCGTTTCCTGCTGTCGCATTGCGAATTGGTTGGCGACTCGTGTTTGTAGCCTGACAACCTGGGTGACGTAATGGTCACCATGGTTTTTTGCTGCTAGCGATCATCCATCCAACTACCGATCGCGCCTCCTAAATGTCTGCGCTTCTGGCTTCAGACAATGTGTATTTACGGCCGAAACCAACTCAGCCGTGTGCTACGAGTAAAAGGGATACGAAATAAAGCTCACATTTCAATGCTTTCCTATGAATTGAATTTAAATCGTGTTGGAGTCGAATTAATGATTGCAGATCTTAATCGTTTACTGTCACATATATCGTTCAAAGAATGTTGTGAGACCGTTACTTTTTATTTATACAAATAATGGAAGGAAATTTGCAATCATTTCAATGGGAGAAATAGAGCTATGGACAAACGAACGCCGTGATTCTTTAGGTTATTGATTCGTTAGGTGATTCTTTAGGTATTACAGTTGTGATGCCAACGATCGTCTTATTTATAATTTAAAATAAATATCCATTCATCAAAGCCATTGGTTCTGTTAATACGTACCTATTAAGTATAAGTAATAAATTTTCATTGGCAATATTGTATACTGCGTGAAGCAGTCACAGCATTTAAAGTTGGACTCCTGGCCTGGGGCACCTAAATACATATCCTGCACGCACTTCTATTTTCAAAAAATATGTGCGGGTCACAAATTTATTCAGCTGCAACCCAATGTGCCTCTACT
The DNA here is from genome assembly GCA_905404135.1 of Hesperia comma. Taxonomy (NCBI): domain Eukaryota; kingdom Metazoa; phylum Arthropoda; class Insecta; order Lepidoptera; family Hesperiidae; genus Hesperia; species Hesperia comma. The sequence goes on along the minus strand of FR990014.1, from coordinate 22,754,607 downwards.
GAACACAAGATTCTTCTCATCATTGAGGTCTAGTCTAGAGTATACCCCACCACGCTGTTCCGGTGCGGATTGGCCACTAACCCCTCCAGGGTTAGTAGGGTTTGTAGTTGTAGCCCTAGAGGTATTAATGACATGACTTAACGACGGCTTTACGTGCCCTTCACAGCACAGAAGCGCTCACAACAACTTTTTGCAACTAGTGGTCCAGCCGTGCCCGTAGATGCTTAAAATCAATCAATCACTTAAGATCGACGCAAGCAGCTGGTCTATGGGCACATAAACTAATATTATAATTGGTGATTAATTCATAATTCATAATTCATAATTGTTTATTGCTGATCATGCTTACGAACTAGGTGGTACAATATTTCACTGTGTGTGCATGAACAACCCCGTTAGGGCATTGCAAAGTCAAGGAGGACAGATTTGATTAATACCGTGTCATTACATAAAAGCTAATTACATGTCAACAGTTTTTTAAATTATATTAAACAAAATAATTAAATTAGATTAAAATTATTGTTATTAAGATTAAAAATTACATTAAATTCAATTAAGTAGGGTCAAGAATTAATAAATTACATTGCCATCGTCATAAATAAAATTAACATTAAAATTAAATAAAAATTAGATTAAATTAAAATTACAACATAATCATTTTATATAATTCAGTAGTCATTTTTAAAGCCATGTCGTCATTTCGTCGAATCCAGGTACTCTTTTATTGTATAGTAGCATTTCATTAATAAAAATTTTTTTAGGGAGTTAGTAAATGCCGTGTACGAGTCTTTTTCTAGGATTTCTTTAGGGAGTTTATTATATATCTTAATGCACATACAATATGGCCCAGAACTATACATGGTCATTGTTGATTTAGGGAAGGCCAGTTTATTAGGACGTCGTTGACTATAGTTGTTAAGGTCTTTCGAGTAGGCGAATAGATGGTTATGTTTTCTTACAAATTTGCAAGTTTCCAGAATATACAAAGATGTCAAGGTGGGTATTTTCAGTTGCGCAAAGTGCTTTCTACAGCTTTCTCTGGGGCCAATGTTAGCTAGTATCCTGATACACTTTTTTTGGAGGACGAATAGTTTACCCGCGTCCGTGCTATTGCCCCATAACACAATGCCGTACTGTAACCATGCGTGCGCATAAGCATAATAAGCGGTTTTTGCTGTTTGTGTTTGTTTGTGATAATTATCACTTGCTTCGCAGAAGGGAAACTTCGTGTGGAAAGGTGAGAGATCTCCAAAATGGTATGTGAAGCTTTGCAATCCGCACTTGGGCTGCATGAAGGATCTGTACCCCTCACCTTATGAGAGGAGACCTAGCCCAGCGGTAGAGCAGTAATGGGTTGGTATGATGACAATTCCTAAAACACAAGATGAGTATACATTTAAGCAATTAAAGTTTGTTCATGATGATACCACGGGGCACAGCGAGTAATTTAATTATATTGTATAAAATGCGTTGAGATATTTCAACAGTTATACGCCGAGTGGTTCGTTTTAATCAAGATCCCGAGCAAAAACACCGCACTAAATATAGACCGAAGATTCTCTTAATTTGGCTCTCCTTTTGTCCCCGGATAAGGGCGTAAACATAATGACCTAAGAGGTTTTCAGATATTCATTGCGTGTTTGAAATTCAATTTCGTTATTGTTAATTCAAAGCTTACAGAATGTTAGAGTTTGGGATGAGACGCTTCGTTTCAAGCTATTGTAGAATATTACAGTTTATATGAATCAGTGTGACGATGCGTTGCGAGAGTTGGCTCTTGTTTGCTCCAGAGAACAGCCCAAATTTTTAGTTGAAACTCAATTTTTATTTTACTTTTTGCCAGACATTTTGTTCATTTTTCGGTGTCGCGCGAAACACATGCAGCCACAGCCTTACATCGGCCACAGGAGCCAGATATTTTTATATTTGCTGATCCCGCGCGAGGCTTGTTGACTCTGTCCGCCGAAAAATCGCCTGAAAAATTTGCGGCATTTTATTTTATTACATCCTTAGAGCAGCATTTTGATTTCGTTCGTAATTCGGTTATACTCGTTTATTTATTTTGCATTCGATACCCACTTAAAATGTAGGTATATAGATTGCAATGCACAACACATACATATCTGAGTTGTTATTTCGTTTCATTAATTTATTTGACGGAGTTATTAGGTATACACACATAACATGAGCCAATGTATGGTGTATGTACCGGGGTCTGACCACGATATTTATGGCATAAGAATAGCAAAAACCATGTTTCATTTTAGCGTGTCCGGAGACCACGATAAGAGCTCTACGAATTGAACCAGTAATTTTACCGTTGCTATATGAGTAGCCACTAGCCAGAACTCCAGTAGGAAAGTAACACATTTGATGAAATAATGAGGGTAACAAACCCAGTCACCGAGCAGGCGGGATACAGTAATTCAATTCAAGGTCCAAAATTATGCCAAGGTTGTCTGAAGGTAGCGCGTGTAACCAGCGATTGGAGTTTTCTTTATAAACCGTTAACAATCTTGCTCTTTCTATTTTTCCGATTAGTTCTTGTATAAGTTTGTATTAAAACATGATTTGTACAGTGAAATATTATCAGATGCAAGCAAGTTCCTCTTCACACCTGAAAACAAACCTTTGGTCCATAACTCGTCGCTACCCGCAGAGCATTAGGACCGAGTGTGCAAATTGCTATAACATTATTAAGCGTCTTTACCTATGTGTTCCAATTATAATAATCCCTCTGATTTAATAATTAAATCCACGCCCGAAAACGTTCCGCAATTTCTCTTTAACGCGAAATAAATCTTTCCAAACTGAAAAAACCTTAATAAGTGAGGTTAGTAGGTACTCTAATGAAATATGTTGATATTACATTTATTCTTCCTCACTGAAAAGTTTTACAAAATATAGGTAAATTTTCTCCAAAATGTCTTGGCATAATTTTAAGACACGCGTAACCTTTTAGATGATTAAAACTTTCTTGTTATGAAATAATATTTCGCAACATTTAAATGTTAATATACCTCCCGTCTAACAATACCTATTCAAATCTCGGTTTTCTCACATTCGTACCTATGTAACTGTAACAAACATCTTTTGCCTATTAAACTATTTCATGTGCCACTTTCGAGTTTAATTAAGTGGAGCATATAGGTTTACCTGCTTACTTTATTTAATTTTCACATTTAATTTAGTTTAAATCCTACTTCCTACTAATATTATAAATGCGAAAGTTTGTAAGGATGTGTGTGTGTGTGTGTGTGTGTGTGTGTTTGTTGCTCTTTCACGCAAAAACTACTGAACGGATTTTCATGAAACTTTGCAGTAATATAGCTTAGACATCGGAATAACATAATTTGTTAAAATTTATAAAGATTTTTGAAGGGACTGGTTCCCCGAAGCGAAGCGAGGGTGGATTTACTAGTACTTAAATATAAAGCAAAACATGGATTAATTGAATACAAATAAATCAAAATTCATATTGTGTTTCATACTTACCACTGCTCATGAAATAATATTTGAAATTTTGACAATTTAATTAAATTCACCGTGTTTGCTATAGCTCCACAACAGTAGCAATTAACGGTTCACGTGCGATTAAGTAATGAATACACTCGTCACTGTAAATTAATTAAAAGGATCCTATTTTAACAAAAATATGTAACAGTCATAAAGTTATTTCATAAAATAAAAATGTTTGCTTCGTCGTTTCTATAAAAAATTGTAGCGGCGCAATACCTACAGTAATATGAGCGCGCGCCGCACATGATGCTGACCACGCAACCACAAGCAACGAGTGCAGTAAACAATAGACTACGTCATACGCGTCATACTGAACTGGCCAATCAGATGACGTATCCTCAACCGCGATATCGAAGATTCTAAAGTATCTAACTATACCTACCTATATACAAATGGTCCGAAGTTAACATCGGACCGCGGTCCCCAGGCAGTGACATCGCCTGGCGGGAGATCTCCCCTTTTCCTCCACAAAATCATTGTCACCCATAGCTGTCCTATTGCTGGGCTGGCTCTCCGGTCATAATGGTCTTCACGCTGATTAGGGTTGTACATACAGGACAGGCCGCAGTTCACAACGCTGACCAAGTGTAAATTGGCAGAATTCACACACCTTTGAGACCACGAACCCAGGTCTCCCGGTTCGGCAGTCCAAAGTTCAAGTCACTCGACTGTCACTGCCGTTAAAAATGGTAATAAAAACACGGAAAAACTGTACCCTTTTCTACTCAAACCTTAGGGCGCATTCAAGTAGAAAGCTGGTTACCGGCGCCGATCTGCCAGCGCTTATCGGTACTGGTCCGTTGACATAACCTCGGTCGTGTGACAGGTCGGAACTTGTCGGCGCTTATCGGCGCTGGTTAGGCACAAAGTATAGAGACTACCTGCGCCGATAAGCGCTGGCAGATCGGCGCCGGTAACCAGCGTTCTACTTGAATGTGCCCTTATTTATTTTACCAATTTGAAAACGAATTAAAAAATGATAGAATAATTTTCCTTTATAGCAGAAAATATTTAACGGCGGTAATTACAGAAACTACATTTACTATGCCTTGCACGTAATTATATTATTTTACTTCACGGACTTAAATATTTCACAAGGCAGCATTCTAAATACAATTCTTCGATACACATTTTAACTACTAGGTATTCATCATTTTTAGCGGACAACAAAAATAGGCGGCGGTTCTATGTTCGAATCCTGAAAAATTTTCATAACGTCTGACTGGGTGTTCCGATTTTAACGATTCTTTTTTTTATTCAAAAGCTATTTGCTTGTCTACTAGTCACATATAAATTTCATCGACCTCAGGCGAGTAGGTTTTGAATAATCTCTACTTATAATCAGTTACTTCATGTCGTTTATTTTTTGTAAAAATAATATAATCAACTTCAAGTTATTTCAAAAATGGTTAGTTATGAAAAAAGTATAGGACAAGTTTCGTACTTTGATTGCATGCAATACCTAATTATTGTCTCAGATAATTTTAAGAAAAGAAACAATTGTTTCGAATTTTAACCTTGAAAAAGTATTTTGCAGACCTGGAAACGATGGGTAGATTTCAAAATTTCATTACAATAATCTCCCTAGCGTTCATTCAAAATTTCAGCTTTCTGGAAATTTATGCACGGCTAAATGTCCAAACTGACCGCGCTAATTACGGAATAACGCATACGTTTGCATAACAAGTGATGGCACATTTCTGTATTCAAGTGAACTGACAACTTACTATTGTTTTTGAAGCTATTAGAGGTCCGAATGCGTGGCATAATTACCCCGAGCGAGTGCGGTCGGCCGCAGCCGTAGCCGCACGCCGCAGCCGTACGCCGCGGCCGCAGCCGTCGCGGGCTAATGGCCGCACTGTACGGAAGCTGCACTATCCGCTGTAATCAGCGCTCTACGGCTCTAATCAGACGTTTTAGCTGAATCTGCATTAATGCGTTCCTAACATTTAGAGTTACGTAAAATAGTATCTATTTCCCAGGTATTCAACCTCGATGTTGTTATTGTAACACCGAAATGTAAACCTGAAAAAATTTGTGAATTTTGCAGAATCCCTCGCTGGGCGCCAATAAAATCTACTCTCAAAATACTGTGACGTACTGATCTACGATGAGCTGCTGGTATTAAATCTCCACCATTCCGCATTACAACCTTAAAACAAAGTACCTAGTACAAAATGTGGACTTGATGCTTAGAGTATGAAGTATGCTCCTAGGCCTCCTCCGTTAAGAGAGACCCGTGCTCTGTTGTAGACCATTACTGAGTTGAAGCCAGTCAAAAAACTGACTAAATACATTATATTTAATATAGTTCTTGGTATCAATAAATCATAATATAAATATCAATAAATCATAATACGGGGGCCATAATTTTAGAGCTAGCCGTCCAGTGTTCAAATTCTTAGGGAGTATTGTATTCTAATTAGTTAAGTTAAGCGCCACACACGAGGGCCGTCCCCAAACTTTAGCAGGAGCGATATTATAAAAGTTTTTGTTACCGTCCAAAGGAGGAAAATTCTTTAAACTTTTTCAGTTCGGATTTGAAGGGTCCAGTAATGAGTGCAAAGTAGCTAGTTAGATTTTTATATTTTACAGTAGACGTTTATTGGCCGTTTCGCCAAGTGTAGGTAGGTACTCCACTAGTTAATGGATAAAATGATGAGCGTAAAAATTTAAAAAGCTGATGATTAATTACAACGGGGGATGGAGAGTTATACAAAGAAAAAATACGTTGTCTTTTCATGTCAATTTATGTTTCCCCCCGTTTTTCTTTCAACGTTACTAATACATACAGAAAAGGAATCCGATAAGAAAGTGTTATTTGATAATTTCGGTAAGTTTTGAAAAACTTATGAAGATTAAAATCATGATGTACCTAAAAAACAGTGCAAAGTTATGTAGCTCGCATACACATAAAAAAGTACAGTCGAACTATTTAAAATCGTTTAAAACCGCCAACCAACTCACCATAGTTGGTGCAGACGAGCTGTATCCTGGCGGTGTCGTGGCGGCAGTCCCTGAGACCGCAGCGTGGCGGTGGGCGCGGGCCGCGGGCCGCCGGCGCCGGTGCACGGCGTGGCGCAGTCGTACCGCGCCCACCGCCACGCTGCGGTTCACCCACCTGGTAACACGTGCGTCAACAACTCACCATAGTTGGTGCAGACGAGCTGTATCCTGGCGGTGTCGTGGCGGCAGTCCCTGAGCTCGCGCAGCAGGCCGCCCTCGCTGCGCTGGAACGCGCGGTACGACTGCGCCACGCCGTGCACCGGCGCCGGCGGCCCGCGGCCCGCGCCCACCGCCACGCTGCGGTTCACCCACCTGCCAACGCGTTCGTCATCGTCAAAACCATCAATCAAAATTATTGTCATCGTCATCGTGACCGTCAACGTCATCGTCATGGTCATGGTCATCGTCATCGTCATCGTCATCGTCATCGTCATCGTCATCGTCATCGTCATCGTCATCGTCATCGTCATCGTCATCGTCATCGTCATCGTCATTGTCATCGTCATCGTGATCATCATTATCGTCATCGTAATCGTCTTCGTCATCGTCAATGTCATCGTCATCGTGATCATGATCATCATCGTCATTATGATCATTATCATCGTCGTCATTGCAATTGCAGAGACAATTCAATGCTAAAACTTAAAACGCAAGTTGTTGAGAAGATCAAGAAAGTTAGTAGCTTAGATGATGCAAGTAGTTTATTGCTTCAATTTTTTTGTATGCTGACATTATGTAAATGTTCCCTAATGCTACATACATACAGCATACCACAATCTTGAAAATCTTGTACAATTTTTCTTGTAGCCTCCACCCGTACCGGACGCTAAACACTCACGAGTATCCGAGCATGGAGCAGAGCTTGGTGGCGGTGGAGTCGTCGAGCGTGGCGAGGCAGGCCGGGAACCAGGACTGGTTGGCGGCGCGGTACACCTGCAGCTCGCCGCGCCCCACGTCGCCGTTGGCCTCGCTTAGACGCACTGGGGGTTAAGGACCACGGTCAGGGAGTACGGTTGTAGTATACATACATGTACATAATGTTTGTCTGTCTGTGATTTTAAAGTAACTGTGTTTTTTCAATTGCGTTCAATTGAGTTTTATTTACTTGATATCAAAACACTAAGAAAGGATTTAAAAATTTTTGTCTGCCTGTCTTTCCGTTTGTTGTTGTTGTGGTTGTATACCGGAACGACAAAATCGATTTCCATAACTTTTTCAATGGAAGATAGATGAAGTTTCAATGCAATATTAGTCAGTTTTTATGTCGCGGAATTCTCTCGAGATTGTGATTCAAGTTCGAACGTCGCTTTTCCCTCGAAAATATTATGTGAAGCTTGATAACATGTGTATCTACCAATAGTCGTTGCTATCGTAACTCCCGATACTGTCAGCCTTATTATTGCAGACTTATGGCCAATTAGGGAGCTTCCCAAGGATTTATGTGTTTTCCTGATACGTAAGTTTCCGAGTCCCAACTCGATGTTCAAACAACAAATTAATAATAAGCTTCTATATTGTTAATATCTGGTAAACAAGTAGACTACCTGTTGGTTAGTGGTTACCGTCGCCCATCGACATCAGTAATATTAAGGGAGGCATTTCTGGCCAAAAAATAATATTTAATTCTACTTAGAATAAGAACACATAATAATAATTTTAGTAATAAAAGTGGACTTCAACTTCGGCCACTAATAATCGGTCAACTTCGTCGAAATCAATCAAACAAACGATATTAAAACTACTCTTCAGATTTTGCTCCAGTCCGGCTCCGCTTAAAATCGGATAAGCTAGCAAACAAAAAAATGCAGCAGATTTGAACACCTCCTCCTTTAGAACTCTGATAAAACCAACTCACAGCGATTCCGTTCATCCTGCTCCCAAGGACAATCACCTCGGCCGTCGCAAAAATGCGCCTGCGAGATGCAGCGCTGGTTCCCGCAGTGGACGTCCCCGCCGCGCTTGCGCACGCGGTAGTTGAGCTCGTCGGAACAAACACCTCCTCTTACAGAACTCTGATAAAACCAACTCACAGCAGTTCCGTTCATCCTGTCCCCATGGACAATCCACGCGGCCGTCGCATAGATGGGCTTGGGAGATGCAGCGCTGGTTACCGCAGTGCACGTCCCCGCCACGCTTGCAAACGCGGCAGTTGAGCTCGTCGGAGCAAACACCTCCTCCTACAGAACTCTGATAAAACTAACTCACAGCAATTCCGTTCATCCTGTCCCCATGGACAATCCACGCGGCCGTCGCAGAGATGGGCCTGCGAGATGCAGCGCTGGTTCCCGCAGTGCACGTCCCCGCCGCGCTTGCACACGCGGCAGTTGAGCTCGTCGGAGCGGTCGGCGCAGTCCACGTGGCCGTCGCAGCGCCAGTCGTGCGGGATGCACCGGTTCATGTCGCATTGGAAGCCCGTCGTGCACACTACGAATGGTGGTGAGGTCAGAAATAGTCAGAAATGGTTACAATGCAATGCATGAAGATGTTTTGTGACCGAACCTTGTGACCGATCTTTGTGATGCGAAGATGCTTCATGCATTGCATTGTGACTGGGACAAAGTTCTGTTCATGGAAGACATTGGAGTACTCCTAATTTATATGATTATTTATATTATACTTAAGATTATGTACTGGGCTGTTGCAGTGAGTTTGGTGCAAAATCTCGTTTGATTTTATTTTAGCTTAGTACCTTTACTATACCTACACAAGCAAGTTTTAGATTTTTTAAAGTAAAATAAGCGTAAGTTTTAATTTATTATTGAATATCTACTGTTTTGCTAATACCTAAGTATAATTGAGACTGTGGTACAAATTAAGTAACAAACATTGTTCAAGTAGTTATCATTAAAGTTGTTAATTAAATGTTAACGACAATTAATTAGGGATAAATTCTTCTACGAAGAAATTGCTTATTCATATTGTAATTCGACATGATATCAGAAAAATATTCCATAGCCATGAGCTATTTACTACAAACTCCTTCACATTTTTCACCGTAGATCTTTTTGAAAGCTTTAGACCTTGCCCTAGATACGCTCGGCAACAACTCCTTTCAACGCGACATAAAGGTCTCACCAGGCTTGGCGGCCCGGAGGCGCGCCTCCTTGACTTCCCGGTTGCCCAGGCACACGTCCGTGTCCGTGGACTCCGGGAAGATCTCGCACTGCAGGTACTCCGGCATCGACAGCCCGAATACTTCCAGGAAGAACCCGCATCTCCGCATCGTTTCTGTTCCAAGGTTAAGTAATAGAAGTAAAATGCTTCGCTCATACATTCATATTTATTATACTTACAAATAATTTACGGAGTACCAAGGTAAGCTTTCCCTATTCTTTGTGGACTGTATAACGCCGAGGACGACGACAAGGTCAAAACTACGATGTTTGGTCATCCTGAAGCCCATACAACCCCATCTATCCTTACGGCCTATTTTTATGTTTAAGAAATATTTTATTTCTTATTGCAATAGGTATATTCGTTAATCTATATACATTTTTAACATGCTGTATCGTCGTCGAATACATTGATGATACATTTTAATGGTTGTTTTCTGTGTGCAGTATTAACATAGCACCATCAAGCCGTCACCGATAATGATTATTATAGTTAAAGCCAATTTATGACAACTCATAAATTTAATATTGAACGATATTGTTTGCAAAGCAATAATTCAATCGTATTTACAGCGGAAATGTGCTGTTCTGCCGCTACCTACATAATACTCATTGTACTTCTGTCGCTACAACAATGGAGGGTCTGATTTACGCTCCCAATTGTTGGATGCACCTGTGTTTTGGATCGGAAGTACAAGTATATTAATCAATGTTAGTCATTTTATCATTATAGTAAATGGGACTAGTATTTTTGATTCAACGTAGACGACGTAACGCCATTAATACCTAATCGTGGTTAGAAAGTTATATTACGATTTATTTTGAAGAGCATCTTTTGCAGCATATTTCTACATCAGCTGCCTAGTTAGGTAAGAGATACACAAACTTATTTGCCTTCTTAAAATGGTAATATAAACGAGCCACTTAATCGCTGAATGTCACTAGCGCCAAAGGAAATCTGTCGACGGACAGTATCAAGGCTGTAACAACATCGCAAGGACTCCTACTTTGTAAAGGCTTCATCCATCTATTGTCGTTGGAGAATGAAGCTACGACTTAGATGGATGCTGCTATTGTTGGAGTAATTGAAATTAAAATGGCAAGTACTCTCAACAGCAGCACATCCGTGATGTCTAAATTGCTGTAAGTTCATTCATGGGCTATGATGTCCATTTACCAACATTCAGAAAAGTTAAAATAAAAGTTATTAATTGAACAAAACATACATTATTGCAGCAGACTAAAGGTAAACTACACGACCTATTCCGATCTAATACCAAAAAACTAATACCAAGTGGTATTACTCCAGTATTACCCCAGTGAATTTTTATTACGAACGAATACCATTCATAATTAACTCAAAAGAAGTACCTAATCTATTCCGAACGAATACCAAAACATAAGTCTTAGTACAGTCACAGAAAACGTACACTAATCTGAAATAATGACATCATTTCAATCTGCTCGTATCTACCAGGTTTCTCCGTTCATTACTTGGCTTTTCTAGGAGAGAAAATTAACACCTTTAAACCTGGACACAAGTGGAGCAACTGACCTTGACAGAGGCTCCGGCAGGGCCGCACCATGTGTCCCAGCGGGCCGCACTTGGGCACGAACAGCGAGCACAGGAACAGTGCCGTCAGCTCGTAGCACCGCACGTCCACTACCGCGTCGTAGATCTCCAGGTCCTGTGCACAATGTACAGGATATTTTAACTTGACGGTTTGTTACGTTAGATACTTTGATGATCTAATGTCTAGATTGAGCGTCGCCCTACAATAAAAACAAAAAAACAAGGCAACCATATCAAGCATGTGTGCGTGCAGGCGATGTTTTACACGTTCGTCTATTGCAGCGGTTCTTAACCTTTTTGGCTGGCGACCCAAAATGTGAAAATATTTGAAGTCCGCGACCCTGACAATTTATTGATTTTCCAGGGATAGTAAAATAATAGGAGTAAAAGTCCGTAGTTTGCTCAAATTGATGTCATTACGTTGAGCAGCTTAGCGGCGCAGTGGTAAGCGCGCTCAGCTTGCGAAATTACGTTTGCTGAGAAACTTTCGCAGAGGCTGGTCACTGAATGGGTGACCGAAATCCTTAATATTTACTCCGTTAGGTACGTTAAGCCGTTGGTCCCGGTTGCATTTGGATTCGTTAACACCCACCAATCCGTACTGTGACTGCTTGGTGGGTGTAAGGGCGCATTCGAAAAGAACGCTGGTTACCGGCGCCGATCTGACAGTAGGTTTGGGTCGTTTGGGTAAAAAATATCGATATATCAAAATATCGAAATTTTTTCAGATTTAATATTTATTTATTTAAAGCTCTGCTGTCTGCTCATGGATCGCATCATGTACCTATTTGACCAATCCGATTTCTTAAATTTAGAAAAAGAGTAGGTATGCAGTAGGCTATATGGGTTTAGTTTCTTTGCTTCAAACACAAACAAAAATTACAGTCTATGACCTACTTGTCTATGACAATGAGGTTTAGGTCTGTTGGTTCCACTATTCAGTTCCACTAGTGGGTCCATGAGGATTTATAAGTACTAGTGGTTCCCCTTCTGATATAGTGTGTCCATCTGGATTTGTGAATCCTGTTGGTTCCCCTCTCTTTCTCTCTCCAACACTGCTTGTTGGTTTGGTTGGTAAAGTGCCACAAACTAATCTGACCCGGTAAGAGGGGCGCTACTGTCTTGGTCTTTGTCTGACAACAATATAACATTTGCATTAGTTTTTGGCAACCGGACCAGGTAAGTTTGTGGCACTGTATACTATGTTGATTTTTTCTTGGCTACATGTACATAAACCTGTTTTTTAATAATAAAACTGATGTCATAACAGCCAGATGTGTATTTAGGTACTTTAAAATTTCGAATATTTTGGCATTTTTTATAAATAATTGCATATTGGAAAAAAATATCGATATATCGAAATATCATATACATTTAATTTAATTTCAGATACATTTGGAAAATATCGATACGATAAATGTCGATATGTTTTTCCCATTTGCCCATCCCTGTCCCTATCTGTTGCCAAAAAAAAGTTTCTATCAGTGTGTTTGATTCTCTTATCAACCCGATGAATGTCGATTTAGATTCGGATCTTAGACTATACCGATAAGCGCTGGCAGATCAGCGCCGGTAACCAGCGTTCTTTTCGAATGCGCCCTATGGCTCATTCTCCTTGTGTGTTTCTATCAACTGTAAGGAACTCCTTTTGGACAATCACTAATTATGTCAACAAGAAGGAGTAACAGGCCGTTTACTTATAAAAGGATATTAAAAATACAACTGTCAGATGAAGACATAAAGGAGAACACGAATATTTGACCATGGGGAAAAGATGTATGTTTGAATGATTAAATAAACAAGTTAAACAGTAAATAATTGTTTCTGGGCTCCCTTTTAGCTCAGAAGTGGGATATAACTCACGTAAGTCCTGATAAAATGCATTTACATACTTTGAATTGAGTAAAGATTTTGTTATGTCAAAGATGAAAATTTTAAACACGAACAATGGGCCGTCATAAGAAATGTAAAAATAATGATGATAATCGGGAAGCTTATTTACGCCGTAAATTATTGAAGGCGGTCGAAACCCGTAAATTATATGAACCTAATGAGGTACCGTCTACATCAACACCGTCCAATAAGGTCGATCAGGTGGTAACCAACAATGACAGAATTCCATCACATATTGCACAGTCGTTGGCTGAAAGCCATGATAATGCTGCATCTCGACAAAATATATCATTACCGGGGTATACTTATTTTATGCCCGGACCATCATCGTGTTCTTCGACATTTCGATATGTGGGCCGTAGTGATCCATTGCCAGAGTTTGACCCACAAACATCAATAACCACTATGGAGCAATGGATAAGAAAAGTAGAAGGCATTTCTAATATGTATGGTTGGGATGAAAAGACTCTTAAATTTAATTGCACTTCTAAGATGAAGGGTTATGCTCGACTATGGTATGAGCAATTATATGTGAATCAAATTTAAGTTGGTCCGATTGGAGGGCAATGCTGTTAACAGCTTTTCCTTCCAATCGTAGTAAATTAAATATGATGCGAGACTAGGTCAATGCATTAAGACGCTTTGATCAAGATTATATACAATTCTTTTATAATAAATTAGCTTTAGGTAACGCATGTGGATTACCCGAGTCACTGATTACGGAAGCTATCATAGGAACTCTTAACAATGATTTGATACAAGTTGGCGCTATTTCTGCTAGATGTCACGATCCTCCAACGCTCTTGAAATATTTATCATCATTTGCTCACCCGGTTCTAAATGAAGCTGAACGTCAGAAAGAAGTCAGTTACATTTACAAACCTCAATGTTACATTTGTAAGGGTCTTGGCCATATTACATCTGAATGTATGACTAAAGTACAAAACAAATGTGATAAAAACAATTTAGTCTGTTCATTTTGTAGGAAACGGGGTCATGTTGAAAATGATTGTTTTACTAAAAATAAAAAATGTAGTTATTGTAATAAAACTGGTCATACTAAAGACGAGTGTTTGAAGTTAAAATCTCGAAATTGAACAGGTGACAAGTAATGCATGATACACCAAATATTAGATAAATAAATCTATCTCTAAATATTATGTTACTATTAACATTTACCTATGATTGTCATAATGTGTACCTACGGTTTATTAAATTTTGGTAGGTCTTGGTAAACAAATGTAAGTCAGTCACTTGCTCAAAAAAAAAGTCTTTCCTAACATCGTTATAAATAGATTTGGTGGATTGAAAATCATGCCGATTTGACAGTGTCATGTTAAAAGCGTAATATCCTACCTGATAGGTAGTGCTTGAGGTATCGGTGCCGTCATCATTTTGATTTTATAATAATAATAATAATAATAATTCTTTATTTCAGGTTCAGGCCAATATTTGTTAGTAACATTTTGTACTTATATCTAGGGGTTAGTAAATACTGACAAAATAAGACTTATAAACTAACTAAACTGGGGACTGGAAATGGGGGTTTCCACGCCCAGGCACAGTCTGTACTGCACCACGTGCATGTAGACTTACCCAGTGCCTGAGAAATGGTGAGTCCCACCTGTCCACTAGTGTGCCCAGTGTGGTGTTGGTGCTGTCGCGCAAGCGGTTTAGGAGGGAGGCGCATCGCTTCCGGATGATGGCATGAAAGCCATCAGTGTGAGCCTCTGAGAACATCCCGGAGGCGCTACAAAAGCGCGGCAACCCCATCAGCATTCTGAACCCATTATTATATTGTACACGCAGAGAGTTGTACGTCCTCTGCGTGTAGCTGACCCACAGGCTGCTCGTGTAAAAAGAGTGGCAGTATGCTTTAAAAAGCGTCGCCTTTACCTCAGCGGTACAACGAGCAAACCTACGAGCCAGCATATTACAACGGACGGCTAACGCCCTGCGTTCCCGTTCAATATCAAAGACATCTTTCATGTCCTCGGAAACCCAGTGGCCCAGATATTTAAAATGCGAAACTCGCTTACGAGGAGTACCATTAATTGAGACGGGAGGTGCGTTTAGAACTCGCTTATTACCCGTTCTGAAGATCATAAACTCACTCTTGCTTTCATTGTATCTAAGCCCATGGGACTTCGCATACCTTTCACAGATGCGCAATAATTTACGCAGAGCTCCAATCGACGGGCTTAGAAGCACCATATCGTCAGCATAACTTATGTTATTGATGCAAACGCCATCAATATGGCACCCTATACCAGTGCTACTAAGCTCTTCGATCAGACGGTTAACATATGGGTTGAAGAGCTTCGGAGAGGTAATCCCCCCTTGTCTCACTCCGCACTCCAACCCATACACGCCTGAGTAGGAGCCCGCCCACCTTACTGTGTTGGTTTGATTTTTATACCATGTACGTAGAATTGTCGTCACATCGTTAGGTAGGGCGGTCTCCCTCTCCAGCTTTTCCCACAGCAAACACCAGATCAAATGCCTTGGACAAGTCCAGGTAGCAGGCATAGACCGGTGTACTTCTATCAGTGTAGTACCGAACAGTTTGCTTGAGAGAAAATATAGCACTTTCCGTGGATAGGTTTGGCCGAAAACCAAACTGTGCATCGTTTACTTTTAAATATTTTTCGAGATATCCATCAAGCAAGCTGTCCAGTACCTTGGCGATCACAGTAGCCAATGATATTGGTCTATAATTTGTCATATCTGAGGCATCCCCAGTTTTATTTTTGATAATTGGCACAACAATTGTCCTCAAAAGGTCATCGGGTAGATGTGAGTGACTCATGCAAAGGTTGAACAGAAGTGTCAAGACCCTAGGCAGGTGGACGCCAGCGTGCTGTAAATGCTCAATACTGAGGCTATCGTGCCCTGGGGATTTACCTCGAACCATTCTCTTAATTACACGGGCCACGGTGTGGGTCGAAAACCTTGTGGTGAGCTGTACAGGTTGCCCTATATACTGCTCATCTTCCAGTATAACACCCGTCGACCCTAGTGGCGAGTCAACCCTAAAATGCTTCTGGAACGCATCGGCTATATCTTTAGGCTCATACAGGCCGGTGGGCGCCGTCGACGTGTCTGTTCCATCCTATTATTCTCTTTCCCTTTTTTGTTAACAATTCTTTATAACAGTTTTTAGCACTCTCAGTAAGTATATCTATTACATGTTTGTACAGGTTATCTATTAACATCTTATGGCGGCTGTCTGTACACATCCTATCAGCACATATGTTAAATTCAGCTGGGAAGTGTATAAGCCGTAGTCTCGAATGGCAAAGAAATTCATATTCCTTTATTTGATTACTATCCCTCTCGCCCCATATAGAGCGCGTTAAATTATTGCTAAAATTATAAAAATAATTTCATTGTTTAATCGTCTATAATCTCGTAATAACTTAATAATATGATCGTTCTTGCTATTATTGATTTATTTACCCTAACAAAATGAGTATAAATTATATATGATCGGAGGCTGTTCGTGACATAAGTTATAAATATGTTATATTTGCTTTGGTTAATTACAAAAAAAAACGTTTGCCTTTTCGTATTATCAGTGACATGGGTATGACGTTAAATTTTAAAGATTTTAAAAATTATTGTCTTCGGAGACAGATACAGCTATTGCTGACTTAGTTGATTCGATGCAATATTAGCAATGACAATGATTTTTAATATCTTAATCAATATTGTTATGTAACACAGAGGTACCTCTGAGCCTTGAGAGGCGTTATATGTAATGTCATCATGGTGACCGCAAATAGTTATAAGTTGAAATTGTTTCATGATTCAAATTCAAAGCATGCTACTTGTATTAACTTTAATTATATAATTATAAGAACTAAAATATATTCACAATAAATATCGCAATAAAATATATGAAATTGATTAACATTAAGAAGTTAATTAAGCATTAATCATTAATCGACATTAAGAAGTCTGATTAATATATAACTATTCACGGATATTAAGAAGTCCGTATTATAACTTAATTATGGACATTAAGAAGTCCGACTTTTATTTTATTGACATTAAGAAGTCAGCATATTAATTTGTTTAACTTAAAGAAGTATGATTAATGATTAATAACCAATTATTGTCATAAGCTATTTAAATCGATCGAGCTCTGTATCCGTTATAAACCATTAAGAATTTTATATTGGTATTTGATCAAGTACTATAAGTTCAACATAATATCATGTAAGTCATTAAGAAGACTTACTTAAAACAAGTCATTAAGAAGACTTGGTGTTGTAGGTCATTAAGAAGACTTACTAAAACAAGTCATTAAGAAGACTTGGTGTTGTAGGTCATTAAGAAGACTTACTTAAACAAGTCATTAAGAAGACTTGGTGTTGTAGGTCATTAAGAAGACTTACTTAAACAAGTCATTAAGAAGACTTGGTGTTGTAGGTCATTAAGAAGACTTACTTAAACAAGTCATTAAGAAGACTTGGTGTTGTAGGTCATTAAGAAGACTTACTTAAACAAGTCATTAAGAAGACTTGGTTTTAATTTAATTTTGCTTTTCAGTAAATCACCTTCAGAGGTGAGTTTATTTTCAGCTAAATAAATGGAATATAATGATGAACTAAACTTCGCGGGTCGCGAAGTGTATCAGGAAGGCCGACTGTAAGGAACTCCTTTTGGACAATCACTAATTATGTCAACAAGAAGGAGTAACAGGCCGTTTACTTATAAAAGGATATTAAAAATACAACTGTCAGATGAAGACATAAAGGAGAACACGAATATTTGACCATGGGGAAAAGATGTATGTTTGAATGATTAAATAAACAAGTTAAACAGTAAATAATTGTTTCTGGGCTCCCTTTTACAACAAAGAAGGCCTGTGCCCCAGCAGTGGGGACATTAGAAGGCTGGTGATGATGATGATGTAATTACGGTCTCCCTGAGAGGTTATGCAGTTGGGTAGCCAGCTTTCTGTCTGAACGACATATATACAGGTCGTAGTCGGCGGTTGTTGCTCAGATTTGAAACCCATAAACGCTGGTGTTCCTCAAGGATCTGTGCTGTCTCCTACCCTGTTCATTCTGCATATCAATGACATGCTGGAGCGTGCAAACGGCATGCATTGTTATGCAGGTGACAGCACGGGAGATGCCTATTATACAGGCCCTGCCATTGCCTATCGGTCACAACTCACAAGTGGAGGATAGCAGAATCAAACTTGTGTCTGAAGTAGAGAACTCTCTGAAGAAAGTGTCGGAATGGGGTCGACTCTATTTAGTTGAGTTCAACCCCACGAAGACACAAGTTTGTGCGTTTTCCGCTAAGAAAACCCCATTTGTCATGGCGCCTCAATTACAGGGTACCGCGCTCACCGTTGGTAAAAGTGTTGGGATTCTGGGCGTTGAAATTTCGAGCGACGTGCAGTATCGGAGTAAAGCCAAATTGACCTCCAAAAAGCTTGGTGTCCTAAACCGGGCGAAGCAGTACTTCACTGAGAGGGACCTTTTTTTTCTTTTTTTTTTTTTTGACGAGGGGGAAACCTTCAAAAGGTACCCGGAGCCGTGGGAGCGACACAGGGTAATGTGGGATTTTTACCCACTAAAACCCCCCCGGTGGCCTACCTCAGCACTTGTGGAGAACTCCGGGATCTCCGTAAGGAACACAACCGACGTCACTGAGAGGGACCTACTGATGCTTTATAAAGCACAGGTCAGGCCTCATATAGAGTACTGCTCTCATCTCTGTGCAGGGGCGCCACAATACCAGCTTAGTCTTAGTGAGTGCTAGGAATTGTTCGATTTGGTGGCAACTTCGCCCTTCCATCATCACCCCACTCGCCGAAGTTTGAAGTTTCATCCACATCGCTTGGACTCGTGGCGAACGACTACGGCCCGTTTTTCACGATCGTTTTTGCCGCGAACGTACAAATTGTGGAATGAGCTTCCTTCTGAGGAGCGCTATGACGTGGGGTTCTTCAATAAAGGTGTAAAACAGTTCTCCTTCAGGCCGACCAGTACAACTGGTAAGTCCCCTCGTGTTGCTCGTTTCCATAGGCGACGATGACCACTTACTATCAGGTGGCTCGTCTGCTTTTACGTCAGCCCTTCGGGCTGTAAAAAAAGGCCACTAATGTCTTTTCAAAATTCCCGCGACCCATCCCAATACCGCCCGCGACCCGGATTTGGGTCGCGACCCGAGGTTAAGAAACGATGGTCTATTGTCTATGTGTGCGTGATCAATGATACAATGATATAAAACTTGTGGCCAACATTTGGCCACAATTTTTTGACACGTTTGCGCGGATTCGATGTTCCATCTAGACTAGACAATTAGACATTAGATCATCAAAGGTTAGATATTATTAGATAGCTATTCAAAGTTATAGTGCGCTACGTTAAAATACGTCAGATACTCCCTAATGAAAACTTATAGCGCGTTACAATTCGGCTTTCTTTGTCATTATAAAAAATAAACTGCTGCATATTCATAACGAAAAGATCGCCTTCAGGTTTATGGTTGATAATATTTCTACCTGATAAAAAATGAAGATGTGTCATTGATAGTAATATTTATTTAGGTATGTGGAATACATCTGTTATTTTTTTCCGCACGTGAAAATAAAGCAGCGCTGTAGAAAAATACCGCTAACTCACAAAAGAGGGTTGTAGATTATGAAAAGCTCACGCTTTCATCTGCATCTTAACGCTATAGCGTATCGGCTAATCTTTTATCGATATGTCCTTTGTGAATGTTTGTACTGTACTTACCACGTGGTATCTACCTACACTGCGGTAAATCACTGATATAACAAATAGTGGAAAAATTGTTGAGATTCAAGATATAAGACTTTTCAAATATCTTATTATAAAAAATCGACTTCCATCTCCTTTCTTAGTCTGTTGTAAGCTCTTTTCGAAGTAAGTAATTGCTGAAAAACTTTTAAAACTAAATTCATAATTTTTAACTATTCTTACTAGAAAAATATGAATACAGACTTAATTTGCTACCGATAAAAAATGAATTTCTAACTATTAGTGTCCCCGCAGACTGACTGTAACTGCAGCCACCGGCGGCTGTGGCGCTGTGGCGCTAAAATATCACAATTTGCATATCGTACATAATTAATATTTTCTATACAATTTTGTGGGCACCAAAGCAACGTTTCCACGAAGCGCTGCGAGGGTAGTTACGTACGATTAGTCGTAATATTTTCGTTCCCGTTGATGGATCTGAATAAAGTCACAAATATAGTCATTATCGAGCAGCTCGGGCTGTAAATGCTGAACACCCTTTGTAGGCACCCTTTGTCTAGCGACAGTGATTGATCGCCGCGACTTCTTAATTACCGATCGCTAGCTATCGGCTGCGGGTCCGCGCGCCTAACGAGGTGTGACGGATCGACGGCACGGACCGTGCCGCACGGTGATTGCAAACTGCCGCGCTATATGAATAGACTGAATCAAAAAACCGGCCAAGTGCGAGTCGAACTCGCGCACGAAGGGTTCCGTACCATTATGTATAAAAACGCCAAAACATCTGGTCTGATGTATGAAAGTCTCACTTAAATATTTAATTGTTGTTTTATTGTAGCCACATATTACGCACAACGCCATCTCTTGGACCGAAAGGTAACTAAACTATCGCTGAGGCGTCGAAAGTATGGGCGCCCACTTATATATTTATTTTATTCTATTTTTTAGTATTTGTTGTTGTAGCGGCAACAGAAATACATCATCTGTGAAAATTTCAACTGTGTAACTATTACGGTTCATGAGATACAGCCTGGTGACTAAAGGACGGACGGACAGCGAAGTCTCAGTAATAGGGTCCCGTTTTACCCTTTGGGTACGGAACCCTAAAAAGAAAAATCAAAAATCGAATCAATCGTATTTGTTTGTGGCAGTTGCGCTCGGTTTGACAAGTACGTTCAATCCTTTCTCTTCTTTTTTGGTTGACATCGGGGATTTTTATGATGGGACATGCATGGTACTGATGTCCATAGATGCGGAACATCTTTGCCGTGGCGTGGCTTGTCCGTTCTTTTGTCAATCGGAGAATAATACCATATACTTCTTCGAGGTTTTATTTTTAAATACTTACCTGGTGATTTAACGCTCTATAAACTGAAAAACTGTATTTACGATGATGATGATAACAATGATGTTATTATCGAATATCAGAATTTGAGTCATCTTATAAAAATATTCTACTGAGCTAAATTTTGGTATGGTGTTAGGTTAAAGAAAAGTGGTAAAAAATACACTACATATCACAGTCAAATTACAGGGTATACATATTCATGAAACACCACAAAAAACAAGCCCATTTACATTGTTATATAAATCCATTTATCTCAATTAATTATGACTGGTTCGCTTTTTGTAAAGCTTTGGTTTTGGCTCGCCACAAACATTCTACTGGAAGTTGCGGCCATTATCGTTCTTATTACTGGTTAATATTGTATAGGTGCTCGCGCAACAAAAGCAAAAGTTTCTTTGTACCGTAGGTATTTCAATATTATTATTCTCTTAAGCGCCTTACAACTCCGTGAATTGAAAATTCCCCATCGTTAGCGTGCTAGAAAACAAAGCAGCACTTGAAAATTTCAAACAAGTTTCTTGCAAAATATTTATTACAGGACTTTTATACTGGTACGTTTTATACTTACTGGTTAAATTCAAACACAAGCTTCAATATACCCAATGTTGTCAACAGGTATATTGGAGGTGGATTATTGGGCTATCGGCTTTCTGTTTCATGTCACCACAATCCTCGCGATATACAGTACAGTGAGTGGGTCGGCGATTCCGTTTTGATCTAATCAAGTTCAGAAACTCAGTTTAAGCACGTGTGTAGGTAATCCTTTCAGTTGTGCAAATTCACGTAGGGTAAAAAAGGTGTTCATAGCCCGGCGGCTCGTGTCGACTGTCTGTGATGAAGTGTGCAGGTTCGAGTAATGTCGTACAAGGATGTTTTGGCGCGTGGATGACGTGTGGGTGACAGAGACAGCGCCTTACAGGTAAGGCAAACTGTAAGGCACCGTTTCTGTCACCCACGCGTCATCCGCGCGCCAAAAGATCCTTGTAAGACTTTACAATGAGGGACGTCTGACTCGTATGAAGTCTTTATTATTACTCCTCTATAAACATTCTTAACCTAACTTATATTAAGGTGTCTCAGCTACTGTATGTCGAATACTGTCGAGCCTAAGTGATCGAGCGAATTATTAACAAAGTCGGAAGTGGAAGATGGATGGGTGTCAGTCCCGGTTATTATCATTCGATAGCAGCCGTAAAAGTTCATTTGAAGCTTTTAGGTGGCATACTACAACCGACACTTGACGATAATTATGTCTCTTTTTTGTTATTTTCATGAAATAAAGGTAGCCAACGAGCGTGACGCACCAGCCATAAGCGTTCACAAATAGAGTTAAGAATACTTTGTCGTTAGTTGGTTAATTCGTTAGTAGTTAAAGTACTAAGTTACAGATTATAAATTATAGAGTTACTCCTGTAAATTGTTAGTAATCTGTAGGTAATATTCACCGAGAATCATTTTATTTCGGTCATATGTTACTATGTTGTTTTTTTGCGGATTTGAAAGATATAACCGGATCTACACCTTTCTAATTGGAAGAAAATTTATATTAAATTTAAATAATTATCACACGGTTGAAATGGCCTATCTGTCTGTCACACAGTTCTATCACTCGAACGAAATAAGAGAGACACCTGAAATTTACTTAGTTTTTTATTTTACATTACATTACCAAATAAGTTACCCTAATTTCATAGTGGTTTCCTACATTGTACTTTGTTAATGAACCAATAAAATAGAATCAATATTTCTCCATGGTACGGAATTCTACGCACGCGAGTCCAACTCCCACTTAACTAGTTTTTAAGCTTAACGAATCGATGACAGCGCCTCATCGTCACCGATGGAGTACTTTGCAACTTAATTCGCGAGCGCGCTAATCCTGCGCGCCAAAGTGCCGGCACGTCGGGAGCGTCACACCACATCACCCGGCCACACTGCGATCTAAAGCAATTTGTTACACAAACAGACGTGCAGTTTGAAGGCTCCTGACGAGTATCGATTAATGCTTCGCTTCAATCACCTTACACTATTGACTTCAGACTTCAGATGCTTAGTCATTTAGTGAAGTGAGAGGTGTAGGGGAACTCTGTCTTTGATGGACGATTTATAATTGCTACGGATAGATCTGTACGTCGTGGAAAACTATTCGAGAAGGCTTTAATCAACGCTTAAGATCCCAAAAGGATTTTTAGGTTTTGTAAGATTTTACCGGGTTAAAGTTTGAGTTCTGAGTGCGAGTTGAAGTACTGTTACAAAATATTTTTTGTTGTAGAAACGTTTTACCCTCCGTACCGGAGAGCTGTATTTTAAAGAAGATGAAGTAAAGGTGATAGAAATTGGTTATCAAATTGAACATTCCAAATTGTAGATGTAACTGACGTAGAAATAAAGCATGTACATACCTTCAATAAATAATTATAATTATTAGCAGTGTATCACGCAACATGCTGCGGTTGCCTGTAACTTGCAGTTTACCTATGCAGAGCAGTATTACCTATTAATATTGTGCACTTATTTTTAAGCTTGTTTTCCACTGTATCTTGTGTTGGCAATCCAATAAAATAAATAAACGGAAATCTGACTGTGATAACGTTGTTTATTTGATATTTATACCTACTTAAATTAGTTGCCTTTTATCAATCAATCATTATGACAAGGTACCTACAATTACTTATTTATTTGACTAAAAAAAAGGAAATTACTAACTAATTTGTAAACTATTGAAATAAGTTACAGAAGCTGAAAAAGTTTACTTCATTGAAGGCTTTTTTTCCTTCTCCTCTCGAATTACTATCAGATCACATGCAGTAGGTAAAGTTTCAAATTGTAAAATAGTTGAGATCCCCAACTAGTTCAAAATTTACTTAACGTGTCAAGCCAAAACAGGCCTATTAAGGCTTTAATTAAGTGCTCATATCGTGCATCAATCAACTCGATGTCAAAGTGTGGCAAAACTTGGGCAAAAGGTGTATTGTTCCCGAGTGAAGGAACCTCGCGAGTCCTCAATATTTTCTTAGAAATTCAGGCTCGCTGCGAACCCTTACGACAGTTTTTATTGTCGATGGATAAGTTAGAGGTACTAATATAAAGCTGAAGAGTTTGTTTGCTATAACGAGCTAATCGCAGGAACTGCTTAGTGGCTCGAATTTAAAAATCAGTTTTTAAAAGACAATCCAATTATCAAGTAAGGTTTAGGCAACATCACGATACGAGCGGAGTATAAATGGAAAATGAAGCAAAATTAGAAAACATTTAATTCATGTAATCTTAAAGTACAAGTCTTCCTATGCAAGGCGTGGGCGTCTACTAATGATTTTACGTATCACTAACTTAAGCAAGTAATTTTTTATCCTGACGCAGTTCCGCAAAAAGGTAGACTTCGTAGATCTCGTAAAAAGTAGGTATGTACTTATGCTATAAGTACGCGTTGCAGGTTATACTAGAATCGATTAGAGCACTGACTTAAAATCCTTTAATGTGGCGTAAAACGTTGAAGTTTTGAAATGTATGTAGGTAGGTGCGTGTTTTAACCTGTATCATAACTTTTATTTTACGTATCAAACCGATTTAAACATTGTCAAACTGTTTGTCCTAAAACCATACCTACTAAAACCGTAGTCCTTTAAAGAACTACACGCGCCCCGCATTAAACAAGAATGCGTTTATCATAATTACTCGTTTAATGTAATCACTAAGTTGGTTCAAACTTCAACACGGCACGAGGCACGAACTTCATCAAAAGGATTGAATCACAAGTTCATGGAAATAATAACATAGTTTCCGCACCTCATTAAGATAAGTGGATGTAAAACAAAATATAATCATACGTTATTTATTTGTAACTTGTCAACACAACTATTTAAAAATGATTTAATCCAAATAACCGAAAAACCGCTTACGTTGTGAAAGTTTACTCCACATTATCAGTTCTCAAGTTGCACTAAAACTTTTGTATTTAATTAATTTTTGTCTACGAAATTGTTGCCAAACCTTATACATAAACGTGTTTGGTCGTGAATTGTTTTGATGAGTTAATCCATTATCTCAGGATAACTTGGGACCTGTCCTTTAGACCTTTTAAGGATACCCTCTGCCATGTTACCGTTTAACTATACATCTTCATCCATATCCTAAATTAACATACTCGTAGCTCCGAGAAATTTTAAGACCTGGTGCCCACTGCCATTACGCCACTCGTCGAAGACTGAATTTTGATCCACATTATAATCATTTGGTACTTATTCACTTTTCGCGATATTTTTTGCTACGTAAATGGAAATTGGGAAATGAATTTCCTTTTAAGGTACTTCCGGAGCATATCATAAGTGTTTTCCAAAGTAGATTTTAAAAGGATCATTCAGGACCGATGTTGCATCGGCGACTATCTTGGTGTTGCTTGTATTGAAGATGATAATGACCACTTTGACTGCCTTTTGGCTGCTCTTTATGTAGACCATAAAGAAAAATCTTAATTGGATTAATCAAACTACATATATTCAACCATCATTAAACCTTCCGTTGTATTTTAAGTTTTAAACCACTGATTTTACTGTGTGAAGATATGCCCACACGAGTCAATAATCTTTATACTCTGGCGAACTTTGCTGACCCGATTACAGGTAGATCGAGCTGCCAAAATACACATGATATAGGTCTTCAGTGTCAATATAGAAACGCTGATTGCTGAGGATTTTATTGTAGCCGATCGTTGTCTATACATGGAAGATTGAATTTCGTTCCTAGAAAATTATTATCGTTATTAAATACTTAGGACCTATCTCTTCGTATCGTACTTATAATGTGGGTATCGTTAGACAACAGTGAAGAGATTTTTTGAAGTCAGTGCTTTTTTCCATTGAGCTACATTGCCACATAACAACAGGTAGGATAATTCAAGCACCACTCATCATCTCAACCCATCATGGCCCACTATAATCGAGCATGGGTCTCTTCTCAGGACGAGAAGGTTAAAGCCATAGTCTACCACGCTGGCCAAGTGCGGATTGGCGGACTTCACACACCTTTGAGTTTTGCGAATTTTCCGTTATGCAGGTTTCCTCACGATGTTTCCTTCACCATTTGTAGCAAGTGACATTTAAATGCTTGAAACACACATAACTCCGAGAAGTCAGAGGTGTGTACCCTGGGATTCGAAGCCAGACCCTCCGAATAGGAGGTTGAATTTTTAACCACTAGGCAAGCACCACTAATATTCCTTCGACACACTGACCTGCTGCGCGTCCCGCTGGCCGAAGTGTCCGATGTAGTTGGGGAAGACGGTGAAGTTGTAGGAGACGCGGTGCTGCTGGCAGAAGGACACGATGACGGGCAGACAGACGCCGGGCGCCGGGTTGCGCGCGCCCGGCGGCTCTGGCGGCGCCGGCACCGTCACCACCAGCGAACGATTCACCACTTGCGACACGTACTGTTGGGTACATAATAATAATAATAAATAATAACAACGCTTCACACTCAAAGCCCCACACTAGGATTCCCTGTGTCGTGGGTACCTTGGACAACACACAAGACAAGGACACACCCAGACCGAGAACGGAAATTTAAACTCATCATTCAAATTGCCGCCTCGCTGCGAATCAAACCCAGGACCCTCGGAACAGCGATCGGCGTGTTAACCGTTGCGCCATTCGGGTCGTGATACGATTAGAAAATGAATTGTTATAAGAAATACTAATACTACTATTGTAATATTACCTACTAAAAGAAAATGTCGTTTAGGCCGAGGCCACACTACAGCTATATCTGCCGCGGCTTAGCCGTAGTGCAGCCTCATACCTAGTTTAAAAATAAATAAAAATATCCCCAGGTAGAAGTCAGTAATCTGAAAAGATATAATTAATATTTTCAATAAAATAAACGTATTGAATACTGCGATTGGCCATGTCTACTAAAACGCCATTGAGCAACTATTGTTACGCTTCTGCAAATATGGTGGTTGGTGGTTTTGCCCCAACTTCACTACAAATGCAATAGGCAATAGGTGCCTGAGGTGACATCACGGTTGCCATGACACCGTGGAACGTTTTCTCGCGTTATTTAGATAATTATATCCAGTAGACAAGAAAATATAATGAAGTGCGTTTAAAATTACGTTTATTACTGAAAATTTTATTTTTCGGAAACTTTGACGCATATAATTATTATAGAAGGATTATTTCTAACCTTGAACGAGCTAATCTCAGGACCTACTGTGAAAAGGTGGCAAAAATAAGAAAAAAAAAATTTGTAAACAGGAAAAACAAGTTCCTCGAAGCGAAGCGAGGGCGGATTCAAAAGTAGCCCTAAAAATTGTTATTGTGATTATCAAACACTTATTATAAATTAAAAATAGCTATCTAATCCGATTAAGAAGTAAAGCTTCTTCAGTTTTAACATTCGAAAAATAATTTACTTAATCAAATTGTTTTCTATTTACAAACCGTTAAATTAAATAAATCAATATCCTTATAAATTTACTTCGTTGAATCAGTAAATTCGCCAATTTTCAATTCCATTGAAACCAAGATTATTCCCAAACAAAGAGGGTAATGACCTTTCAATAATACTCGCGATTAAGAGGTCGGTCCATGTGCTCGGTGCTCCGAGAGGTTGATTTAACGCCTCCAGATTCATTTCAGCTAAGACGTTATCGTATTCCTCCATTAACATATTCCTTCTTGTGGATATATAATTTGGAATAAAAGAACAGCGAGGGTAAAATGCCAACATTTTGTCACCTTTATAAAGCAACTAGTAAATCCGCCCTCGCTTCGCTTCAGGAAACCAGTCCCTCCAAAAATCTCTATAAATTTTAACAAATTATGTTATTCCGATGTCTAAGCTATATTACTGCAAAGTTTCATGAAAATCCGTTCAGTAGTTTTTGCGTGAAAGAGCAACAAACACACACACACACACACATACATCCTTACAAACTTTCGCATTTATAATATTAGTAGGATAGGAAGTAGGAGTAGGAAGTAGGATAGGATAGGAAGTAGGAAGTAGGATGTTTTTGTCAATTCTATGATAATTGTAGGTATATTGTTTCTCGATTGTCGTGGTGATAGATAACGGAAATAAAATCCTGAGAAATTGAACTATCTGGTACCTCGCAAAACCAAAGTTATGACGGTTCAAAATAACGACGAAGCACTTCGAAAACAGGTAGTTCCCTTGCGCTTCGCTCAGCTCGACTTGGCGGGACACGACCGTGTCCCCAGATACACCAGAAGTTTTTACAGAATACATGTTACTGTAGCCCCTAGCAACAAATACCTAATATTTTTATTGAAGTAGGTATGTACCTCAACACGGATTTTGAACACAAAAAACATAATTTAAGTACTGAGTTACTTCATTGTGATATTTTTCTGTTGACAAGAGCTTCAATAGCTAATATCAAGTCATACAATGTACCTAAACGATGAAATGTTTTTTCTGAGAAGTTACTTGGTGCGGATCAACAGAAAACGTTAATAATTTTAAGTAGGTATTACTTTCTCGAAATTAATGGCAACTTCATCCTTTGTTTGGTCTTTGTAAAAATTCAAAAAGTCTTCTATTCTTTTCATATGAAAAGTTTTTTTAGATAAAGTTACAATAATTGCTTTGCTTTTATTTCATTTTTTCTTTCATCAAATTTTATTGCGTCAGTAAATTCTTTTGATGTAGCTTTATTAAGATCATCGTTAATGTTGCTTTATACGTTTGCTATGACAGGAAAATTAGGAAAGCCTCGGGCTACCTAAAGTTTTTTTTTCGAAATTAACTTCTATGAATTGGTTTTTTCATGTTAGTGATACTTTAAAAGGAATTTGATAGTCAAATACCTATCTACGTATGAAATAAAATAAATCCTTGCATTTAACAAAGAACTCGTAGTAGATATGATATTCGATAAATAAATTATTATTTACTTTTTTTCAACTACAAAAGGATTTGCTCACAAGAAATACAAATCTTTTCTTTTAGTTTAGAGGTTTGAATTATGTTTAAATGATGAGCAACAGTGTTTATTTTTGCTGATATTTTAGGAGTTTATACACTAGACTCCTAAACGTGTAAAATACTATTTTTTATTACTAAAACTAATTAAAATCTGCGCTTACAAGGAAGAAATTTTAAAAGTCGGGTATTTATAACATAATAGTAGGTATGGTAATTTCAGTTAAATTAGTTCGGTTCACGAATTAAAAATAATAATAAGACCATCGAAACATATCTACATATTTGACGACTCGGATGGCGCAATGGTTTACACGCCGGATCGCTGTTCCGAGGGTCCTGGGTTCGATTCCCAGCGAGGCGGAAATTTGGACGATGAGTTTGAATTTTCGTTCTCGGTCTGGGTGTGTGTCCTTGTCTTGTGTGTTGTCCATGGCACCCACGACACAGGGAATTCTAGTGTGGGGCTATGAGTGTGAAGCGTTATTTATTTATTTATTTATATTATGTATATGCTAAAGTAGGTAAGCAGCAATTGTTCTGTAAGCGGGCACTTAGACCGAGGTTTTCCGACGCTAGGTTAGTTACTCATTCTGTAGATAAAATGTTCTAAGAGAGCTTGTTAATTCCAGGTCTATTATGATGTAAAGAGAAACTTAGAGTATCTACACTAATTAGTGCCTCATAGTTAGAACAATAGCGAAGCTTAAAGAGAATTAGATATCATACCTACGTTCTTGTTTTGCCTCAGCTCTACTAAGCATCATATGCAATAATTTTATTAGGAATATATTTTAACAAAAAAACAAATAGAAAATGAAAACGCGATTGTAATCTCTTAAATAAATTGAAAATACTAATTATGTTTCCTATGTGTGGGCGTAAATACATACCTACATTATCGTAGCAAAAGATTAGATGTTTACTGCAATAATAATGTTGACTAACATTTAAATGATATAGTCATTTTACGTATAAATCATAGTTTATCTTGTACTAATATTCTGATCAGTCACAGGCAAGCTCTAGACAGATTGCTCTTAGAAAATGACCTCGGAATGGTTTGAAACTAGTCAACCGAATCCGACTAGGTATTAATACGTGAAGGAAGCCGTCAGATACACGCCGATGTATTCAGAAATTCACGACTCATTTAGTGCTTATAATATAGGTTACAAGGTATATTTTAATTTCTTGAGTGTATCACTATGAGACAGTAATTGCAAAAAATATTTTGATTCTATATCAATATACCTACCTTGACGTTGTTGCCTATTCTATAATTAAAAAAATTTTAATTAACAAGATTGTTGTATTTTATTTTTGGTAAATAAATAAACGACTTCAAGAATCGTTTTCGTAATTCGTGTATTTCGTCGTCAAACGATTAATAAGTATAATTAAATTTTTGCTATTATTTTCACAGCTACAAAAAAGAAACTCGACAGTTTACTCTAAGCGGCACAGGACCGAGTAAATAACCTTTCCGCAAAACATTCGTAGGCTGGAGCATTCCGGGGAGGCGAGCTCTAAAAATGTAGTGCAAAATAAATAAAGAGGGTCAGGTGCCGGGATTGAACCCATCATGAGTCGCATTCCGGCCGGACTGCTTGCGGAATATCACTGACCCATTCCTCACATTGTCTACTCAATATTGTTTGTTCGTGGAATTGAAGTTTTATTCACAATTCCCAAAAGTCCAGCCGCAAAATTAATTAAATTTGACTTTGTTAATTTTCACGTAGCGTTATTGTTTTATTTCTTTTTTATTTGCAAGTGAAATTCGATTAGTGAATATTCACGAAAGCTTGAATATTTGACCTATTAAGATTTTCATCAGTAATTTTAAGCCGAACTCAACAAAGAATAGATTTTTGGATGTTTACTTATTTCAAAGTTTACGTGGGCAACGGTTACAGCTATTGTATGTATGTATAAGTTTCTGATATATGTAAGTATCAACCTTGTAACTTCTGAAGCGCCCTTAGCCCAGTGGTTAGGTCGATCCTGATGGGTCGATCGAGTTATGCAACAGGACGACAGTCGGTAGATGGTGACGGTGGAAGGAAGTGCCCAGTTAGAAGCTAACTTCCAAAGCACTTAGAATATAATAAAATATAACCCTTTAGTTGCTGTTCCTATCTGTCCTCTACAGGAAAGTGACTAAACTTTTTTGAGCTATTGCCTGCGGCTTGGCCCGCGTAAAGTGCTTTTTATTGATTTAAAAACAAAGTTTCACCCCTAAGTTTATTCCCTTAGGGGACTTCTTCCCTACTTAATATTCCCTATAAAATAATTCTCTGTCTTTCAAGAGTGAGTGACATTTCCCTTTCATAAGTTTCGATGGCGATCGTCATTTAGAACTTACTCGTCACTTACCACCAGGTGGGATTGTGGTCAAACAGTAACTTAATTAAAACCATGCGAATAACCAATTGCAAAATGAAAATGCTTGATTTAACGCTGAACACCTAATAAATTCATCGTCAGAACCAAAACTAGATAAGATCAAGAAGACGATCAGAAGAAAAAATGGGATCAAACCGAAAGTACATAATTTCAAATGGAAAACATTTAAAGTGGAAGTTCTGAAGTATAAACTAAAAAATTAAAACCTTGAATAATGAATTGATTCATTATTTGAAACATTCATAAAAAAAACATTTCATATTTACTGAATAGATACCTAACATATTTATGGGAAAGTGATAGATACCTACCTAAAATTTAGCAACCAAACACTATATTGTAAAAATAAGTCTTTATTCCAGTTGTTATCAGAACTTATCGCTTCACTTACGGCTTTCTCGCTGGTATTCCCGGGGGGCGCTGCCGGTTTTAGGAAGATAAAGTTTTTAAGGCAACAGCATCGGCAGTTTTGCTACACGAGAAATTTATTTTGACTCTTTTCAACATTCCAATTTTTAACCGACTTCAAAAAAGAAGGAGGTTCTCAATTCGACCGTATATATGCTTTTTTTTCAGGGTTCAAAAAGGGAGAGGATCAGAGAATCAATAAGGATTATTGTACTTTTGCTGACTGCTGTCCATACGTCCGCAGTATTAGCTCAGAGTCGTACTATACACACGTTTGTCATGGCTGTTACCTACAAAGTTTTTAAATTCAAACAAGTTCTGTAATTCAGAGTGCTCTCTTGTAAACTAAGGGCGTGTTCAAAGCCTTTTCCTTGGATGGTTTCTAGAATGGCTACCACCAAACCTATTCGTAACGACCAGTTTTTTTACCAAAACTGTATTAAAACTCCTCTAAAATTGGATAAAATTAGGAAACACTCTTGTGCTCCTAATTCCATAAAAAAGTTAATAGGCGTGTAAGATTGTACTAAAATCCAGTTAATAGGGTGTTTACAATGGTAATAAAATTAAACAGTTTAGCAAAGGGAATCCCACTCCATCTTGCGCATTGTATCTAAAAGCTGTCACAAAATGGATGCCGCCGAACAAAAACCTCAAAACAATGGTAGGTAGAGAATTGTCGTGAAAAGCTCACGGGACATTCGCGGGAATTCGTCTACTTAGCCATTGTTTGGACATTTCAATTGTCGACGCGTCGCGAATTTGTCGAGTAGAATTGTTTTAAAGCGGCATAATAATTGTTTGCACCGTAGCCGCGTAGTTCTCGCCGGCTTGGAATTAAAAGGATGCCTCGAATGGTTTATTTGTGCCTTTTCAGCTGTTTCTAGTCATCAGCTGAAGGCTGCCGCCGCGATGTTATAATCGCCGACTTTAATTTTGCATTTTCATCATAATATTTTCCTAAGACTGAATAAAGCCGTTGTTATTGAGGCTTATAAAAGTATGAAAACATTTTCTTTTTACTTACTTTATACAAGCTTGGTCCAATTCGTAAAAGAAATGGACGTGGTAAATTACTTCAGGAAAAAAAAACGATAGGATCCCACAACTTGTACAACTTGTAATGCATGTTGCACAAGCACTTTTTGAATTTTTGAAACTCCAATAAGGATTATCAAACCAAGTGCCATAGATAATTAATAAAACTTGTCATAAAATTTCGCGCCGTCATTCGCTCGCCTCTAAATTACTGATATAAATTATCCGTAAAGCAGTAATCGCTCATTCTGTTTTATACACCGTCACTTGATAAAACCCTTTACAATGCGAGTTCCAAGATCGTTAAACCTCGCCGTGGCCCTACAGCTGGGTTTGGCACTTCCTGTTATCGCGGATCGCTGTATCTTCGGCTGAGGTCTCTTCCGCAATACAATTTTTAGTAACATGACCCATTTATGTGCTCCACTTTTGTGGTTTTGCGGTTACACGTGCCAATGTTGTTGGGGTTTAAACGCATTTCATAACCTTGTATTACAGACATAAACTCATTAAAAATCACAGTTTAGAATTTTTTGACTTCTTTTTAAACAGTGGCAAGTATTCAGGTTACCTTAATTAAATACATACGCTTGTCTGTTACTCTCATTGCTATAACCTATTAGGATCTCAAGCGTTGATAAATTGTAAAAAATCACTTGCTAAAGGCATAAGCTGAGCACTTAGTTATGCCATATTTGCTTTCCTCAGTTGGAAATGTTGGAATCCTTCAAACATGCAAAAGTGTAAAGAGCGTGAATCATGAACACAATCCAAAGGCTTTACTACTTGCTATCTATGAAAACGTCATACTGACCTGTACAGCGGGGTTGGCTCGGAAGTAGGCGAACAGTGCGCCCGTGATGGCGAGCAGCGCCACCGCGTTCAGCAGCAGCTGCATCAGGCGAAACTTGTGCGGAGAACTCTCGTTGCTCGGCCCTCTCATGTCGCGTAACATCTGCGCCAAATAAGATGTTTTATGGCATGCTATTTAATATAAGTTGAAACTATGAAGTAGATAAGTTGGTTAAAGTTTTTTTGGTTAGGTATAACCGAATTCAAAAAAGGAGGAGATTCTAAATTTGACTGTAGGTATATTTTTTTCGTGTTAGGTACCTCATATATTGGGTGAACCGATCTGATGATTTTTTATTCGAAGGGTACTACTACCTACTGGTTGTTGTATTCCATTTAAATTTCAGTGACATTTGGCGGGTAGTTACCGACCAGATGTCGATTCGTTACCTCATAATTTTTTACTGAATGTTACAATTTTAATGAAGATAACTATATCAATAATACCTGAAATATAATAAATCAATCAGAGCTAAATTACTATATACTTAAGTATAATGACGTAGTGAAATAAATATATACTTTCAGCTTCAAATAAATCTATTTATTTGTTTACTTTTATTTGATCAGGATCCTATTACGTGGAATCTCACAAAGCAGGATTAAAAGGTCCCCTCGGCCTAAATTTTGTTGGCTGTCTCAGTTTCGACATAATGATAATCTCGGTCGCTGTATTTATTTATTCTTCCTCCTTCCTTCTTTACAATAATTACAATCCATAACAGATTTACTGTTAGGTTCGGTTCTCGTCTCTCAATGAGAAGCCATTTACTACTCTGTCCAAGTTTTCAATATTTTAGAAAATATCGTGGAAAAAAAATCGTATTTTACGTATAAAATTGTAATAATTTGAAATGCGTGCAGATTGTAATCTCGGGCCTATTCAGCAGCCCCAATTTACTTAGCTACTTGGCTATTATTGCTACTTATTGTAATGTAATTAATTTTCAATTTACTTTATTAATTGAGAAAGTAATCAGTTAGAAAATAACATAGCCACAGAGCTTAGCTTCTACGTAACCACCGGGCAGTTTGCCAAACTATCGGCTCTCTCCGGTGGCTATCGCGACATCAAATTATAGAATTCCTGTTTCATTCCAGTGTTCACATTCCACGTATGGTCGTGTGAGAAGTGAGAGCCACATATAATTTTATTAAGGTGAAACTGAAACTGAAAATTGAAATAATTATGTAAATCCTATTGGCTCGTGTCCCTTTTTAAGCTTTCCCCTTTGTACAAAACTAGTTAAAAATTAAATAATAATCTGGGTCTGAGTATAATTACAACTTATTATCCAGTACCTGGTTGACCGAGCTTTGCTCGGTTGAAAATTATATTTAGTATGAATCGCATACTGATAAAATATGAATAATGTTCTTCGATCTTTCCGACATAATATGAGTTTAAAAAGAATTGCGTGTACTTATGTACGCACGTAAGAAGTTATACTTCTTTGGCATCATTAATAATAAATATTCAACGTTAATAATTTTGACAGCTGTCATCCGAAATGTAGGTCTCAACCAGACCTACAACTTTCCCAAAGACACCAGTGCTCCAGGAGCAGCCGTTGCCGGGATATCTCCGTTCGAAGTTTGACAGCTGTCATTGGAAATGTAGGTCTTGACGAGACCTACAACTTTCCCAAAGACACCAGTGCTCCAGGAGCAGCCGTTGCCGGGATATCTCGGTTCGAAGTTTGACAGCTGTCATTGGAAATGTAGGTCTTGACGAGACCTACAACTTTCCCAAAGACACCAGTGCTCCAGGAGCAGCCGTTGCCGGGATATCTCGGTTCGAAGTTTGACAGCTGTCATTGGAAATGTAGGTCTCAACCAGACCTACAACTTTCCCAAAGACACCAGTGCTCCAGGAGCAGCCGTTGCCGGGATATCTCGGTTCGAAGTTTGACAGCTGTCATTGGAAATGTAGATCTTGACGAGACCTACAACTTTCCCAAAGACACCAGTGCTCCAGGAGCAGCCGTTGCCGGGATATCTCGGTTCGAAGTTTGACAGCTGTCATTGGAAATGTAGGTCTCAACCAGACCTACAACTTTCCCAAAGACACCAGTGCTCCAGGAGCAGCCGTTGCCGGGATATCTCGGTTCGAAGTTTGACAGCTGTCATTGGAAATGTAGGTCTTGACGAGACCTACAACTTTCCCAAAGACACCAGTGCTCCAGGAGCAGCCGTTGCCGGGATATCTCGGTTCGAAGTTTGACAGCTGTCATCCGAAATGTAGATCTCAACCAGACCTACAACTTTCCCAAAGACACCAGTGCTCCAGAAGCAGCCGTTGCCGGGATATCTCGGTTCGAAGTTTGACAGCTGTCATTGGAAATGTAGGTCTCAACCAGACCTACAACTTTCCCAAAGACACCAGTGCTCCAGGAGCAGCCGTTGCCGGGATATCTCGGTTCGAAGTTTGACAGCTGTCATTGGAAATGTAGGTCTTGACGAGACCTACAACTTTCCCAAAGACACCAGTGCTCCAGGAGCAGCCGTTGCCGGGATATCTCGGTTCGAAGTTTGACAGCTGTCATCCGAAATGTAGATCTCAACCAGACCTACAACTTTCCCAAAGACACCAGTGCTCCAGAAGCAGCCGTTGCCGGGATATCTCGGTTCGAAGTTTGACAGCTGTCATTGGAAATGTAGGTCTCAACCAGACCTACAACTTTCCCAAAGACACCAGTGCTCCAGGAGCAGCCGTTGCCGGGATATCTCGGTTCGAAGTTTGACAGCTGTCATTGGAAATGTAGGTCTTGACGAGACCTACAACTTTCCCAAAGACACCAGTGCTCCAGGAGCAGCCGTTGCCGGGATATCTCGGTTCGAAGTTTGACAGCTGTCATTGGAAATGTAGATCTTGACGAGACCTACAACTTTCCCAAAGACACCAGTGCTCCAGGAGCAGCCGTTGCCGGGAACAGTACCTCAAAGAAGTTATCCTAATGTTTCATAGATGGCGTCAGTATGATGTTTTTAAAATCTCTTTATCTCGGGAACCGAGCTTTTCTCGAACCTGGGACCTTGATAAATCGATTCCTTGAGCCGAAAACCCCCTAATCTGTAACTTTCATGAAAATCTTTGCAGCCGTTTCCGAGATCGTGAAAATAAATAAATAAATATACAAGAATTGCTCGTTTAAAGATATTAGATTTCCGAGATCGTGAAAATAAATAAATAAATATACAAGAATTGCTCGTTTAAAGATATTAGATATCATACAAAAAATTCTGTGATTTCGAATAGTGGGGAAAAAGAAGATGAAAAGATATGTTACCTAAAACTTTTCCAAACAATTATTGACATTATTAACCATGCGTCTATACTTAGTATTTTCCTCTATGATCTCTTCAATTCGCTATTAGGTACTAACGATAAATGAATAGAATAATTAATACAATTACTGGCTCAATAAAGCTTCACACCCCGGGAACATCTTGTTATGGTGCGTACAGACTATGTAACAAAACATGTTATAAAACATAGTTAAATAACATGTTTTACAAATGTGGACGCTATGTGTTACAAAAACAAGTTATACATAATAATATAATAATAATAATATAATAAACGCTAACACACTCATACCCCCGCAGTAGGTTACCAGGTACCTGTGTCGCGGGTGGCATGGACTACACATATAACACATTACAATTACACCCATGACCCGAGTACAAATATTTATCTGCCACATAAATATCTGCCCCGGCCGGGAATCGAACCCGGGACCCCTCGCGTCGCAGGCAGGGTCGCTACCAACTAGGCTACAGGGTCGTCAAAACGTTATACAACATGTTATTACTGTTTGTGCAACAATATTATATAACTTTTGCGCACGAGTTACCTACTTGTGCCTTGTTATAAAACATTGTTATACAACAATGTTGTTTCAATGTGTACGGTCTTGTAACATGTTTCATTGTTAGACAACAATGTTAGATAGTGTGGACGTGTTATAAAACAGAAGTTATATAACATGTTACATAATCTGTACGCACCATTAGCGTCTTTTGTGCCACGTAAATATGAGACGTCGCACCGCGCTGGTTTATTTCTTCGTCGATACGGTAAAAGGGAATCGCTTGGTAAATATTTAAAAGTACAACGAAATTAGATCTTTTTGTTCTTATTAGTCGTTACTCTTGGCAGATTAATCGTGTTCGTGAATTGTCTTCAGGATTGGTTTTAAATTTTCTTGAAATGTCTATAGTCGAATATCAAAAATTACTTGTACATTTAAGATGAAGGAAAAAAATAGAAATATTTATGACGTAAATTACGTTTCAATGAAGCTTACAATTGGTGTTAAATTATTCAAGTGTATTCGAGTTCGATGTTTCAGTTGCAGGAGTGTCGACATGACGGAAAAAGTTTGCGCTCTCACGTTCAGACGAGCGTAGATCAATGAGCGATGCCTTTTTTGTCACCTTAGTTGACAAACTAGGAACATGCGAGTCTTGATAAGGCCGCCACTAGCCATGGACAGTGGACAGCCATTCTCGTGAACACATTATTTCCTATGCAACGTTTAATGGAGTAACTTGTAGCCCTAAAAGTTTCCTCACTATACTTTCGTGAGAAACTGCGAACCTATCGTCCCTAACTGTGAGCGCTCGTGCCCTGAGGCCTTTTGCGTCAATAAAGCGGACCCGTCCGGCGGATTGCTTTGCCTCACTGCGTTCTCCCCGAATGTAATCACGACTTCTTTAGTGGAACTCAATAAACAATTAAGCACACTTAATACTGGCTTAGAACTGAAGCCGGCGTGCGGCGAAGCGGCAGAGTATTATCTCGCAGTGCAGCGCTGCATTAGTCACGCGCCGCGCGCCGCGCCGTAGCGCTCTCCTGGGAAACTCACTGTTTCCTATTATGCAATTTGTGTCCACGTTTAGGTATGTATTAATATTAAGCGACTATCTCGCTTGGCTTTGAGATATTTTCTTTAGTAGCTCCATCCGTGTCCATCAATTATGGGTGTTGTAGTAGGTATTATTATGATTTTAGAATGAATATTCGTTCCATTCCATTATGTATAAAAACGCCAAAAAAATCTGGTCTGTTGTATGAGAGCCTCACTTAAATATTTACTTTTTGTAGTCACATATTAGCAACAACGCCATCTCTTGGACCGAAACGTAACCAAACTATCGCTGAGGCGTCGAAAGTATGGGTGCCCACTTAAATATTTATTTTATTCTGTTTTTTAGTATTTGTTGTTGTAGCGGAAACAGAAATACATCATCTGTGAAAATTTCAACTGTGTAACTACTATGTTCATGAGATACAGCCTGGTGACAGACGGACGGACGAACGGACAGCGAAGTCTCAGTAATAGGGTCCCGTTTTACCCTTTGGGTACGGAACCCTAATTAGGGATTATTTGTGTGTATACTTATTGTGCATTCTGGGCACTATCGGACCTACGAGTATAGGTATATGACGTAACACTCAGAGCCCCACAGAAGAATTCAATGTATCATGGTTCCCATAAACTACACAAAAATAAAAGAATACACCTGTTTCGGGTTCAAGGCCAGAAATGTCAAGTCATCATGTAAATATTATGTAAATGTAAACTTTCTGGAATAATAAATGATTTTTGATTTTTTTGATTTTGATTTTGATCATCCAAGTGGAGCCTAGGTGCCGCCCAACGAAGGCCCGGTATAAACATGGCCCATGGACTCCAATAATAATAAAATCAGTGATGACGCAGCCTCGTAATCTTGGAGCGGAAGCAGCAAGCTCCGACACATATTAATGTTTGCTGAGCCGACGATAGTCGGCACTCGGCACTCGGCGGCGTATGAGATTAAACCGCAGTTCAAGTGGTTGACCTCCTTGCAATGTTACTGCCGTTATACACTTCTACTTCACTACAACTTCAGTTACTATATAACACAGTTACTATAGTATAACAGTTTTGCCCGGCTTCGCCTGCGTGAGAGAAACGAAATAATAACCATCAAATGATTCCAGGTGAACTTATCACCAGTTATAAGTGTAGATCGTACGTCTCAGGTTAGGTAATGAACTACCTACCCATGCACAATGTATCTAGCAATTTGATTGGAATACCTAATTATGATGAAATCAGGTCCAAGGTTTATTGTCCATCATTATAAAATTTAAAAATCATAACATCTACTTAGTTACTTATTGGTTATTTCTACGTAAACGCAATTGATAGAAACCCATAGGTAAACAAAAAGCGATATACAGAGTTGAATCATTAAAATATCTAAAAATCTAAGTGAAGAATCGACACACTCAATTCAATATTCCAAGCAAATTATTCAGCCCAATTTTGTTGAATAATTACTCCCGGGCCAGGGGGTAA
Source organism: Hesperia comma (assembly GCA_905404135.1). NCBI lineage: Eukaryota > Metazoa > Arthropoda > Insecta > Lepidoptera > Hesperiidae > Hesperia > Hesperia comma. The sequence goes on along the minus strand of FR990014.1, from coordinate 22,714,405 downwards.
TTTAATAAATCTCTTAATATCTTTCTCGATTAAATGAAAACGACATGTTATAAAGTAGCAACATAATTTTTTATCGTTAAAGGCGCGTAAAACATTAAGAATTGGGAAGAATTTCGAGAAGAATTTATTAATTTAGGCAATTAGCCGCGAGCGCCGCTAAGATGCCATTGATGGCAGTTCGCTTTCAAGTGTATAATTATTGTATTGTGTAAAAAGGTTCACAATTAAAATGTAATGGTGATAAATAATTCTAAGTCAAGAGCCACTCAGATAACAGTCACCGGAGTCGTGTATCGTCCATAACTTTAATTTAGTTTAGTGTAGTCTATTTTTTTGCATTTTTATTGTTATTGTTCTTGTTTACTAGATTATTTATAGCAAACATGGTATAAAACTACCAACATAAAATAATTTTGGTAATTTGACTTCTATATCTGTTCTTCCGCATTTTAAAAGATTTGAGTGTTTTTTTTACAAGGACAATTTTTCTTCTGAGTTTTCCAGTGGAATAAACTTGGGTTTTATAGTAACTTATTATTATTGTTATAAGCGCCATGTTAGTGGCCCGAGGCTGGACCGCCTTGTTATACCAATTCTTAACAAACTTTCGATGGAACAATCAATTATTTGGCCGAGGAAGCCCTCCGAATATTATAAAAACTCTCCAAATACTTGCTCGGGAGTATTTACACAAAATTCTTTACTTCCCTAACGCTGACGTTATAAATTAATTAAGGTCTAAGCGGCTCTCTCGGTATTCTTTATTAACTATCTCTTAGGGCGAAGTGATTTGGCCGGAGACGCCGCGTCGGCTTCTCTCGATATACCTAAGGCTATTGACTGCGTTAAGCAACTTTCAGCAGTCAGTATTAAGAGAATAATTTTGGAAAAATACATAGGTACCTACTGATAAGAGGCGCCAGTTAAGACGTACGTAAAGATCATTATTATCGTTAGGGATAGAAATGTAAATATTTATAATATTTCAGAAATCTTGAAACATTTTTCTTAGACATGGTTGAAAACTCAACCTTTAACGATTTGGTTAGCAATGTAAATTTCAGTCTCAAATTTCAATATTATTACCATTCTAACTCAATATTGATTCCGAAAACAATTAAAATAGTCTTCGAAATACAGTGGTAGTGTAGGTACCTATAGCTCACTCCTGTATTAACCGATTTCCGCACGACAAGCAGATAACGGTAGGTGACGTTTTCATTAAATTTTAAATGAGATCAGTGAAAATCCGATAAATCCACATTTTCAATTTCATTCTGTTTGTAATCGCCTTTCGCGATCAAATGAAGTGCAGTCGGGGGAAACGGCTCCGAGCGTCAAATAAAATGTTTTACCGCGCAAGGCGTGAAGGCGGCGGGAATAAGCGGATTTAATAACAATGAAGGCTGATAATGAAGATTGAAGGAACAGCTATGATTGTCTCGTAAAGTCACGCTTTGATCTTCAATTTTTGAGATAAAATATTTACTTTTTTTGTTTACTAACAAGTTAATTGTATTTCTGAAGATTATTTCTGAAGTCTCAAATGATATTTGAGATGAGAGGATCGGTATCTTTCAGTTAAACTTTGGCAATACACACACAGCTAATTCGATGGACTACGATATGCTCTTTAAGCAGAATCTGGACCCGGCACGTCTCTGCTGTCAGGGGATTCTGAGTTTTCAATCCGCGATTCACCGCCTTTGTCCACTGAAACAGCCCCGTAACGAGCTGTGCAGACATTTTTGTTATAAGGGGAGATCCTTACTTCTTTGTCGGTATGTAAATATATAGTAGACAAACGATCAGACACACAATTTATTGGCAAGCGGTCGCCGTCGCTCATGGACATCAGTTACCCCAGGGTTATCTTCGCTACATTGCCAATAGAAGGAAGAGGAATCAAGAGGAAGAAGTAGGAAAGATAATACTATTTCTCTGGCTCCCAGTTGGAATAGTCCCAGTTTGATTGGTGATTCAAGCGAGAAGGTGGTGCCTAGCCGGTTTTTCGTCCAACGATCAATCAAACTTCCTAACTAATTAACCAACTACTGTTCTAACACCCCTTACTTGGACCTAACATCCTAGTCCCTAAGTCCAGTCCTAGGTCGGTCACAGTTGTCATGGCTGATAGCGGAGGGGTGGTGTTGCATGCTCGCTTGCTATCAAATTTTTCATCTTAACTTTAGTGGCTTGTACCTAGCTACAAGTATAGTAATCTGTGGCTTGTACCACAAGGCACACTACGCGTGTCCCAACTCTCCACTACGGGCACCGCACTATACTTGTTCGAGCACGTATTTTAATTGCGAAGCGCCATGTGTCAGTAAATTTACGAGAGCTCTCTAAATAATATAACACGTGTTGCTTTAATATTTTACGTTATACGTTTTAATTGGAGAATAAAATGTACAGTACATTTTATAACCATAGCTTTTAAATGAGTAATGTTTGTTTCTGTAAGTATTCCGAGTTTGCGCCGATCGTTGCTCGTTTTCGACAAGGACGTAAGGTTTTTGTTATTATCTACTATTAACACTGGGACATTAATTACCGTTAATAACAATATTATTTTAGTCTGCGATTTTCTTCTTCAAATAATTTGTAGGTATGTATAGAATAAAGTAGTTATAATGCATGTGCCTCTCATACTCCGATTAGTTGTATTGTCCTTTGGTAATACCTTATTGTGGCAGTTTTCACATGCCAATAACTGAACTCGGACTCCTGAAGAATAAGAGCTGGGTTAAACCCTGCATTCAACTATAATTTTTAAATATTCTGTGTATCACAAGTAATAAATTATTATTTGATTCGCTAAAAAAAATTGAGAAGAAATCTGCATACCTGAGAGCTTCTCAAATTCTCATAAACGAACCCTAATAGGGCCCCAACGAAGCCGCGACATCAAAATATTGATTTTGGGGTCGCGACACGCCATTACTTTCATTTATGAGCATAGGATCGGATTTAATTGTCGGGCAAAGAGAAACTGGCGGCACTGTGTAGTGCGTTAGCGGTCGTTCTACGGTGATTTACAGTTACGATTTTTTGGGTTCTTCAGCTAAGTGGCAACGATATAATTTATACATCGAAGGCTTTTTACGAGTCTACTGGGAGTAGCTTATAACAGGCTGGATCTTGGTAGGTACATGATAAAGTGCTTAGAGCTAAAGAGATGAAGGAGGTATCTAATTTAAAGGTCGGATGTTGAAGGCCCTGTCATTTTTTAATGATTACTATCAACCATAATTGACAACTTTACGTAGATACACAGAACATAGAAGTTTTTTCGGCATCAGGGGTCTCCCATCTATCTACCGACTCGCCACTGTAACTCAGTGTTAACGATCGCAGGATAGACGCAAGCCGCCGGGTCCGAGTACTTAACAATTATGTATTTATCAGCTCTTACATGGATGTAGTGAAGAAAGTATAATTTTATCATAAGAGAAAACGAATTTCACAGCGACAAGAAGCAAAATGAGAGACTCATCAACGAAGTCGAAGTCAATTAAATATGCATTACTAGAAATAACTTAAATGGGACCCCACAATCAAAAAATCAAAATGGGTCAGTAAGAAATAAAAAAATACAGTCGAATTGGGAGCCTCCTATTTATTTTGAAGTCGATTTGAATTATTTTTGGCCATTATTTCTGTGGCTAGACTAAGAGAAATTCTCGTTCAAAACTTCATATTCCACATCATTAAAATCACCCTAGCAGACAAAAGTTTCTTTAATTTTATACCATATAAATGCTGACTGACTATCTACGAATCTGCCAACTGTTCCATAAATCCGCTCGTCCTATTCGCTACACATTTTCTCGAATACGTATCGGAACTGTGAAACCAACTCCGCATGTGAAAGTTTTATACGAATCGTCGGAAACATTAAAACTTTTTGCCCAATTTAAAACGTCGAAACTGGTTTTACATTTGCTACGCGTCTATTTTAGTGTTATTTTTAAACGACTTCAAAAAAGAAGGAGGTCCTCAATTCTTTTGTAGGTTTTTTTATTTTAAGTGTTACCTCATTACTTCACCCTGGGTAATTCGATTTTGATAATTATTTTTTTTATTTCAAAGGTAAGTACTTCACATCTAGTCCTAAAGAGCGATATCTGATGGGTAATTTTTATGTTATTTCTACTTATCGCATTTGAAGTCGGTAATTTATTTTTATCCTTGCAATATGATATTTTTTAATTAAAGCGCTGTCAGTCAGCGGTATCATTAAATTAATCAGTTAATAAAACTCTCCGACGATTGTATGCTACCATCAAACTGAAATTGTTTCCTGGTGAATTTGGAATTTAATATTTGTCATTGAACTGCCTGCCCCTCACAATTTCACGCGCGCACAATTTTTGTTTTGGTTTCCCTTGGTGGAGGGGGTGGGGTATTTTCAAAAATCCACTTTTAGTGCTAACCTACACATACACACCCCAAGTAACAAATAAAATACATGTCAAATTACAGTTTCTTTCTTCAGTAGTTTCGTCTGTGCGTTGTCTGTCAGTCAGTCAATCAGCAACGAAAGAGTTTTATATATACCTACATAAATATTATTGTTTATGATCAGATTTATGCCTCGAACACCGTCCAATTCATTTATTGTACTTTTTATTTATGATTTGTGTGCGCTATGAATAAAAGGATTATGCTATATTCAAGCCTCTTGTTTCCATACCTGTACATTTTTGTGGTGTGAAAAACGGCTGCTTATTCGATAGCGGCTTTCTATGGACCAATATGAAGGCATGATAAGGCGACTCTATCACGTATCTACACATCATTTATGTAACTATTCGGGTAGACCTTAGGATCCATGAAATGTCAATCTTATTAAGGTGTCAAGCGAAGCACTCGTACAATATCCCCGAAGCTAAGAAAACCAGTAAGTACTCACCCGATGATGCAGCGACATGTTGCTTCCATTCTGGAACCGGACGATCGTCTGCAGCGATGCCGGCGTGGACATGCTCTTCGTTATCGATGAGTTGCCCGCCTCCTTCTCCTGTTGCTCTTTCAGCAGCAGGCCGCGAGCTATCTTCGCGTTCAAACTCTTGTTCGCGTTCTGATGAGGAAGCAGGGGCGCTTCCATCGTCTTCGTCGTGTACGACGGCGAGGACGTCTGACTGAACGAGTCGGACGAAACGTTCGAGTCCTGTCTGACGCTTATGTTCGATCCGGAACTCGGGGACCGCTTCATTTGGCTCTGCGGTGCCGGGAGCGGCGCGGGAGTCGGCGAGAAGGGAGTCTCTGGAACTTTCTGGGTGGGCCGCCTCGGCACGGGCGGTTGAGGGTTTCTGTTGCAGTCTAGCTTGGGTGGAGTTTGTTTTTTCCGGTTGCCGTTAGGGTCCGTCTGTGCCGTGGTGGCCGAGGGCCGGGGAGGCGTGGGTGGGGGGACCCGTCTTGGGGGCTGCGGCGACGGCCTGCGCGGCGGGGGGACGGGCAGGACCACCGCCACCGGCGCGGTCCGCTGCGGCACCGGCGGTGGCTGCGGCGGCGGCTGGATCTGTGGCGGTGGTGGTGGTATCTGAAGCAACACAATAAACGTTTTACGGACGATTCACACATATCAGTGAAGTCACCGTTCCATCACAGTACCGGCAAATCTTTCATACTAACAGCACTGACACTGATAAGTGTGACAATGCCGAAAATGTATGAAAAATTTGCCGGTACTGTGTCGGAACTGAGACTTCACTGATATCTGTGAATCGAGCATTAACTGGTGATTAGTGTCTGCGTGGTTGTTAGATGTTTGCAGCTTGTAACCTACTGAATGTACAACACATTTACATTTATTACCGTGCTGTTGAAAAGACATGGTGTCCATTTTTGCTCTTTTTATGTATGGATATTGCGGAATAATTGTTTTTTTTTTATAGCTAGCGTTATATCTTTATCGCCGCCTCAGTTTATTGGGACCGATTTATTCTAAAAATTATAATTATGTCGAAGAATGCAATGGAACAAGATAAAGAGAGCTAAGTCAACGTCGAGGGGTATGTGGCTTTTACCCAGGCTATATTAATATAACTAAATGAAGAAAAACAAGCACTATAACTAACCCAGAACATAAATAATGCAGTCAGCGATAATGCTCATTTAGACTTCAAGTGGCTAAACAATTAGAACTTAAATTGACATGCATTTTGACCTTTGAAATATGAATATTATTGCCGTCGGGACAAATTATTATAATACGGTTTTACTAATTGCCTGTTTAACTAACGGATCTTTTATATTTGTGTAGAGCTCTTCAAACACGGCTTACATTAATTACCCTGCTGAAATTTAAGAAACGTATTCGGTTATATTGATGATTTTAACGGAGCGAATTGAATAAACATTATAAAGCAACAATGGAGCTTGTGTTATTACTTTCCCCAAAGAGAAAACCTTTTATGGTTACATTTTCTAACCTCCCGAGCACAAAACAACAGAAGTTCAATACAACACAATATCGTCAAGTTCGCTCTTATAACGTTGATGAAATATTAATTACCTCCTTTCAAACATCTTTCCCTAGTTGAACTTGTATCGCAACTTGCAAAATTTTAATAACGGTAATGTTACTTCGAATAATCAAAAGTATTTTGAAAATTGGAAAAAGCATAAAAACTACAGTAGGAAAATATTTACCATACCTAATATATGTATAATGAAGATGTCTTAAATATTTTATGTACCAAATTCGAACTTCAACTCTTTCAACTCTCCTTGATGATGATGATGATAAAAGAAGAGACTTCAAAGCTTCAATGAAAGGTACAGGTCGCGTCATGTAAAAAGAACGCTAGCGGTCAAGCTGCGCATTAGGCGATTTATCGGTCTCTTTGGTGGTTCGGTCTCTTTAGTTTGTTTTTAATGTACCAATAAAGAATTAAATATACGAAACCATGAGCAATAGGCAAATAAAACATATAGTAGGTACTTTCGTGCGCGAGTGTACCCATGCGCAAACATACTCCCTCCACTTTCTTCCAGCGTTCATTTACATGACGCGACATATAATACCACAACACCAATAGAAGATAAGTATAAACCTTGATAGGCCTCGGCGGCGGCGCGATTCTGGAAGGCGGGCAGTAGGGCAGCGCGTCGGAGGGGCAGTAGACGAAGCCCGAGGGCCGCGGGGGCGCGCAGGCCGCCGTGGAGTGCCGTCGCGGCGTGCCCGCGGGCCGCAGCAGTTCCATCAGCTTCTCACCAGGGGTCGCTGCTAGGCTGCCCGCGCGCCCGTAGCTGGCGACAAAGCTTTGGTTATACAACAGTGTCAAGGGGTAAAGAGAGATAGAGGTAAGAGGTAGAGAGAAGAAGGATGTAGGTACGTAAGGCAACATTGGTCCGCTGGAGACATGCCTACTTTTGCTCGATACATAGCGGCTGAATAACCACGAAAGACAAAGCCTTATAGGTTATACCTGGTGAATGTGTACCTGGTGTACCTGGTTGACTGGCAGAGAATGCTTTTAGCATTAAGTCCGCCTTTTGCTCGTATACATTGTATGGTGCAAAGAAGCATAAATAAATAAATAAAAAAATAAATCTAGAATAGGTGGCTTCACATATACCCCTATAGCAGGCATGTTTATGTCCAACGCAATAGAAACGTAAATAGAGATAAACTTATATAGGTAACTGTTTTATCACGATGTAAACGACCCTAAACAGGCAGACAGCATTTGAAAAACAGAAGTTCTTTTTGTAATTGTTGTGTATCACTTTAACAGATACGTTGGAAAGTTCCATTCGCCATTGGTTTGGCTCACTTTCTAAAACTGGTAGCTAGCTACTTCCATAAGTAGGGATATTGATAAATATCACAAAATAATTTTGAATTTGAAAACACATTATTCCACGTTGGTAAATTTAATCCGAATAAGTACTAAACTCATTACATGTATCTGATGTAGCTCGTGTATTGTTTTGGACACGTGAATGTGTTGTGTTGTGACGCTCCAAATTGATAAATGGAGTGGCAGTTCATGTTTACTCTATTTCACTGTCCATTACCCCATTACCCCGGCACAATAGTGTTCACAGCGAGAACGCCATTCATTGCTGCGGCGGCTCAAAATCCAGGAACAGCCGCCAGCACATAGCCACGCGTAGTACGCTAGCACTGTGGTAAATACGCTTTTGAATAATTCGGGCTTCAATGACTGTGGACTGTTAGTGAATATAATTTGTTTAAAATTGTATTTAATGAATTTAAAAAAGCTAACGAGAATGAAATTATGAAAACATTACGCTAGAAGAAGTGTAATCAAATCCAAATTCAAAACGTTTACTTGAAAGAGAAGAATATAATTAAAGAAAGTGATATTATGTCCTCCACAATCCATCTTTTCAAACATGCAAAGTATAATACTTTTTAGGTAATTTAAATGAAAGTAAAATAAAGTACAGGAATATCGATTTTGTATTTACACAAATTAATCAAGCACATTCAGTCAATTTAGAAGGCTTCATCAAATCAAATCAAGTCAAAAGCTAATCACAATTCATCAGATTCGCTTTCTTTCATTCCAAAACAGGAAGGTCGAGTCGACGCGGTCGAGAGCGGAATACCACGAATATTGGTCGCCAAAATATTTCGGCTCGGTGTTGTTATTGTGTTACGGTGTTTTTATTGCTGAGCTGATTTCATACCTCATTATGTTGCTGAATTAAAGGTAACTTTTGTGTAAAATTAATATGGCGACGATATCTATACGAATATCATCAAGCTGAAGAGTTCATTTGATCGTTTATTCGGACGAGCTAGTCTCTTGAACTACTAGTTCCAATGATAAAATCACTTGTATTGGATAGTTCATTTATCGAAGAACCTCTATACGTAACTATTTAGACTTTTACGAGTGGAGCATCAATGTAAAATTTTGCAAACATTGGTAAAAAAATAATATTTGTAAAGTTTAAAAACATATCGATGCAAAGGCGGGTTCAATAGTATTATTATATGATGTTTTACTTATGCTCATGTCATACTTAAAATAAGTATCATAAAGAGAATTCTCAGAATGTGAGATTCAATAAAATACCTATTTTATTTTACAAGAGGTATTTCAATTGAAGAAGGAATCTATTTCAAAGAGTCTGTACCTACGCTATCCTCGAGGTACATGGATCAGCTCATGTACCTAAGCACGTACTAGCCTGCGGTTCTGTCAAAGGTGTTCTACAAGGGAGCGCTCTAGGACCACTATCCATGACAGGTAATTTCCTCCGTAATTTATGTTACTAACTGAGTTTAATTACGCGTTGCTGCGAAACGGATTAAGATACTCGTAGTTGATAGTGTTGCCTGAACATCCCGTCACAACTGTTATCTCCAAATATTTATTTACACGAGAGAGCTTTTTCAAATGAGAAATATAATAACAGAATAATAGCTCAAAAATAAAAAGTAGAGCATTATATTTTTCATTGTTGTCATTCACTAAAAATAAAAAATTAAATCCTACGTCATTTCGTACACTGAAAACTGGTTGTATACCTTACAAAAAAGGATTAAATATAAAAGGTTCCATTAGTTACCCTAAATATTTAACGCAGCTGGGAATGCCAGTTTCGAGATACCTTTATGATGCGAATTAATTAGGCAACGCCGCCCCGAAAGCCTTACAAACGAAAAGATAATTACATAAGATTCTCGGCAAATTTCGGCTCATGATGTTTTTGTTTCTACTCGTCACGACCTGTTCGTCCCAACATTATTATAGCGCACGTCTTTCTGATTCGGCCATTTTGGAAAGGGCAAATGTTTTTCGAGGAAATTTCGATTTAATATCATTTGATATGATTAAAATTTATACCCTTTACAAATAAGGAGATATACGTAAGGAGATATACTACGTAACATATAATTAATAGTAATTTATTAAGTTCGAAGAATATCGAGGTGCTTCTCACTAAATATTACCAATGTAAGGCAATTAATTCCCATTAATGTTTAATGTTTTAAGAGCAGTTTTCAAAGATAAATGCTGACAGGTGTCTGATTTTTTTTATATTTCACTGGGATATAATTTATTTACTCGCTTTAAAGTTTTTTTTATTTCTGTGGATATCTATTTTGTTGCCAGAGAGTTCAGTTTTTATAACATTAACAACCTACAAACGAGATGAGAGCCGCCTTGGTGATAAGTGGTCACCAACGCCAGTGGACATCAGATGAATGTGCTGCAGGCTGAGAATGAGGGAAGAGAAAAAAGGATATTACTGACTATCAAAGTCTCAATCCCTCGCTGAAACACGAAGAATTGTTTGCTGGCCAGGGTTTTGTTACTTACCTCTCGAATACGACCTAAAATTTAACTAGGTATCTAATGGGTACTTGAAACTAACACCTCCAGTAATGGACACTAGAGCAGCGCGATGCAGTGGTATGCTTTTGGCCTATTCAGTTATGAGGAAAGGCCTGCGATCAGTAACGGACCATTAGGGTGCGGTTCCACTGAGGCGGAGCGGAGCGGAGCAGTGCGCGATTCACCAATCACATGACTTGAAATCCGCACGAGGCGCAATGAGCTGGAATTTCAAGCCATGTGATTGGTGAATCGCGCACTGCTCCGCTCCGCTCCGCCTCAGTGGAACCGCACCCTTAACGGGTAGATCAGTGAGTCAATCAATAATTTAATGCTTTTCAATATGATTACTTTCTGAGAATTCGAGAATCTTACGTAATAGAAAAAAACGAAAGACGTCAATCCCGAAGGTTATACTTGGTCTTCCACTTAAACTGTGCTTAGCAACAAAATGTTGCGATACGCGAAAGAGCTCCAACGATGAAATAGAAGATGATTAATTACCTAAGTTCACGGCGAGGTATGAATACTGAATACCCTATAGCATCAAGCAATAACGTACCTCACTTTTTCTAACGTTGCGATAATTAAGGAGAAATTAAATTGGTATTAAGTCACACATTTTGCATATGAGTCGAAATGTACCCTATTTTTTCCTATAGAACAATAATAATTTCTCTTTAAATTTACTATTTACAAAATGAGATAGGATGGGCTACCTGATAGCTGAGAAATGACGTCACCTAAGGCTTCGTCCATTCATTTAGCTAAATTGTGCGTAAGTGCTACAGAACTCAGCGGTTTTGAAAAATAACATCTGACCTCATGCCTTTATTGGTTTCGATGCCAAGTTTCCCTACGAACGTTGAAATTATTTTGTGGCTCAAGATTGTATAGAATCGCCTATCCCTGTAATGATAATAATTCTGGCAATATAATGGCATTGACCTGTAGTTCTCAGTTTCTCTTTGAACAATTTAGAAATGTATTAAATACTGCTTGCGAGGCTACTGGTTGAGTTTGTAAGCTCTGCAGACTGTTTACAAATAGACAGTTGCATACACAGAATAGAGAAACAATTCTTTCGAGGTTTCACCGAGCTACAATCCGACCTTTGGAATACAGCACGGAAGATAGAGACACTATTATTTATGCGAAACGGCGTGGTGGTAGAATAAATAAATAAATAACGCATCACACTCATAGCCCCACACTAGGATTCCCTGTGTCGTGGGTGCCATGTGCAACACACAAGACATGGACACACACCCAGACCGAGAACGGCAATTCAAATTCATCATTCAAATTTCCGCGTCGCTGGGAATCGAACCCAGGACCCTCGGAACAGCGATCCGGCGTGTTAACCATTGCGCCATCCCATAAATTAAAGTAAATAAGTATAAATTAAAGTATTTTAATATTATAAAGCTGAAGAGTTTGTTTATTTCAACGGACTAATCTCAGGAATTACAGGTTTGATTAAAAAAAAATTGTGGTGGCACTTAGAACTGGTAGTATGACATATTGGCACTAGTAAACTATTCGGACTTTTGAATACATCTTTGGTATTATTAACAATTAAAATTCATTTCGACTAATACTCGTAACACATTCATTAAAGATCACAGACAGAAATACGTTTCCGAGATAAGCGGACTTAACATGTCGACAAATAGGCTTTCATGAAATGTGCCTAACAATATTGCTAATAGGATTGGAACACAATTATATTATAGCATTATCTAATAAAGCTGTGTGACGCGCGGCCGGCGCGGCCGGCGCGGCCGGCGCGGCGCGGCTAACACGTGGATATAATCGCGCTAACAACAGATTACCGGATATCAGATACGCATGTCTTTTGTGTTCGGATACCTTACATGACAAACATTGTGCTTCTCCCATATTATGATAAGTAAATTGTAAAGCCATGTAAGGACAATCTATATGTTTGTACCTTAGCTTGGGTTTGAAATGTACGATATTTTAACGAGCTTAACTCTACCTTAAAATTATGAAATATGCGAAAGTCTGTCTGTCCGTCTATGAGGTTTTCACGCCTAAGCCTTTTGATCGATTTAAATGAAATTTGGTACAGATAAAGCAATATTAATGCTGGACTGCCATTTGAAAGAACCGAGGTTCAGGTACTAGGGACATGGACATTTGAATAGTGTCTTGAAATCCTTTTCTCGGTCTAGGTGTGTATTTCTTTTTTTGGTTTGCCTTTTTTGTATGGCGTCCATTCGACCCACGAATGAATGAAGAAATGAAATTTACTCGAACTTGCTTTCTTACAAAAGCTTTCTAAACACGACACATTGCAGTGAGGACTGCCTATATGCGGGTAGAGTTTTTTTTACAACCCTGACAGGTTTCTTAAACAAAGCCCTGGAAAGTAGATTTAAAACCTATTCGATATTTAATTAATGTAACAAAGAAGGCAAGGGTATTTTTTCCACTGTGAGAAGTTGTTCGCGCTAGACGCTGACGGCGGCTAATGACGTCGCTTGCTTCCACATTAATTATGCAATGGCAGCGGCACGCGCCGCATGCAGATGCCTACTGTTAATTTCTGTTTCACACTAACGTTAATTTATTAACTTTTGTTAACCACTTAATCACATGTTATTATCTATACTCAGATAATCGGAAGTAAATACACGCAAACTATTTCTACTGTGTCTAATTTAAATGTTAATATATTATGTGATATTTATATGATGATGAGTGGTTTGTGCAAAATAAGCAAGCATCCACAGAGCTGACTAGGTAATTGTAAAATACGTAGGCATAGGGCCTGTGATGTGTCCCAGCTTCAAAAGAATGCTGCAGATTGCTGCACCTTTGATAACATTACGTTGAGATTTGTAACGAAATTTAAGATTAGAGGAGTTATTTAAATAAGGATGGTGTTTGCCATTTTTTTTAGTGTGGTGTCAAAGGATACTTACCGTTGGGCTTTACATTTTGTTGGTTCCCCTATATTACAATTGATTATAAACCGGACCGCAAAGAAAAAGGGTCGGTTATGAAATCGTCAATATCTTCTAAAGCACTTGACCTAGCTTTATGAAATAAAGACAGAAAGCAATAGAGCCAAGACAATTGTAATAGAGCCAAGACTGTAATGAACAAAGCACACGCATATCATACGACGTTTTTCAACACACTTGCGAGGAAAAAAACAATTAGGTATCGACATTTTTCAGTCACAAATCAGCAAATTATAAACGAACAAATGTTTGCACAAAATGGCGCGGTTTATTTTTTCGCGCGCCGTATATTTGGTTGAATAACTATGCGCGCGCAGGTTAAGTCCAAGGCACCGAACATTCAGCCACAATATATTAAACTAAATAATTATGTATTTCTAATAAGAATTTACGGTAATTAATGATTTAAAATATTGTTTTTTTTAAATGCTTTAATAGATAATTAGATGAAGTATAATCTTATCTTATCAGATTTTGACTAACTACAACAAGTTTATTTATTTACAAAATAACAAATCTTTTGGTAACAACCTCTTTACGGATATTAAAAAAAAAGTGGAATAAGAAAAACTTTACATTACCGCACTAGTGCGGTAATGAAAAGTAAAACGCACTAGTGTGTAATAAACCGCATTCAGGGCGTAAGACTAAAGAAAAAATATCAACTTTACGAGCAAGTGTGTTGAAAAATAATATATAACACCTTTTTATTTATCTTTTTAAATTGTACAAAAAATTTTACAATTTAAAAAGTGTTGTTTGTCAACTGTTTTATCCGTTTCTATCTTGCACTGTTTAGAATTGTAACTGAAACGCATCATAAACATTTTTTGACGTGACAACGTTACGTTTTATAATTCGATATAGCCGGCTGCACGCACGAAAAACATGACGTTCATGCGGCGTTACCTGACGTCATGCGGCGTTACCGTCGTTACCGTTACCTCGCTCTGAGGCGTCCCATGTAAAGCTTGAAGAGCAAGCGAGAGCGCGGAACGAGCGACAAAGAAGCACAATCGGCCTTTGTCAATGTAACTCTGACGTCTATTTGGTTTTTATCGAAATTATTTATAACCAGCCAGGTTTGTTTTGACTTGTTTGTGGCACATTGACATGACATAATATGCACAGACTAGCTAAAGATTAATGTTTCGTTATACGGTATGCAACGACTAGTCTTTTTGGTAAAATATTTAATAAAGGTTTTTAACTGCAATATAACAGTAAATAAATTATATCTAAGTATTCAAAGATAGTTTAGGATGACTATTAGTGATTATGCTACCATTCCATCAGTATTTTCTTAAGACGTTGTCACGTTCAACTATCGTCAGTAAACCGACTTTACTTTACAGACAACCAATTTTTTATTTTCAAGACCATTAATATGATAATGAAATGTTACTCTAGAAAATACTTATGATAATTTAAATGAGATAAGGTTTAATTAAAGAAAAAGAAAATAGGCACTCGTGCAAAGGCTCGACCTTAGATACCAACCCCTCAATTACCATTATTCACCCTATCTAGCCTTTTCTCACCACTTAATTCTATATAGTGTCATGTGTTTTTTGTTGTCCTTTATGCGGGGTTACTGGTAATTTGATGTAGTGATAAAATTATTATTAGTAAGTATTCCTGTTGTGATAAAAAGTCAAAATGCAATAACTTCAACCTGCAATTTTACGGGCCAAATAAAATTTTCTTGCTTTTGAATTGCCGTAATTTCCCGGCACCTGTTATTTAACTAAAAATCTCAAAACACAAGCATTATGTATTTTTCCTTCCAATGTTATAATGCTGTATAGTGCAGAAATTGAGTTTCAATACTAATTTATTATAAAAGACGACAGGCGTAGAAAAAAGCATATGTAAAACGAAAAAGCTTTAACCACTGTCGCACCATAACTTACAGTATCTAACTTTCTCCAGTACCTACGTACCTTGGCTCGAGTTGGGGAAATTAAATAAGTAAGAAAAGTTATTATTACATCACACTCTCAAAGAAACTGGCATCGGCGCTCCACGTACATGAAAATATTAAATTAAGTTTCGGAAACTCAAGAAAATGTTCGAAACTTGAATTATCGTAAAATCGTATTGTTATTTGCGATGGATGTGGTACGGCATTAAGAATACTAGAAGGAAAATAATATGTTTTTTCTTGCAAATACATGACAAAAAGTCAAGGCTCAGTGACCCACAAAATTCAGTAACTTCTGCCGAAGTCGGTAGTTAGATGGTTGCACTGCTAGTGGTTAAAAAATTCTTGAGCAACTTCGTGCTTCAGAAGTCACGTAAAGCCGTCGGTGTCGGTTGTTATCGATACGAGTATTATATGAGTCGTTGAGCCTCATCAGAGGCCTTCAGACGGCATGAAAACTTCCGATTTTTGGATTAACTCCACCAATCCGCAAGGGTTGAAACAAGGACAAAATCAGTCAAGTAACGCGTTGTGTCAACTTTTGACTAGACTCAATTTGACTGACTCAACGCCCTACACCAAATATGTGCGCGACCTATGATTGAAAACCTAAGTAATTGTAAAAATGAGGAAAAGACTAAGCTTCCTGAAATGAAACGAGGCGCGCAGATAGCATTGATGTATAATTATGTTACACGTATCTCAATGGCAGATAGGCGATAACGATAGAATATTCTTGGACATTAACAAAAAGTGTGGTTTTTACCCCAATACTGATATTAATTACAGTATTAAAAAGCTGTCTTTGGTTACTGACTGCGTCAATTTACATAAACCATTATACACAGCCAAGATCCGGCCGCTGCCATTAATCAGCCACATGAGACCTTCACGACCAGCGACCGGGGATCAGGTCTGGGAACGTTTTTACTTTCACGCTGAGCTGTAAATGAGGGTAACCGCGTGTGAATTCGCCGCTAGAGGCGCTAGTGGAAAGTGAGGTCTGTCTGTCACTTCTCACCAATGATAAAAGTTTAATCATTGCTTCTCGCTTGTCTGAATGTCACTTGTCACTGTTTATGTATGGGCGGGCTTTGACAGCAGGACCTCACCTCGCCGGTGGCGCCAACTGGTGAGCACAAAAACGGCGACCCTCATTAGTGTAATTTGATAGAAATTCTTCACTTTGAAACGCGTATAGTTTTTATCGCCTTAAGGCACCCGGGCAGGCAACACCACATTTTCACTCTCACCCATGACAAATATGACCGATCTGACAAGACTCAAATGGGGACAAAGGTTGCTAGTCCAGATATTAAATTTGTAATAGTCCAGGTAGTAATTTAGACTGTTGCATTTATTTGTAATTTATTGAAGAAGTTCATGCTATAGCCCGTCAGTGTGGTGTGATTTTTGTCAATCTCTGGTCCAGGGCTTCATAATGATCGCAGACATTTAGAAGATAGAAATTACATTACAATTGCACAAGTATTTACATTATTCCGACTTATTACAGAGTGGTTTTTAAATAAGTCGGATTCTTGTTATTGGATTTACTTTCCTGTGTATAAGTGTATCATCATCTGCACTATATTTTAGCGAATATACAACCGTAGTTAATATGTAGCACGTGCCGAGTGCCGGGTGGCTTGTATTAACCGCCCTGGGCTTGACTTAGATTAATATTTCGTCTGTCAGCCGCCGCGCCGAGATGCGCTCTGTGTACATAAGTTTACTGAGGAAACTTGCCGGTGAAAGTCGCAATAAGTTGTGCGTACTTTTTTTAGGGAACAAAGGAAAGTTGCGGTGAAACTTTTTCGACGTACGTATGCGGCGAAACCTCCACGACATTATAACGGTAGCTATGTTTTAAGGCTTATTTTTTTTTTCAAATTATGTGAAAGGGGCTTAGTTTATCATCATCATTATTATTACCACACAAAAGTCTAACAAAACTACAATGTTCCCAGAGTTCCAAAAACTCTTCCCATCGGATGGGATTAACTATTGTAAATCATTATTGACGACCCTATAGCCTAGTTGGTAGCGACCCTGCCTGCGACGCGAGGGGTCCCGGGTTCGATTCCCGGTCGGGGCAGTATTTATGTGGCAGATAAATATTTGTACTCGGGTCATGGGTGTAATTGTAATGTGTTATATGTGTAGTCCATGCCACCCGCGACCTAGTAACTGCGGGGGTATGAGTGTGTTAGC
This sequence comes from Hesperia comma, assembly GCA_905404135.1. Classification (NCBI taxonomy): domain Eukaryota; kingdom Metazoa; phylum Arthropoda; class Insecta; order Lepidoptera; family Hesperiidae; genus Hesperia; species Hesperia comma. Next base: position 22,696,946 of record FR990014.1, on the reverse strand, counting down.
GTTTATTATTATCTAACTTATCTTACGTACAGAAAACCTCATTCTGAGTTGACATCCGTGTACAGAGTTCGCCATATGGGTTGAGGTGATAATGGAAATAGCGAAATAGCATAAGTGTCGTAATACTACGTGTACTGTGCACGATGAGAAGTATGAAAGCAACTCTGAGAAATATCTGACACTTCAAATAAGGGCACTGAGTTCTATTTTAGTTTTTGTCACATTCTATTTAAATATAGGTAAAGTCATGTAACAGTATGTAGGTATGTTATAGTTGAAATGCAACCTGCATTTCTTTCTCTAAATAGAACTGTGACTGCAGGATGTTCATATATGTACATACAAATAGTATTTTTCTACCTTACCTTTTGCTACCCTAATTCCATGAAAAAGCTAAAGTCTTCCATGACAGATGTACAAGTAGATGTCATAAGTACATGGTAAAAGAACTTACCGGCCCTTGACTGAGTCAGCGTCTTCATCATCAGCGGCGCCAGGCTGGAGCTGCATGCCGCTCTGCGCCCACGTCACTGTCAGCCAGTCTGACAACAAACACTTGCGTTACTCATGTGCCCACATTGCATGACACCACTCGGTGCCTTCACCCCTGAAACACGCTATAGAATTTTTCTACACCGTTCGCTTATATACTATACAGGTTTGGACGGAACAATCGGAGTTCGTTCACTACTCGTTCTGTTCTATTCGTTCACCATGTTAGACCGCGCTACGCGGGATATCTTCCTTTGCTACACTTACTTAGGTAAATACAACTACTGATAGTGAGGTGTAAAGGCTTCCATCAGGATAGTGATGACATTGGTGCTAGTCTTTTATAGTTAGGCACTTCTCACACAACGCTATTTACGAGCTACGCGACTGCAACGCAATCCAAAATTTGTCTACCTACCTACGTCTGCACATTCTATATGTTCTATACTTTAAGTCCAGTATAAAATTTTATTATTATCTTCATCATGCAACATTTTTTATGAAAAATATTTTTTTAAAAAATAATTAAAAATATTCTGTCCAGGATTTTTGTTGTCAACCCATTTTTAATATATTTTCTAATATACGAAATTTATTATAAAATAAGTTTGATTCTATTATCAACCAGGTGAATGTCGATATAGATTCGGATCTTCTACTATTAGAGTTGGGTAAAAAATATGCATAGGTATATGAACGAATATAAACTCCTTTTCTTGAATTATGCATTCTAATGAGACATAGTCTTGTTGCCAGTGACCTTGCTAGCGACCTCCGAAAACGGTGAAAAGTAGAACTAATTATCAACTTAACATTTGGGGTCGGAGCACTTGTCGTGACTCCCCTCAGTCGGAGACGATCGAGCATGGCAAACAATGGCGGTTCTGTTGACTGAGCGCGAGTAGACTGGCCGCCGGCGAAATCTAATTAACGTCTTTGTCGCCATTGTCGCCCAATGGTTCTGTCTCAGACCAATAAACTATAGACGGCGTGCCGTGAACAAAAGCGTGAAGCCGGCAAAAAGTACGCCTCGCCTTGTAATACACACGGCGGCACTCACACCAAAACGACTTTTGTGTTCTAAATAATAAAAAATGAATGAAGCTTTGTGTTCCAAAAAATAAAGTTTAAATTTGTTCTAGTTCAAACTGTCAACGTAGGACATTCTATTGGTTCCGATATGTGTTTTAGGCACACTTTTGCCGGCTTCACGCTTTTGTTCACGGCACGCCGTCTATAGTTTATTGGTCTGAGGGTTCTGTACTACCACCATTCAAATGTTGGTTCTATTTCCAGCGAGGCAAAGGACATTAAAGGAAAATCTGCTCTCGGTCTGTTTTGTAGGTATGTGTGCTGTCTTGTGTAGGTATAGGTAGTTAGCGTGGGACTGTAAGTGCCTAGGGTTATTTATTCATTTACAATGAGTTTATCATTCCGATCTACCTGAGGTCCTAGATTTGATTCCGCTGGATTAATAATTCTCCATTCTCATACACAACATACACACACACACACCCAGACCAAGCACAGATATTTGAACTCGTTTCTAAAATGTTTGCTTCGCTGAGAATATAACCTAGGACCAGGTGAAGGTAGTTCATATGTTTTGAAGCCAAGAATGATGCTTATACTTGCAGGGGTCGGATTATTACACGTACCATTTCTCCATATATTTCGGTATTCAGCCAAAAATGTAGTAATAACGTAGGGTATGCCTGTCACAGAGGTATTTTTAATTAGATAATGTTTCCACACTACAAGCGCCTGAGCTAAGTTATTCATCTCCCGTAATCTACGCTGTAATGTAATGTCAACTTATTATTAATTTTAGTGGCCGCTATACTGTACAAACGATAGCCAAAATATATTAAGCATGGAATATTTATGCCAATATTAAAAATAATAGTAAGGCACAAAATTAGATGGAAACAGTGAGGTGTGCGGTGAGTGAGTGAGTGCGGTGAGGAGAGATGTGATGAGTCTTTCAAATGTGAACGAACAATTTGAATCACTAGTAAATCCGCCCTCGCTTCGCTTCGGGAAACCAGTCCCTTCAAAAATCTCTATAAATACCAAATTATGTTATTCCGATGTCTAAGCTATATTACTGCAAAGTTTCATGAAAATCCGTTCAGTAGTTTTTGCGTGAAAGAGTAACAAACCCACACACACACTCATTCACCCACTCACTCACATACATCCTTACAAACTTTCGCATTTATAATATTAGTAGGATAACACCCCCAAGTATTATAACATCATAACCTTGTGATTGGTCATTTTTAGGGTTCCGTACCCAAAGGGTAAAACGGGACCCTATTACTGAGACTTCGCTGTCCGTCCGTCCGTCCGTCCGTCCGTCCGTCCGTCCGTCTGTCACCAGGCTGTATCTCATGAACCGTAATAGTTACACAGTTGAAATTTTCACAGATGATGTATTTCTGTTGCCGCTACAACAACAAATACTAAAAAACAGAATAAAATAAATATTTAAGTGGGTGCCCATACATTCGACGTAAGTTTAGTTACCATTCGGTCCAAGAGATGGCGTTGGGTGTAATATGTGGCTACAATAAAACAATTAAATAATTAAGTGAGGCTTTTATAAAACAGACCAGATTTTTTTGGCGTTTTTATGGTACGGAACCCTTCGTACGCGAGTCCGACTCGCATTTGGCCGGTTTTTACATTTCATTTTAAAAGCGTCAATAGGTACAAACCCTTCATTATGTGAATTTGCATTATGCCATATTAAAATATTTGCCCTGAAATATTCACTACGTTTTCAGGTTACCTACAGTAATTGGATCAACTATTGTACAACCGGAATCTTAGTCAACAATTTTGCTTTATACCCCCTCTTAAGAAGTATGATGAAACATTATAATTCTGTTAACTTATGGATTATGGATACATAGAATTTTGAGAATAGCCAGTCGATTGCTTATTTGCCCTTTGAGAGGAGAGCTTGCGATCGGAGTAGCATAAAAAAGAAACGGCCGCAAAAACAAACGGATCGTTTATCATGTATTGTGTCAGTGTTGTAGACTCATTACCTAATAATCCATACTAATATTATAAATGCGAAAGTCTGTCTGTCTGTCTGTCTGTCTGTCTGTCTGTCTGTGACGTTTTCACGGCTAAACCACCGGTGCGATTTGGATGAAATTCGGAATGAAAATAGTTGAAGACCCAGTCACATATAGGCTACTTTTTTTTTCAAAAATCAACCCCTAAATGCTTGAAATAGGGGATGAAAGTTTGTATGAAAAATCTAAACCGCCTGACCGATTTCGATGAATTTTCCCAGGAAGATAGTTGATGACGTATCTTCTTCCCCACTTCCCCGGTTCGCGATATAAACGAATTCCACGCGGGCGAAGCCGCGGGCAAAAGCTAGCTATCTTATATACGCACAACGTAAGGTCTGCCTTACATCTTGAGGGCGTGTTTACTCCAGTCAGAAGTAATTCGTCTCGCTTAAACATACCAATTAGTCCGCTTATTTCTCCGAGGTGGTGTTTGTAAGAACACCCTAAGCTCTGGAATATAGAGAAGGGATTATTTTTGATTTTGCGTCAATAAATCCAAAGGTATATCAAACGTATTTTATGTGTCAATAGGATTTTCCTTCTACGAGACTTGAAAAGTAAAATTATATATTTCACGAGGCCGACAAGCCAAAAATCGTTGCCATGACAACAGCGTATCCTTGGTCTGAACGGAAAAGTAAAAACATCCTACATTTTATTGGTGACAACAAACTTGCTTTTGTATCCCTACTGCGGTGACGTTTTAACTTTTCTCTTGATAATAACAAAGTACCTACTGCTATGAAACTATTACACTACTGGAAGTCTGGGAAGTATGGTTTAAGTGTTTTACTTTTATGTATTTTTTATTCGGGCCAAAGTGGCATTCTCCATGAACGTACTTATTTTTCTTGCCTTGGTTTAATGAAGTTTATCTTAGTTTTGGTGTCACACCGCGACCTCAGCTAACTACCCGTATTCACCCCTGTCACACGATGTCACACTTTGTCAACCATCCCCCGACCTTTAGGGCGTGGACCCATGTCTACGGTGCGGCGCCTTTTGCCGTGCAACGGTGCGGCGCCGCCGCCGGCGGATGGCGCGGCGCCGTGCCGCGCCGCGGCGTCGTGTGCTGACGCGTGCACACTATTATGTGTCAGTTGGATCGAACCGACCGAATGTATTGAATGTATTGACAACACAATAGTGTGCACGTGCCAGTGCACGGCGCCGTGGCGCGGCGCGGCGCCGCGCCATCTGCCGGCGGCGGTGCCGTGCCGTTCCGCAGCGGGCGGCGCCGCGCCGTGGACATGGGTCCGCGCCCTTAGGGTCGGGCCACATTGATCGACGGCGATCGACGGTTTGTCCATACAAAAAGAGCGTAAAGTATGGAAAGCCGTACGCGTCCTTTCGCATCGACGAGCCGAACGCGCCGTCGACGGCGATCGACGGCGATCGACGGCGATCGACGGCGATCGACGGCTGAGGCTGACGGCTGTGAGCTGTACGGAGGCGTTCGCTTCCGTACGGCATAATGCGTAATAATGTGTTCCTTTTCAATCGGCAAAATGCGAAAGGCCGTCGATCAATGTGGCCCGACCCTTAAGGCGCATTTCATTGGTCGTTACTTCATTGTAGCAGGTACCTTCTACTTTGTTTACTTTCATATTTGTACTATTGATATGTATTTGATCGATTTTATAATTTATATAATGTCTTCGGATTGTACATTTAATAGTCTGCCTTTTTTACTCCATCAAAGGAGCATTAGGTATGTATACGTAATATGGTTATTGTATATCGCTCAAGAAGGTAATCAGAGATGATCGTGATTGACGCGTTGCTCATAATAGTTAATGTCCGTTGTTTTTAACCGACTTCAAAAAAGAAGGAGGTTCTCAATTCGACCGTATATATGCTTTTTTTATGTTTGTTCAGCGATTATTTCGTCGTTTATGGGCCGATTTTGATAAATTTTTTTGTTGTAAACTAGGTATGCGCAGTGGGGTCCTTTTAAAAGGATCATCAGGATCTGATGATGGCATCTCGGAGAAATCGAGGGCAACTTTCGAAAATTGTAGGGACGACTAGTGTGTTTGTTAATGTTTTCATAAGTACATGAAAGCGCTACAATTTCATGAAAGTCTGGAGTCGATCTGATGAAGCCGAAAGACAGTCAAGGGAACTCCTCAACGATTTAATGTAGTTATCTAGTGTTTGGGCTTGATTAATTTGTAGTGACGAGAACTTTACACCTACATGTTGAATTAAGCGCCATCTGGCGAGTAGTTTTTAAGTTATCTCTGCTTATCGAGGTTGGTCGGTTATTTTTTTGTAAAAAGCAATAATTATTATTAGTCAAGTAACAGATTAAACTAAAATTTTAATGCTTTTGCTTGACAAGAATAATTAGGTTCAAAGCAATTTGTTGGGTTGAGTTAATGGGTTGTTTTAACTAAGAAATGTTTTCATCTTCATTGCGTTTGTATAATTGACTTCAAGCATTTACAATCTCCTTGCGTATTTCATGTCATCTATATGATTAAATTATGTTAAATTCTAGAGGGTATGCTCTGACAAGGGTCGCCGAGGGTGACCCCGCGAACTAAGGCCATGGGATAAGTATTTCAATATTTTTTGTAGTGATTTTGCATGGAAATGTTTTTGTAGCATTTTACGTTAAAGTGGAGGCTTTATGTCAGTAATTTCATGGCGAAGGTTGCGGATGATGATGATTTGAATGAAGAGATTTATAACCTCATTTTAAGGGACGTTCTAGTTGGACGATGTTTTTTGATAACTTGACCTTAGTTTTAGGTTTCAACTTTGAGTTCATGACCTGCAGAGGTCTCAAACGTAAATATTGTTATATAGCATACGTATTATTTAAATTTTAAAGGTTTCAGGTGATATTCAATTCGCATGCTTTCGATAGATCGATAGGGATATATAGTCATAACATTTTTCGTTCTCGGACTGACGGCATTTTGACCGGGCAGCCTGGCCACCCTATCCGGCCCGAATCCATAAGATTAATAGGAACGTGTTATCTAAAGAGATTTCCAGCTTTTCGTAACAAGTTACAGGTGTGTAGAACCGGTGGCTGATACTGAGGAGGTTCTATATACCTAATATATGGATACGCCCGATATTCCCTCAATAGGATACTTGCCCCGGTCATATTCGCTATGTTAGATGGTGTGTCTGGCATAGCTTTCCCGTTAGGTGAAATATTTTTTATACTTGTAGTTGTATTGATATAGAAAATTTCAAGTCGAAATTTTAATTATAGAGTCTGTTAAGTTTTTGTATTGAAACTATCAAAATCGGCGCATAAACGACGAAGTTATCCGCGAACAAACATAAAAAGTTTTATATACTGTAATAATAAATTTTAAGGTAGTACTTGACGTCCTGTCACGGTCGCCATTGTAATAATAAAATTTAAGCTACTACTGGACGTCCTGTCACGGTCGCCATTGTAATAATAAAATTTCAGGTTCTACTTAGCGTCCGGTCAAGGTCGCCATGGTAATTAAAAAATTTAAGTCCCTATCGAGTTGGGTGTAACAAGAAAGAAAAATATAAGGCCTTATTCAAAATGTTTATTTTGCTATAGTGTAATATAGTGGTTACACGTTGTATTAGATAAAGATGAAAATTCCAGACGAGATTAAAGACCAAGACTTAGATTAAGGTTGACAAAAAGTTAGGTTAATACTTAGATTAAGGTTTAAGTTAATAATAAGATTTAGTTTCTTTGGGGACTACAGTACACCCGGGTAAGATATAGATTGGACTATTGGCTCGCTTGTGACTTTAACAATATGTGCGGTATAAGTGTAAGATAGTAGGTATAGGTATAGGTATAAGATAATAGGTATAGGTATAGGTATAAGAGAGTAGGTATAGGTATAGGTATAAGAGAGTAGGTATAAGTATAGGTATAAGATAATAGGTATAGGTATAAGAGAGCAGGTATAAGTATAGGTATAAGAGAGTAGGTATAGGTATAGGTATAAGATAGTAGGTATAGGATTGTAGCTCTAGGCTGCGCTTGGCACTCGGTTACTGGCCCTCGGCTTTTTAACCAACACCCAAAAATAAAGAATTTATATTAAATAAGATGAAAAATAAAAGTCTGCTCAGCCAAAGCCGCCGCAGGAGCCAGCTTAACCCCGTGTCCAATCTGTCCACCAGCCACCAGGAGGTGCACAGCCCGCACAGAACCAGTACAGAGCCCGTACAGAACCAGTACAGCACCCGTACAGAACCAGTACAGAACCGCCTCCTTACTGGAGGCACGAAAGCACGTGGCCGGCACGAGGAACGAGGTCCCGCTTGCCGGTTTTCTATTTCGTTCCGCCAATCCCAAGTGGTCGATCTCCGACAGCCCGCTTGAAGCGGCCAACTGGACGCGCAATTCGCACGTAATTTGCACGTACAGCCCCGAAATTCGCAGCCAAAGCCCGCGGCGTTGCCCGCAGAGTATTCCCGGTTACCCAATCCCAGGGTATCCAGCACGTTTATCTGAGGTCCCAGACTTCTTGCTCCGAGGTCCGCTTCGCTCGCCGCCCGAAAATAGAAAGAACGAAGCCACGTTCCTCACGTTCAAAACCAGTCGCTGAACCAAGACCCCACTACCCGTACATATTCACACATTCACTCCTTGGTTCAGTGTGGTACAGATTAATAACACCAAAAACGCACTCGATGGTCACTGTACACAGACAGCAGGAATCAGTCAAGTCCAGCTTTCTTGACCAAAACATTTCCACTTTCTTCCAAATAAACATCCGAATTTCTTAATTTCGCTATTCACAGAGCCAGCTGTCAAGATCAAGGTCATTCGTCCGAAAATTAAAACCTAGTTCCATAGACCCTCACATAGACCTAGAGGAACCTCGATTAGTCCACTGAAAGGTTTAAATCCTTAGACCTTCTAAAAAATGAAAACTAATTAAAATAGGACCGCCTACAAGGTAATTAGTTAGGACAGAAATTTCTACAATTATTCTGGAATAATAATTTTCCAAGTGAATGAGTAGCCAAGCCAGCGACAATCAACCCCGACACTAGCGCCCTCAGCGTCACTGAACAGAGTCATTTGACAGATATTGACTTGACAATTACGTCAGATTGATTAGACAATTACACCAGTTTGTTTACCTAGTTTAGAGGTTAAAAATATGTGAAAACTGGTATATAAACAAGATAAAATAGTGTAAGTGAACTTCTACTATGCCAAAAAGAATGCAAAGAGATGGGTAAACTAATTAATAATAGCGTTGCAGCAGTGTCAGCGGAAATTGCGAACCAACATATGAGGTTACCAGGTCGGTGTTTACTTAATTTTTTTTTTTAATCACTTAGGGCACCTAGAGGCTACACCCAATTACAAAAAAAAGGCGTTACAGTACCTACGGTCGAATTGAGAAACACCTTATTTTTTTGAAGTTGGTTGAAAAATTTGAATTCTGTTGGAAATTTGAACCTCGACCCCCCGATTCAGGACGCAAACTTTAAAACCTCTATACTATCACTGCTCAATCCTTGTCTAACCGCGCCTAATCCGGCTTGGATCTTTCCCTTACTCAGCCATCTTTAGCAGTATGTTATTTTCGCAAGTCTCCAAGATTTTATCAGATAAAGAGGTCATAGAAGAATATCATGTTCTAACTCATTGCAGATGAAATACTTTTTCCCTACATCTCAATTATCACGTCAAATATTAGTATATTAAGATCGATCGTATTAAGCACTCAAGTGTAAATGGGATAAGGACGAGTACATATTTTAATCGCGTTTTGGCGTACCTATATGACAACGAACACAAATCAGCTTTAATCTGACACAACGTTGAAGATTATTTAAATATTTTTTGTAACAAAATTCGTGATTCATAACTCTCGGAGGTCAGTAATACTGCAAATTGTTTACAATACTGTCCTAAGCATAAACATAAAAATAATTTCTATAATTTGTTTTCTTTCTAGTCAACCTACACGACACAGTTGTTCTATACAAGCGATTGCAAAATAAGCGCTTTTCGCAGCCCAATTCATTCTTTATAGCTCCATCCCCCGTCCAATATCAGATTCATACGAGCACTACAAGCGATATTTCTCATCAACTGCACTCATCCGCTGAATACAGTTCGGAGTCTGTTAGACTCGCACGTAACAGCGGGCACATTTAAAATCAATTGAATTGCAATAACGGAACGGTTTGCAGTTTGTCGTTTGAACATGAGATTAGTGCATACAAATCATTGATCTATTAGATATGATACAAATACAGATACAGACAAGCGGGCAGTAGCTTAAGAATCATTGTTTTTACACTTTTTTTAGAGGTACACATCTCAGTCCTCAGGAGCAGCAACACATCTGTGACCACTAGCAGTCCCTGCCCTCACACTTATTAACTAACCAATTAATATCCTAACACCATCCACTAACTGGACTAACCATCTCTTTCTTTAAATTGAGTCTTGATCGTGTTCGGTCCCAGTAGTCATGGGCGGCAGCGGTAAGGTCGTGCTCCATGCTCGTTTGCTACTTCAACTCAATGAAAAAACCTATTATAAAATCCCCGGATAGTGCTTTTTTTCATATATCTTCCATGTATACACAGAGATGAGTTACAGAGAATAGATATAGATTACTATCCAGCTACTTAGATAGATATTCCTTAATCAATGGTTATCGCTAACTAGCACTCAGGCGGGACCGGGGTCCTGACATCGCTATTAAGAACTGAGTTGAGAAATCGGCGTCCCACCTCGAATATTGAAACTCGAGCCAGTAGATTAAAGCTCGCCTTTGTGTAAACTGCCTCAGACTCATTGCCTGTTCAGCGATCAATCGTGTGAAGTGCTGCTTTGAACGGTGAAATCTACTTATTGATCAACACTGACAGCACACATTGCCGGTTACAGGTCGTGGCTAATCATTGAAACAGGCAAGAAACTGGCATCAAGTAAATGATCCCTTCATTTCTTGCCTGTTGTTGCACGAGCTTAATTGCATTCAATTATTACTCTTGCATGTGCAAGAAAATGGCATCATGTAAATGAGCCCTAATTGTCACCCGGGGAAGTACCACATTGTAATCTATGGTACCACCGCCCATCTAAGTACCGTACTTAGTACCATTTCAATAGCTATATAAAGTGAGCGTGGCTGAATTTAACCATAACAACGGTGACCGACGATTGTAGACGCTTTCCGCTGAAGACTTTTTTGTCACTAGCGTTTGCTCTATCCACCTATCGACGACGCCCGCAGTTGCTTAAGACGATCAATCACTTCGGATCGACGCAAGCCACCGAGCCATGAGCGCTTCGTGCAGAATGAGTATGCTATAATACAATGGGAATTTCTCGATCAATGAACCACTCTCAGCTCAGAACCTCGTCATTAACTTCCGGGGTAGCGTCGACGTCGACGTCGAGTAGCATGAATACAAAACATGACGCAAATACCCACTTACAAAAAGAAAAACCCTGGCGAATATCAAAGGTTGCGCCGTAATCGTTTAGAATGCAAGAGCCTCCGTGACTGTACAGCTTGAGAAACGCTCCGAGACCTCGGCGTACAGGGTTGTCGATTTTTGTGTTCGAGTCAAGAGTGAGTAGTACCACATCTCCATTGACTATCAAGTGAGATTGTAGCCAAGCATAAGGGTGCGGTTCCACTGAGGCGGAGCGGAGCGGAGCTGTGCGCGATTCACCAATCACATGGCTTGAAATTCACGCGAGGCACAATGAGACGTGATTTTCAAGCCATGTGATTGGTGAATCGCACACAGCTCCGCTCCGCTCCGCCTCAGTGGAACCGCACCCTAATGTTATAATTAATTTTAAATTTAAGAAAGGACTGCCAATTTTTGTGATTATCTAAAAAAAATAAAAACCAGTATTGTTATCGGTAAGGAGTATATCCGCCCTCACACTCCTACTGCACTTCCACTTCCTGAAATTCTCACATCTGATCAAAACGTGTCCTGAAAATGAGACATTTCTTCGGAAAATACATACGTAGTAGCCTACCTATATTCCTTTATACAGTTCTATTATCTCCGTACCAAAATCACATTGATCTTGCTTCATTGTAACGTAAGAAAAGGATAAACTAAAAGGAATTTGCATATATGAAATATATTATTCTAAGCAGTGTTGTTAAATACAGTTTATTGCAAAATACCAACATACAGAATGTTAATTGAAATTTCTATTGTAATCATTTTACAATATGGTCATTAACATTTGCTGGAAGTGTAAATATACAGTAAAAATAATTTACATACGCGGTCGTCCACATGGTGCGCACAATGAATGTAGCGATGCATTAAACGCAGCTGCGATTTCACTGCGTGGTAAAGCGTTCAATTTCTATATCGTTCTTTGTATTCATAAATTTGTAGTTACACGGTGATAACGTACCTGATAGAACTCACCATCTAAGCTGACAATTAAGTATTTAATATTTAAAATTTGTTGCTACCTAAAAGTATAGGCTTAATTAATGAAGTTTTCAACTTGTTTCACCCTCAGAAACGCTGAAAGTACACTCCTTAACAATTATGTAGACCCCAGCTTTTATTACAAAAAGGTAAGGTAAGGACTTGACGACCATAATATTATGGTGGATTCGCTTTGAGACAGAAATATAATCAGTTCAGTTTTTTTTAGTATAGGTCTGTGTGTTTGTGTGTATGGCATCCACAAACCGACTAGTGACTAGAGCTTAGCATTGTAAAAAAAGGTTAATCTTTCCAAGTTCACGTGTACACAGAGACAACCCTACGCATCCCAAGACGCAAAAGCTCGATGGATCGAATTGATTTTTCCACGGCGAGACCACCAATCGCGGCGCTCTCCCGAGCCTTGCTCGCGCTCCGCAACTTGTTACAGGAGGATGCTATTATTGTTTACGAAGCAATTCGCCGCCGTCGCTGTGTATACACGAGGACGTTTTTATGGAAATCGTGCGGCGCCAAGTCTCCCGTTGACGCGTATTTTAATGAGACGTGGCACTTTGTTGATACGATACAACAATAATTGCAAAACTTTTGTCGGATTGTTATTGTTACTTGTTATAAACTTCGGCTTTATTAATGTTTTGCCAGAAGGATTTATTTGATTCTAGTGCTATCAATGTAATACAGATTATAGAGTGAGTAATCGAATTGGTAAGTTATTTGAAATGAGAGAACATGTTGAAACACAGTTTACACTATCGTTACTGCTTACATGCTGCTGGCAACCGAACGCATGAACCACTTGATGGTAAGTAGTCACTAGTCATTCATTGGATATCGGTAACCTTAAAGACTTCACCGCTACGTTACCAGCGAAGAAAAAAAGTGGAGGAAAGAAGAACAAATTACTTTCAAGTAAAAAATCGTTATGAAACCAGCTGTTGTTGAATCCTGACCTTAGCCCCTCGGTACGTAGTAACTATTTTCTAATCTGTGCCCTCGGGTTCTTAGAGTAAACTCAAGCCTCGCAGTGACCTACGTGAGGATTTTAAATGAACACTGGTAGTACACTATTTTACATTTTTTTACAGATATCACGGTCAAATTACAAATATTCCATGATGTGTACCCTTTTGCATTTAAGTTGTTTAGTTTACGTGATTATAGAAACCCTACTTGAAGATAAATAGCGTGCGAACGTGTGAAGCGTACGAAGACGTGGGCAAGATCTAATTGAACTCGTTAACGCTTTCGACTCCATGACACCGGCAACCCACAATTGATGTCTCACCCCTTTCCACTCCATTTTCCATATTCCCAATATTTCCATATTAACGTAGCCAGCATTCGTGACCGTCTGTCCGTTCCCAGTATATCTTACGTTAAATCCGGTGGGCGGTAGAATTCCAATCACGCCGGATTTATAACGCTCGCCCTAAATTCAGTAGAAAGTTTTACTGTAAAATTTTAGGCGCGGAACATCATAAAACATGTTACTCAACTGTGTTGTCGGGCATAGTTTCGCGCAATAAAACAATTTTAACGGCACTCCCATTGAGTTATTAACTAACCAGAGGGGACGATATTTAACAGGGAATATCATTTACTATTAATGGCACCCGACTGCGTGAAGTAAAGGGGTCATACTAGCTAGTTTTTCTTAAGATGACACGAACATCGGAATTAAAATAGGATGACAACCATACGCTATTTGTTTGTAAAAAAAATTAAATTAAGTTAAAGAACTACGGTTGGTCAGGCAGGCATCACAAAATAGATACCTATTTTAATTTTTTTACATGATTGTCTTATAACTTGTCATAATATCCAATATGAAAAACTTTTATGTAAAATACTTTTTTAACTAATTTATTTTTAACATTTATTATATCACTGAAAAAAATAAAAATGTACACACATCGCTCGCCGATATAAGATCAGTAATAAAAGATCAAAACGCGTTATCGTATTTGTTCCCGCCAAGTGTTCGTCGTAATGATACTTGAAAACTAAACCAAACATTAATTTGTTCGCGAGACGTTTCATATAGATAATTATCGCGACGACCTCATCTTTCCAGCTCGTTACAAAGTGCTTACGTTGAGGGTACTAAGACAACTGACTCACCGCCAGCGATCAAGCTAAGATATTTACTCGCGCCTATGATTAATTTCAATATTTGTGGTCTATTAGTCATACGCCTTCTTCTTTTGAAGTGAAGTTTCTCTAGCCACGCTGAACGTAAAATTCAAAGTCATGACACACGCATCAGGGCCTTGACCTGTAACGTATTGTAGTCATCTTTACGTGGCGCTTCGTAGATCTTCCTACCGTCTCTCCACTTTTCAATACAACATAATAAGAAACATATTACATTTACATAGTATTCTGTATACAGTATTAGCTGTAATCCTTATAAAAATAAGTAAATAGTAGCAGCAGTTTACTGAGTATATTACCGAAAATTGTGTGAAAGGTTAAAGTAAAGTGCATTATGGCAAGTCTCCAGAGCTTCTATTTCAGATCTTCTTTATTCCTTTTGGTTGTTTTTTTTTATTTTTTCCAAATGGAATTATCATTTAATTGTTGTCAGTTATTCTTTTCTCTTTCTATCTGAGTCTAGTACCTTAGCCAAATATTTTACATGCCGCTCAACTTGAACAAGCTTTAGTTAACAACAAAATTATGTTGGATTATCGCACAAACGTTTTGCCCATATGTATATTAGTAATACTGTAGGAACAATATATGTATGTATATTGTATGGAATGGTTTATTAGTTTATCTACATCCATATGGCGTATGTACCAGGTCGATTCTAATTGGGATTATATCGTGGTTGCTTGGTTACTTTTGAATCTTGGTAGTGTAATTAATTGTGCTTGTCTTGTTTGTGATGACACTGCCTGCGAAGTGTACTAGGACTTAGCTGTTGTCAGGGCATTTATGTGACATGTAAGGGTCTGTCCAGATATGGGTACATCACCACTGTGAATAGCGGTGTCCGAGTAAGTAAAGCGGTACGCTGGGTTCATACCACACACCATAACCACTACAACAGCACTACAACAGAACACGTACGAGTATATGCTAGTAGTGTGGACGAAGTTAGACACGCGAACCAGCACGGCTATTCTGTAAGAAACAAATTCGATACCGAAGCTCACTGAGGTGAGTTGTGTCACTTTCATTGCGAGCTTGATTGGCGCTGCGTCGGTTTTAATTTTAACAGAACGCGATGTACGTCAAAATCAAAATCTCACCGCGGATTCAGCTATCGAGATGTCAAAGATGTCCCTTACAGAATAGCCTAGCAGCACGACATACCTACTGTCAGGAGACGCCCAACTCAAATTCTCGATTGAAACCGTCTAACATGAAAGTGCTACTCGTTTGCATATTTTAAGATGGTAAGCGCCCTATTTGCCTAAAGCAGTGATTGATTGACATAATTTTAAAAATCATTGTTATGTAGTTGAGTAATTTTATAAGCAGTTCCAGTACCAGACACGATTTCATTGTACGTCTATAAAATTTAATTTACTACACAGTTTTACTTCAGTTTGTGTTAAAGTTTCTCCGTTGGAAATATTCCAAAAGGAAGTTAGGTAGTTAGCAACAATGGTCAAGATTGTTGGCTAATTAACAGAACTATGGAAATTCTTGGAGAAACTTTTGGTGGTGTAAGTTTTCGCAACGAATCTGCAAAAAGGTTTGAATTAATGAATATTGTACATTTTCTAATTAACTTACTGTAAAATTCCATTTCCAATTCCATTTCCAATGTCCATGAAAGTTTAATTCTGAATGATACAAGTTATATACCAATATCTACATAGTAGTTATGTTCAAAAACATAATCTTAGTAATATTGTAATTCTGAAGATTTTGGTTTCGATGTTTGGATGTTTGTGGCTTCGTAACAGTATAACGACTGAAGAGAATAAAGTGAAATTTGGCGCACAACTAGTTTATAACCAAATTAAAATTATATGAGAAACTAGTAAATCCGACCTTGCTTCGCTTCGGGGAACCAGTCCC
This sequence comes from Hesperia comma, assembly GCA_905404135.1. NCBI lineage: Eukaryota > Metazoa > Arthropoda > Insecta > Lepidoptera > Hesperiidae > Hesperia > Hesperia comma. Next base: position 22,680,897 of record FR990014.1, on the reverse strand, counting down.
TTCAAAAATCTCTATTTTTAACAAATTATGTTATTCCGATGTCTAAGCTATATTACTGCAAAGTTTCATGAAAATCCGTTCAGTAGTTTTTGCGTGAAAGAGTAACAAACCCACACACACACATTCCCTCACTCACATACATCCTTACAAACTTTCGCATTTATACCTAATATTAGTAGGAGTTTGTTAATATTTACTTTGTTTTAGAACACAACATATTCAAGCGAAACTGCGGGTAAAAGCTAGTGTTGTAATATTAACTGTTTATGCGGCTATATAACTAGTCAAATACCAAGCAGATGAGCCACCTGATGTGGCCATCAATAACACCAGAGTATGCGTCGTTGTTATGGAATCTACTGTGTGATTAACACCCATGACTCAAGGACAAATACGAGTAGAGTCCTCCTCGCGTCACAGACAGGGCTTGTATCAAGTACTTAGGCCACGAGGTAGCAAGTATGAAATAAATGTTGCATGTCTAACGGTACGAACGATGAAAGATTTTTAGATTAAATCCGTGCCACGTTGTCATAGTCTAGTGTAAAGTCGCCATCGTCGTCTTATTCTATTTGACCATAAATTTCCATCTCAATCGGATATTGCAAGAAGGCTACGTTGAAAGAATCACCTTACAAATCGTTTCCTGATAAGGAGAATTTATAAAAAGTGAATAAAAATTATTATTAAAAATAAATTTTTTAGAAGTAATATCAATGAACTACTTACTTATAAATGTAAAGAGAAATACGGTATATTGCGGATTTTTTGTTTATAACATGCATAATTATATTAGTGACACCACTAAAAATGATTTTGAATTTGAATATTATCCACGTTATTCACTAAAACATTTGTAGCGGTCCCAGTTCATCTGAGCAGTTAGTTACACAATTTCTTGGAAAGTTTAACTCAAATGTTTGTATAGAACTCAGTTTCATAACGAGGTAAGGGATGACTTGTCATGAGTTTGCGGGTCGGCAGTGCAATTACTGCACACTGTTGGTAGTTCTTGTAGTTGTTGTCGCGGTCGGCGTACAAACTTTGTCTTATATCGAAAGTCCTCCTCCTGAGTTACATTATTACTACTGCATTAGCAACAAAGATGTTACAGCTTTAACTGTTATTGTGTATAACTGTTGCAATTAGATCCACTCTGATGGCATTGGATACTGTCAAATGGATGGTAACTGTTGCAATGGCATTGGATACTGTCAAATGGATGGTAACTGTTGCAATTAGATCCACTCCGATAGCATTACTGTCAAATGGATGCGAGACGAATTACGGAACGTGTGACAATAAGGGGGAGAATTACGACAATTAATAGAATTTATTATTCAGTTTGTGCGCACTTGTAACATTTTATGTTCATTAAGAAGTTCTTTATTACAAGGTGCGGAATGTTAGAATGAAAAATTTGCTGTTTTTCCGTTACGACGTAATAATGCTATTGGCTGTGACATGTTAAACGGTTGAGGCCCTACTTCCATAGGTAAAGTTAAGTCTAAGTATCAATCAATACTAATATTATAAAGAATGTACGTTTGTTTGAGAGTTGATTTAACCTTGCAGCAGGAATGTGTGTATGATAAGCTTATTGTTAAGTCCCACTGACCATGCGAAGCTGTAGGTAAGAACTAGAGGTATAGGTATTATACCTATACCTAATATATATTGAGCCTTCGGTATCGTGCGAGTTGATGACGGAATGATTAGGTAAATTCGAAAGGTGCCAAGTCGCACGATCGTGCAAGTTTTTGTCGTGCGAGATGGCGACTAAGCCAAATAAATCGCCTTTTCTGTATAAGAAAAAAAATGTGGGATGTTCCATCAAACAAAACTACCCATTTATTTCTTTACTAAAGATAAACAGCGAAGGGGTTACAAATAGTGGTTACACGGATGGCCGGCCGGCGGGGTCGGGGTGAAACAAAATAACCATTCGATTTTCTGGAGGAGGGTGGCGTTCATCCCGGTTCCTTGGGAAATTGCGGCAAAGAAAAGTAATTTCCATTGGAAGTAATTCAAAAGTTAGTGATTTATGTTTCTTTATTAAAAACTTTAATTCGCCGCGCCGAGGAGGGACGACTCTTTGATATATGGAGGGATTGTCACACATAACGATTTAGAATTGAAAGTGCGACAAGTAATGAAGTTACTAAGAAATTATCAAAATTATATTACCAAATAGTAAGCCTACTTTGCTACGCTTCGTGAAACCTAGTTAGTACCCACACTGGATTATGGTTTACAGTCTTTACTTTAGACTGCCATAATTTTTTATTTATGAACTGAGAGAAATAAAACTTAATTGCAAACGTAGCTTACGACAGCAAAGGCATGACATTAAAAGTTGTCATGTTGTAAAAAATTTAAGAGAAAAGTTTATTTTATTCTTTTAAGCGCATTTAAAGCTTTAGCTTGTTTTTATTGAAACATTATTGCGAAACTTTGCCTACACTGGAAGAGCTTGTAGTCCGGCGACTTACGTAAGCAACTGCGACGCGGTAGTTGGACGGACGACACAACTTGTTGAGTGCTGCTGTGACTCCAGCGGCGAGTTAGTCGGTGACTTCGTTGTTCTTAGATAACAGTCGTTAAACCATGTGCGGAAGTTTTGTAGCAAATCATAGCTGTCTCACAGCTGGACACTGGTTACTTCTTACGCGTATGAGGGTTAAAGAGGGTTAAGTTATCCATCACGCTGGCCAAGTGCGGTTTGGTAGACTTTGCACAACTTTGACTGTTTTCACAGGTTAAGGAGTTAATGAGTTATTTCCTTAAAAAACTTTTTCATCCGGATAACAAATTACCTTATACGAAAACGACACTATTTTGAAGTATCATTAATACTTGACGATAAGAAGCAACAGTAGTTTTCGCGATATAATAACTGGCCATTATTTTAATGTGAGTTAATAAGATTCTGCGAAGCCTTGGCGCTCCCTGGCCGAAGTTAACTACGAGTATTAAGAAACCTTATGAATTCATTACGGACTTATTAAATTAGGCACATTATAGAAAAACAAAACTATTGTTGAAGGATATAAATTACTTGGTTCCTTTTGGCTACTTCGTATTTTACTAGGTAGTTGTAAGTAGTGGTTCCAAGTAGTGGAGTATGAATTTTAGTGTTTAGATATTTCTCGATCTTCAATATTAAATCATTCTGTAACGGTGCGTGCGTTGACTTCAAGTCTTGTTGTTGTTTACTAGATTCCGCTCACGGCTTTCTCCACGTGAATTTCGTTGAAGCTTCACTAACGTAACTTCTTTATTTGTTAAAATAATTTAAATGAAAAAGACACTAAATATTTAGTGAAATGAGAATGAGAATAACGTGCACAAACATACAGATAAGCAGACTGAATTAATAATTATTGTTTTTGGTTCTCTTGCGTATATACCTAAATGCCCCAATAAAGAGTTTTTAAATAGGTATTTTCCCCATGTGCAGTCAGCGATCAATTAAGTACATTTTCATTAAATGTTTGGATGGCGTGATTCATTCGTGAAAATATAGTAGTACGCCAATTTACTTCCGATATGGAAGACCAAGGAGACTCTGTTATTTCGAACGCTCTCTGTATAACATTGATATACATAAGACGTCCTACTCAAATATAACTATAACATTTGAAATGAACCCGGCCAACATAACACACCAGTCGGTGGAATGTTCTGAAGCGAACTTGTAAATCCATCCTCGTTGTCAGACGACCGCGCGGCGACGCGGCGACGTTCAGCTAGGTAGGTATTTACAGTAACTACATCGGTACAACTTACCAAATGTTTCCTGGGAGCTCGGTTCATTGTACCATTGTGTGTGGTAAAGACAGATTAAATTTATACTCGCACACAAACAACTTTCTTCACACGGCTTCGCCCGCGTAAAGTGTTTGTTTCTAGTTTATTCCTCTTTTTATCCCTTTAAGAGGGGGGGGGGGGATTTCCATAAATCCTCTGTTACTGCTCCCCTGTACTCTCCATAGAACATGCACGCTTTTCAGCTAGTTGCGTTCAGTAGTTTCGGCTGTGCGTTGCCTGTCATATATGCCTGTTATACACGTGTCTGTCATGGCCTACCTCCCGTCAATAAATTGGCAATTACTATTGTTTGTTGGTTGATATGTTTCTCGAGCATTTTGTAGTTTAATGATATCTTCAATAAATTCCGTTTACTTAACTCCGATAATGTTTACGTTCTGGTGACCTTGATCAAATGCTGCCTTTGGTAAGGTGACATGTTATAGAATAAACCTATATTATTAAGTATACATGAATTGGCACATTTAACTGTACATCTGCCGTGTACTGTGATGATGTCATTGAGTCACTTTTGAACAAAATAGTGTTATAGTATAACTTTTTGAAATATCGATAGCCATAGCTTTTATTCAAAAATACACTTCGATTTTTGATAACTAAATGTAGGCATTGACGCTACGTCCATCAATCCAAGTGGAGTGGACGTCTTCCAAAATGGTTTCATGAATGTGATAAACGTAAGATAGCCATTGACGATACGTCTGTTTGGAATGCTTCTAAATGAAAGATTTCTTTATGGAGGTACTTCCACATGGAAATCTTCCATTTATAAGCATTCCAAACAGACGTATCGTCAATGGCTACCTTTAAACAAACACTAATAATCTAATCAAGAGAAAAACAGGTGTAGGTATTTAGGCGAGGGCGCATTAAGATAGAAACTTTATCTTAACTCTTTTACGAGCGCCTAAGTCGGTGAATGTTACTTGAATAGTTGTTTCTCAGTAAATAGTACAATTGTTGTTGTTTTATCAGCAGTTTCAGTATCAACAAACAGTTTTATCACTTTTATTACAATCCGAAGCCTTTTGAAACGATTTGTAGCCTGAACACCTACAACTTCGCAAACTTTTAAATGTATTTCAATATTTGAATAATTATATAAAGTTCGACGATGTCCCTGGAAATTTTACGAACGCTAGCCGAGTTTTTGCTTCTTTCTTCTTCTTTTTGCTCAACATCAAAATCGTAAAGACATTTCATCTGTGCAGGCGATGTGGATGAAATTTTAGAATTCGGTCAGTCGAAAAAAAGACAAAGTAGGTACCACATCGGTGAATTTTGTCGAATCACATTTTAAAATTGTATAGACATTATACAACATATTACAAAGAACTTACTTAATACAATGATACATAATGAAATTACCCGTAGGTGCTAATGAATCCAAAATTTGATCTCAGCCCATTCGCCGCTTACTGCATAGTGCATTAACTCGTACCTCCTTATCATTAAGGAGAATTACGACCGGTTCCGGTATAATTCACCTCCATATTCTTCGAATAAGTTACTAGGCCATGTTAGCTACATATAACACTACGTGATACCTATGTGGTTCAGTTGGAGTCTTGCTGAGGTTCGTGTTCCTGGGTAATGTATTGAACGTTGAAGATAATAACGAAAATAAAATGCTAAACGTGTCGTTTGAGACCCGTAGCACACCGTGGTAGGTGCGGTGTAATAGCGCACCAGCGAAACCGTAGCGACGCAAACCGTAGCATTGACACCGTAGCAACAAATCCGTAGCAACGATACCGTAGCAATGACACCGTAGCAACGGAACCGTAGCAACGGAACCGTAGCAACGGAACCGTAGCAACGATACCGTAGCAATAACACCGTAGCAACGGAACCGTAGCAACGATACCGTAGCAATAACACCGTAGCAACGGAACCGTAGCAACGATACCGTAGCAACGATACCGTAGCAATGACACCGTAGCAAAGGAACCGTAGCTACGATACCGTAGCAATGACACCGTAGCAACGGAATCGTAGCAAGGAAACCATAGCATCGATACCGATAAAAGATTTCTCATGATTTGTCCGTTGTAAGAAAGTTGTAGCATATAGACACAGCTATGATTTGTATCATGTACGGTTTTTGACCTTTGATATTATAACCAAGCGAAAATTGAACCCATTAAAGCTAAGGCGATGCACAATAATATATCGGGTAATAAATTAAAGGAAAAAATTATCTCCCTTCAATATGGTTTCACTCCTATTATTCCTGTTCATCGTGCGTCGTTACGACCTACGGGCATATTTCTTTGTATCGAATAAAAAAATTTACATGGAAGCTCGTTGCCGCTTTAACGAAATTATATTTTTATTCCTTCCTATTACAATACATTTGAGTTTTCCTTCAGGTGGTGAATTCAGAGCGCGGCCGAATTACAATCGGAACGGTTGAATGTATTTTTTATTATTTGTACATTTTTGCTATATATTACGTTTATTTACGTAACCTCCATAGTCTATAGTTACAATTAGTGTAAAGAGAGACAAGTAGAAAGTAATAATGATAACAGATTAGTAGTAGTCTAGTGTATTTTGGCCAAAATATAATGTATTGCAGGCACGAAATGTGCAAAAATCCTGTCGTATTAACACTCAACTATTCGTATTACCGGCTTTCTTATGTCAACAATGACTACAGTTAACCGATTTTCTACGATATGTAACTATTTTACTATTTAAATTAGAACATTAGAAGGACATTAATCATACAACGAAAACTTGAACCGAGTTGTAACGTTTTGTAATTTAGCAAGTAAGTGCTCGTTGGTAATTGAGAGCGCCCTGCGAATACGGAACGCGTGTTCAGAACTAAATTAATTACCAAGTAATACATTAGGTACTCTGAATTCTTCAGTGAACTTCTTACCGAGGATAAGTGGTAGAGCCTAGAGGTCGCTCGGGGCAGTACTATCTCACATCAGGGTAACATAAATATCATTTCTTCCGTAATATGATGGTTTTATACCGTGTATAATGATTTTAAGAATTTAATCCCGAAAATACAATCCCTTGAGATAACTGTAACGTGGCTTTGTCGACTACCACACGGGTGAAGCCACGGGCAGAAAGTAGTATCAGATGTTTGCTGGGGCTATCTCATTTTCCTGAGATATATGGACGGTTAACATAATAATAGAAATATGTCGTTAGCTCAAGCTTAGTTATTGTAGTATCTAAAATGTTGTCTCTATGAATTATGACTCAAAAGTTTCTTAAAATGTTCTTTTGATATGGTAAGAAGGGTACGGTAAGTATTGGAGCAGCTACGCTTATGTAATGACATGAAGCGGCTTGTTTTAGTATTCAGAAATTGTATTGGAATTGTCATTATACTTATCCACAAAAAACAATAGTTTATCTTGAGTTATTATTTAGAATACAGATAAATTATTTTTATTATTGCCTTGTTTTATAATTATGCCATTTTAAGGTAGGTATAAAATAAAACAGTTTGTGCATATCTCATACCCGTGGAAGGCAGCAACATTACTTTAGTAGGTATTTAAATTGCGAGAAACAAAAGAAGATGACAAAGTGAAAGAAACGAAGGCAAATGAAATTTCCTGTATGCCCAGTATTGCCCAGGGCAGCGCATTCTCACTGGATTGATTCAGACCTACAGCAAGAGATTTCCTTTGTAAGTCGGTTTGCTAACAGCCAGAAATAGATTAAAATGTGTCAACGTCGATGTATTCCACACCAAGAGTATCGACGTCGACGTTTTACCGTTTTAAATTAAAGGGACGGCATATAATATTTTTATTAAAAAATATTGTTAATTTAAAGGAGATGTTTCAGAAATGTATGGCGCCTGGGCGGGTACACTGTACATTCAATAGGAAGTAGCTTATATTATTTGAAAGCGTTCCATATCATCCAAATTCTTGATTTCACCTTAGTTTGGCGACAATAATTCAATTTATGGATAATATATTGTAACACTGAGACAGTATGGTGGACAAATCGACTGCTGATGACGTTGATAAACTTGATTTATTCTAATGTCATATTAGGCGTGTCAACATGTGTCAATGTCCAATGCATGATAAAATATAAAATATAAGCCCGACGATCTTTTTGGATTTGGTTTGTTGGATCTGTCTTTTATTATTAACATTATTAAGCGTATCTTATCTAATTAAACGGTGCAATCCGTCGCTTCGATTAATCCGAACAAAATCGTGACGATAGATCTCCAAGAGCTATACTGCTAATGTATAGCAGTCGATTTAATGTCATGATATTCACGTTTGCATGGGTTTTTGTTGAGATCTCAGACTCCGATATATTATAATGTAATATTCGATCGTCAACGATATCAACATAGGTAACGATCGGTCTGAATCGACGCTGAAAGCAGTTTGGAAACGCCAACTACTAAAACGCGCATATTACTTTATGCCAATGAATACTTAAATAAGTATGAACCTAAAGTGAAGCTGGATAATTGTATGGCAGTTGCAATTTCTGTATTTAAATATTTTAGATACGACAGAAGTAAATAAAAAACAGCATTTTATTTATTCATATTTTATTTTTTCATTTCAACCATCTTCTATTAATAATATGCCATCCAGGACTGAAGCCGGTGCCTCAATATTTGTCTGTCTTATAATGAGACGATCTACAAACCTTAAAAAGTATGCGCAAAAGCTATTGAACGGAAACAACAAAAAACCAAATCACAAGCAAAATCGAGGTCCATAAAACGAAAGCCGGGTAAACAAGTACTGCGAGATCCAGGAGTCCAAAAAACAAAGCCGTAGGTAGATATTCACTTGATCACTATAAATAGCACTAATGTTGTTCATTTCAAAGAAACACTCGGAATGTCGAAAAATGTCACTGGCATTCTAAACTTCAGAGCTCATCATTCTAAATAACTAATCACAGACAACAGACACGTTTATATTTATTTTTATTTTGATAGTTCTCTATTTCGGAGTCATGGAACCGCCAATGTTGTTGTGCGTAAAAATATTTTATTGAAAATAATTTCTCTGCAGAGAACGGCTAATCTAATAATTTTTTTGATATTTTTCTGTGAATCAGTATATTTTTCTCTTTTTGTGGTGAAATGTACAAAGTCGCCGCCCAAAATGAAACATCTCCTTTAGGTAATGCTTGACTACAGTCCCACCTGATGGTATAAAGTGAATTCTTTAAAAGTATGATTAAAATTGTCGTTAATAATGTTTGAGTTTACTTTCACCCCAAGGGTCATTTTGAACCGGGCTGCCAAAGCGAATATATTAAAAAATAACGTATTTAAACGCTGAGCTGTGACAAATGCCGGGCAAAAAGAATTTTACAAATTCTCTTCGTAATTTTATTTTACGTAGTGTTACATGTTCTTTATTCACATGGAAATAAGGTTGAGAATTGGCTGCTTGTTGTCGAGAGATGCTGGTGCTATAAGCACTTGCTACTCGAAAACCATTTAGCGGCGCGACATAAAGATGACAAGTTAAGACCATTGCGTCAAATGGAAGTAAGTTTCAAGCAGATGCCCTCTTGAACACTTCGAGGAGTTTCTTCGATAAGGTAACTCGTATTTTAACAATTTTATACGTAGTAAACTCGGTGAAATATATAATGTTATTGCAAACAATTGTATCAGTACAACTCGTGGACATTTGTAACATATTTTTACTTCTCTGATGTAACTCAATGAGGGTAACCGTTTTTGTGCTCACCAGTTGGCGCCACTGCAGACGGCGGTCATGCTGTCAAAGCCCGCCCATACATAAACATTGACAAGTGACACTTGTCTGAATACTATTCAGTGAATAGACAAGAGAGAAGTGACAGGCAGACCACCCTCTACACTAGCGGCCTCTAGCGGCGAATCCACACGCGGTTACCCTCATTACAAAAGTATCATGATAATTACGTAGTGACATCAATAACGTACATCTTGGATGCCTGAAATATCCTCCGATAAATCTCGTTAAAATCGGATTTCTAACAATGTGTAGTAAAATTTTCTTTCGATCGGGTTCTTTGTTGTATTATATCGTATGAGATCGCCTCATTAGGAATCAAGGATAAAGAATACTTCAAAGAAAAGAATAGGTTGAATCTCACCTTTGAACGAAGCCATGGGTGTTCGCTGGCGGCGCCACAATGTTCATTTATATTCGTCTACCGCGGACGCCGTCGCGCATTTCAGCGTGTTGATCAAGTTTACCTGGAAACAATAATGTGATTTCATTTTTTTAATCAACATTTACTAATACCAATTTACCACCAATAGGTATACCAATTTACCAACTTAGGTACTAATACCAAATTCAGCCCGAACAGACGAGACTCCAAATTAGTATCTAATACCTAATTTTGCTGAATTTGGTAGTCAATTTTACACGCCTACCCGCTTGACTTGAAATTTTGAATTTTACAAAATACGACTATCCTACTCCTACTAATATTATAAATGCGAAAGTTTGTAAGAATGTATGTGAGTGAGTGAGTGTGTGTGTGGGTTTGTTACTCTTTCACGCAAAAACTACTGAACGGATTTTCATGAAACTTTGCAGTAATATGGCTTAGACATCGGAATAACATAATTTGTTAAAATTTATATAGATTTTTGAAGGGACTGGTTTCCCGAAGCGAAGCGAGGGCGGATTTACTAGTAATAAATAAACGTGATTCAAAAAAAGTTATTGAGTGCAAAGTAGGTATTCTTAATTTAACACATGGACGTAATCTAACACGTATCATTCCGCGAAAAACTCTTGAAAACGGACTCCGGGCAAGTCCGAACTCGGGCGAGTCCGACAAAATCGATTGTGAGGTAAGCCGCGATATACGTGTTAGATGTATTCAGACACTCGCGAATCTTTCAATAGTCTTTATTTAGTCAAAATATAAAGGTTTACCGAATAAAAAGCTAGTTTTATTTAACTTAACTTGAGTTTGGTAAAATACACTGACATTTTAAATGCGGAAGTGTCTCTGTTTGGTTATCTGTCTGTTGGCTTTTTATTCTTAAACAGCCGAGTCGATTTTGATGATATTTTGGATGGCGATAAAGTGACCTCGGTGTGTGTTCTCTGGAAGGGCCACAGGATATTTGAACGAAATCTCTTATTGCACGGTTCGGATGGGGATTAGATAAAAAATGTGTAAGGTTTTCGCAAGCGCGTGCGCAGTTGTCCCAGCTATCAGGTTAAGTATGACAGCTGTCAGGTGAGGTACATCAGATAAATAAGTATCTACATTGATAATGTTTTGTAATAGTGGCATAGAATAGTTATGGCGTTAATCTTAGTATACTAAGATTGACGCCAAGTAGGTGTCAGAGTTATAGTGCAACAATATAAATTTCTACCAACAACAACATAAAAACCAATAACAACATAATCTCATATTGGGTTGAAAAGGGGAGTAGAAGGGATGTTAAAACTCATCAGAATATTTTTTCTTATCGGATTGCAATAAAATTTAGCACACGGGTAGTTCATGAACTGACTGGGACATAAGATTTACTCCTGGTTATAAATTCCCGTGGGATCATTTCAATGATATTATGTCGTTGCTTGTCTCTTACGCCGGCAAAGCCGTCTAAAGCCTGTATATATTCTTATGTCCTTCGATTAAGGTCCAGAAGGATGATATTATTATTAACCGTATTTATAATCTTTTTGTTAAATCAAGATTATACCGAGGAGAAAAGCATGATCTTGTAAAGCTCACTGCATTATATAGATCAAAATTACGTCTGATTCAATGGTCAATTTTATTCTCACAAAGAAGGCCTTGCAATAGGATTTCTATTAAGCTCATGTATTGTTGAATTTTTTTATCAATAACGATCTATAGTTCAATCGTCGAGCATATGGCATTACCACTTTCCGTTAAAACCAAACTTATCACCTGTGTTCACAGTTCAATTTAGCTTGTCAGAAAAATTTACTAAGGACATCTTTAGATAACGCCGTCAATCTTACGCCTTACATATTTAAAATCATAAATTATATCCAAATTAAAAAAAATTAAAACTGAAACCACATTCATTCAAATCGGTTTATCCGTTTTTGAGACTAGTGAAAACGTATGCACAGCAAAATTGACAACAGTTATTAAAAATCTTTGCTAAGCAAGGACCTTTTAAGCAAAAGTCCTCGTTGCAAAAGTCTTCGTATAGTATTCTCTTAAAAAATACCCGGTATCGACTAGTTCTTCTCAAGTGATGGAAGATTCCATGGATAAACATTGGCTACTCCGAATTTTAACGAATTAAATTCGAAAGTACAAGGTAATTCCATATTTTCAAATACATAGAAAATGGCAATTAATTCATTGAGATATTATGTACTAAAGAATTAATTATGCTTCTGGGAAACATCAGGAAATAGTACATTACGATACGGTGCGTAAAGTTGGCCATTTTTGAACGGCGTGAAGTTAGCGCACGAGCGAAGCGAGTGCGATATACGCCGTTCAAAAATGCAACTTTACGAACGAGTTTCGTATATTATTTTATAGCACGAGTGACATAAACCCGCATAATTGTAGTTACAATAGATAATAGTTACTTATGTCATGATTTTCTAATTCAATTTATTAATTTTGATAAAAGTATCTGATTTTGTATGAAAGGAGGTATTGACATATGAGTAACTGGCAGGTTAGCAAGAAAAGAAGAAAAAGATGACATTGCGTAATGGCATGAATGTAAATTATTATAGCGATTGTAATGTTGGGAAATAATAAATGTGTAATATGATTAAAGTATAAACAGGTTATTTTCATTATAGTTATGATTTAATACTTTAATTTCGTATAGATAACATATCTTTTTAAGTTGTTACAGAGTTAAAACACTTTTTAAGTTGCGATGATGTTATTGTTGTTTTATGGTGCAAAAGAGAATTATAAAGTGTAACATGAAGAGTCAGATAAAAAATACGAAAGGAATTATCACGAATTTATTAATATTTAAATTTAAAGTTTTCTACAAGTTCACACAAAATTAGCAGTAAGCGCTAAGTTGGCAACACAGCAATCAGGTGTCAGTGACGTTTCGCTAGTGTCAAATATGGCGACTGCGATTTGTCTCTCAGAACAATTACAATTTAACATAACTGGACAATAAGAATTTTGCAGATATATGTTGTCGACTCAAAATCTTTGTTTTTTTTATGTTTTATTATTCAGGTAAGAACTGCACGAAATTATGAATATAGATTCATTTTTGCATGGTGTGAAGTTAGCGTCATTTGCCATGTAATAAGGAGCTACTTACGCCACAGCTAACCGTGGCTTAAGTGCGGGTTTAAGTCACGCTGTGCTATAAAGGATATTGTGTCAGCTGTCAGTTTTGACGTTTGCATGATACGCAACGCGATTAATAAATTAAATCCATTCTGAAATAATATAAACATTCAGTAAGGCGGTTTCGGTGCACATTATGTAACGAATTCGCCCAAATTTTAAGGATAGGTACATAACAGCAGATATCTTTTGAAAATTTAAAACGTTATATTCGAATATGCTGCTACTGACAGTCTGGATTGCAACGAACCAAAACCGAAAAGAAACAGATTCAATTGAATGGCTTCAAACGTTGTTTAAAGGGTTTTCCTGACATCTACAATGTACCATGTACCTATACCTACGTCCTACAGGTCTCATAAACAGGTATGATAATCACATAGTTACATGTCTGTTATATTCGAAGGGTTTCGTTAGATCATCCACTAAAATTAGATCAGTCAATTTCACAACTTATATGATTAACTACTAAGGTACGATCAATCAAAGGTACGATCACAGCGACTGTTCAACCTGTAGTGGTCGGGGCTCCTTGTTATTTTCAGAATACTTTTTTTACAATACGATAGGATATTTATTACTGCCTAGAGACACTAGGATTATTATTCACTGGCGCACCGCTACACTCAGCCACGATTGAAGGCGCAACTCCTGCCCGTACCTCGTTCTTGACCCTCTCTGCTGGTGTACATAAGACAACGGATAATATTTTTTGATTTTAGATAGATAATGGCATAATGGTATATGAGCTTATACAAAGTCTACTGTCACTTACGTCATGCCGTTAGGGTTAAACTGATCCCGACTGACCTCCGGCAGTAATGACTTGGCCTGTAGCCTGGTCGTTGATAAGCAAAGGGTACTACGAGTAGGAGAAGTTAACAGAATCAAGGCAGTTACAGCCATGTAGTCAACTAAATGAAGGTTCTTCTTTGAGTTCGTTCTTTAGAACATTTTGAATGATGCAAGTTTTCATTTCCGATCGCTACAGAGCTACAGCATTTCTAAGGGTGCGTACAGATTATGTAACATGTTATATAACTTCTGTTTTATAACACGTCCACACTATCTAACATTGTTGTCTAACAATAAAACATGTAACAAGACCGTATAGTCCGTATACATTAAAATAACGTTGTTGTATAACAGTGTTTTATAACAATTCAATGCGTGTCATTTCTTAAAATATAGCATATAACATTGTTGCAAAAACTAATAACATGTTATATAACTTGTTTTTGTAATTTGTAACACATATCGTCCACATTAAAAAAACATGTTATTTAAATATGTTTTATAACATGTTTTGTTATATAGTCCGTACGCACCATAACGTGATAGTTGCAAAAGGAGGGCTTGGAAATACTTTTTGTAAGTCCGCGTTGGAATCAGGTGCCAGTTTCATTTCCTGGGCGTCAGTCGTCCGCGGCGACACGCCGGAACGACGTCCGATATTAAATGGCATGAAATTCATTTTGTGTTTAGAAATATTTGTTCGTTTATGCTTCATTTTACTCATATTTCAAAAGTCGTTGTTAGGCTCGGATTTTCACTGGTACTGTGAATAAGCAACAAGACAAACGTACGGTACAGTGGGCCAAGAAAGTGGTGTACCAGTTTTCGTTTAGTTTCCTAGTTATCAAAAGTTACATCAAAGTTCATAGGAAATATCACTGAAAGAGACACATAATAATGACGTAAACCTAATTGTTAAGATTACATACATCATAGGTCACATTAAAGGTGCAAGACATTTTAATCTTTATTAGAAACGGATAATGCATTAATTTGAGCAAAGAAGATTTAAATATTCTGAACAAAAGCATAAGAACTATTTCAGTTGACAAAATAATTCTTTTTAAAAAGAAAATTGACAATTGACATTTAGTCAAATAAATATGCAAGCAAAGATGTTTTAAATATCTAGATGGAACACCGAATCCGCGCAAACGTGTCAAAAAATTGTGGCTAAGTAACTGTTAGCCACAATTTTTATATCATTACGCACACATTACGCACACATAGACAATAGATGAACGGGTAAAACATCGCCTGCACGCACACATGCTTGATAATGTTGCCTTGTTTTCATTGTAGGGCGACGCTCAATCTATGATATTTAAAACATCAAAGTATGCAAGTAATGTAATAAAATTGGCTAAGTGCGAGTCGGACTCGCCCATGAAGGGTTCCGTAGCAGCAAGTAACATAATATAAAAAAATATTCGAGTAAGTAGATTGAATGAAAGGTAAATTGCGGTTTACGATTTATGACGTATTAAAAAAACTACTAACTAGATCTCATTCAAACCAATTTTCGGTGGAAGTTTACATGGCAATGCACATGATATATATTTTTTAGTTTTATCATTCTCTTATTTTGGAAATTACAAGGCATAATAATATAATATAAGGCAATAAGGGGGGCACATATTTTACCACTTTGGGAAAAAATTATATTAGAAACCTCAATATCATTTTTGACGACCTATTCATAGATATTCCACATGTATGGGTTTGATGAAAAAAAATTTTTAGAGTTTCAGTTCTAAGTATGGGGAACCCCCACAGTTTATTATTTTTGTGTGAAAATCTTAAAGCGGTTCACAAAATATACCTTCCGACGTCAATGGTTCTATCAAGTTTAAACTAAGAACAAAAGAAATGTCACGTATTTATAATCGGATAAAGATGGCAATAAAAGTTGTCAGATCGATCTGCAAGCGAAACTAACCTTTATCACCTATGAATCTGCAAACGGCATTCAACCTTAGGGTGGTAAACCAATTCTTTGCCCGACCGTACCTACGGTCATTTGGTGTTTATTTTATTTATGCGGGTAGAATCGAAATAAAGTATGGCAGTTTAACGGGTAGTCAATGTACAGCCAATTTATAATGTCTATGATCGAGGTGTTAGCTTGTCAGTGTCAAAACTGTCAAGTTAGTATCAACCTTGAATCTGTTAGATGTTCATGTAATCGAGTCGGTCGGACCTTCAGTAAATAGTATCTCAATGGGTCGAACGCTCTGACTTACTTCTTTCAAATGGTGGATCCCAATATTGAACGTAGGTAATGAGGCAAATCTATACAAAAAAAAACAATAAAAATATGAAAAAAATGTGGAAAGATTTTGTCTCCTGTGACACTTTTAAAATAATGTTAAATTAATCATCAAGACGGCCCAAAGTGTGGCAAACGGAATATTAGATAATTATAGTTATAGATGCTTTGTACTGGGTGAAACGATTTCGATAATTCTTTCGCCATTGAAAGGTAATGCCGTCAGGTCCCATAAAAATTGAGCGACATAATATGACGTTTTGAGTTATTCTTAATAATACGAAATTAATTTATGCTTATTACCTCATAACTTTTGACTGGGAGTTCCGATTTTGATGATTATTTTTTTGTTTGAAAGGTAGTGCTTGTCGTGTGGTCCTGCACTTGAGCGACATTTGGTGACAGAGATAGTGGTTTTTGAGTTACCTCTATTTTGAAGTCAGTTATTTTTTGTAAAAAGTTTCTTAATAAGGCTTAAGTAAGTTTAAAGTAAAATTTATTCAAATCTTGACGGGGGTTATTTTATACCTACAATAAAATTTTACTTAATTTTAATTTAATTTTAAACTACTTTAACCTGGTGATATGCAATTCACCGTAAGAAACTTGTAAAGATATAAACCCATAGGTTGACTACTACAATTGAATAGACTTAGTAAAGATCACACCACCTACCTCAAAGATCACCACTTGGTTGCCCGAGGTCTACAATGTTTTTCGAGTGTGTGTGTATAAAAAAGGCTACACGAAGTCACTTGCTCAAAAATAAATTTGCGTCGTAATGACTAGATGGCACTGAGCTATTACGAGCTGGGAACTCGGAGACATCAGTAAAGACGGCGTAAAATTTTAACGAGAGCGGCCCTCGGATCTCCTCTTAATTAAAACCAGACTTAATTAAAAGACGCATGCACTGACTAGACGAGTGAAAAGTGAGACTGGATTTTTATTAAGAAAGGAAGATATGGAGTTTTTTTATCCGCTTACTAGTAAATCCGCCCTCGCTTCGCTTCGGGAAACCAGTCCCTTCAAAAATCTCTATAAATTTTAACAAATTATGTTATTCCGATGTCTAAGCTATATTACTGCAAAGTTTCATGAAAATCCGTTCGGTAGTTTTTGCGTGAAATAGTACTTAACAAACCCACACACACACTCACTGACATCCTTACAAACTTTCGCATTTATAATATTAGTAGGATACTCTTGTTTTGAGTTTCTTTAATTACAGAAACCTTTGTAGTTGTTATCATTTGCTCGTTTGTTTGAGCGTTTTTAACGCTCGTCTCCGAGACCAGTTAAAGGCTTCACTAGTAGAGCATGTTGTGTTTACTATTGATTCACAATTAAACAACAAATTGCAAAATCTACTGTATACAATATTTCAAATGTAAATACTAGTACACGTTTGCTGAAATGAAACAAAGCAGTTACTAATTGGAACGAAGGTTGTGATTGCACAGTACGGATGGAAGCTACAAAATGAAAAGTGTAAGATTTTTGCGTGACGGTAATGTGAATTTTATGTATGCTATTGTCTAAGCCTGGTCATGGATGCGCGCTTATCAATCAATCAGCGATCAAATCAGAAGGTGCCAGCAGTCAGATTAGACACGCATTACTTTAAATACAATAACTTGTTTACGATATTTACTAAATAACGTTATACCAATTTTAATTTTTATTTGTATTTTATGTACCGATATTTGATCGTATATTATTATAATTTTACATTGTAACTTTGGAGCGACGGGGGTAGAAATGTCCACGCGGCTGCTCATACTTAAAGAGCCCTTGTGCGGCCCTCTGCACGAAAAGTGTGCCTTTGTGCGGCCCTTGGCCAAAAAATGTGATTACGCTGATATAGATCGTGGTAGGACAAAGATTGTGAATACTAATTACAGTACCATTTTGTATCCACGATGATAAAAGCTTAAATAACCGTCTACCGTCTTTATAATATCAGCAATACGCGACGTGGTCGGATATCCATCCATAGAGATATTACACTAGAGGGCAGAAGCCAGGCTTCATAGCGTACCTCGGATAAAAAGAGACGAAATCTTTAGTAATCACCTTTCTCTTTCTGGCGAGGCTTCAGAGCGTATCTAGGATAAAAAGAGACGAAATCTTTAGTAATCACCTTTCTCTTTCTGGGTCTTCGGGATCGGAGAGAGATAGGTAATTACCGTTATCGTTGTTTCTCTTTCTAACCGGGGGCGATTGGAATGTATGGGCAGGCCGTATGGCTCACCCACTCTAGTGTAATATCTATATGCATCCATCACGTTAAATCACTAATGTCGTTATCGGCGTGTCATTTCACCGCTGGCCATTAAATTTGAATATCGAATTTCATTTCCCGATGATGCCGATAAAATTGATTCTGATGAGCGTCCAGTCCATTAGGTGTGGCGAATGCAACTCGGGGGTATCCGTAAACGAGTATTACTTAAAGATTGCAGTAGAAGTAATATTTGCGTGGTCCAAACAGCTCATAGGCGTGCTAGTGGTGATAAGTTACCGTTACAAGATTAGGTAATAGTCAAAAATGCTTGGCGGCCTAACAATAAGAAAGAAAGCCTTGACTATCAGCCGCATGGCTACAGGTTAGCAACTGATTCAAAGTTTTTACTAAACGATAACTATATAACGTGGTTACCATCATACAACTATAAATTTAATTTTATGTACCTAATGATTACCTAAGCCCCAAAAAAAATTTCAATCAAATATCTCTTTTACTTTAGCCACAACAATTATTTTTTCAATATTCAAAATTTCAACACGCTGTATCTATTATCTAATATCTTTAAACGAGCAATTCTTGTATATTTATTTATTTATTTATACCTATATAATTATATAATCACGATCTCGGAAACGGCTGCAAAGATTTTCATGAAAGTTACAGATTAGGGGGTTTTCGGCTCAAGGAATCGATTTATCAAGGTCCCAGGTTCGAGAAAAGCTCGGTTCCCGAGATAAAGAGATTTTAAAAACATCATACTGACGTCATCTATGAAACATTAGGATAACTTCTATGAGGTACTGTTTGTAACGTGTTGAACTGACGCCATCTATGAAACATTAGGATAACTTCTATGAGATACGGTTTGTTTGTTTCAGTAGTATGAAACTAGATGGCGCTCGAATATATTTTTGTTCGGCTAATACTAATATTAATATTCATTCTTACGTTGAAGCGCTATTTTTGCGTTATACCTACCTATTTTCTGTTTGAATAAAATTAAAAATCAGTGCGATTATCTCGCTTGACCTCGCGGGACGCGTAGTGATAGTTTAACGTGCGTTTGTGATATTTACGAGAATATTTGTAAATAAATGTTAGTTTTGTTATTATCGATTTAATAATATATTTTAATAAAGTTTTAAATAAATAATGGTCAGATCGATGAAATTACTATTGTTGTAAATAGAATCAATAAAATTTTAAGTACGCCTAACAACTTGCTCATTAAACTAAAAGTATATTTATTTATGTTGTTTAATTATCATAAACATTCAATACATTTTATCGCAAATAAAAATTTCAGTCGGGGACTGCCTAAGCCTGCGAAAAGTACGAAGGAAAGTTCAATGAAATTTCTGAACACGCTGTTGAGATCCTTTGGCCGTAACATAAGTAAAATGAATTTTGTGCTCAGTGAACAGCTGTTGTATGATTTGACTCCTGAATAGATGGCGGAATTCCTCGTATTTCTTGCGATTCATACTAAATATAATTTTCAACCGAGCAAAGCTCGGTCAACCAGGTACTTATTTTAATAGCAGAAGATTGTTGCCGCTCTTGTCGAAAGTGAGTGACCGATATTTTTTTTAATTCTGTTCTATTTTTTCCTGTATTTTTATGCTATTTAGTTTGTTTGAAAAAAACATTTTTGTAAATAAGATGTACGGCGTTTTTTACTAAATGTAATATGTTCCTTGCATGAAGCAGAGCTCGTGGTTTTATTTATTGTTGTATGGTGGTATCCATCTTGTATAACACCAGCAACAATAAGAGGAGATCACAGTTTATTATGTGGTATGCGTTTGTATGCACTAGCTCTAAGCTGAAAACTAATATCAGTGAGCCGGGGCTTGTTATGACGGAACTTAACCACATTTGGTAGCACTTACACAGTTATAGGGGCCATTACAGCCGGCTAGCGGAGGGTCTGGGCCCGCGGGCGCCATTAGCCGGGCAACGCTCCCAGGACTGACAGTAAACTGACTTGGGGCCATAGACTATATCTACCTCGATAGACTTTTTATGTATTCGATATGGAATTCTTTTTCAATTGAATCAAACACAAGTGCCAGTTTTCCGCCCGTGCGATTAAGCTATAGTCCTACAAGCACCTTTTGGCGCGTGACTGACGTGGGGGTGACAGAGACAGCGCCTTACAGGTAAAGATCGCCAAAAGATCCTTGTACGACTAAACAGTGCAGATAGACGGCGAGAAGTTAAAATGTCGTAAGTACATTTTATTTGCGAGCTAAATTGAACTGTGAGTACAGATGATAGATTAGATTTTAGCGATAAGTGCAATTATAATCGCGGCGACACAGGTATCAATAGACATCTGGTGAGCGTGGTCAACGTAGTAGGTATCCGTATAGCACAAGAAGGTACCGGTCAACTTACTGATGTTTGATTATCAAAGTTACAGTGTTGTCCTTGAAAAAACCAGCATGCTACGCGACTCAAAACTTTGTAATTCTATCCCTTTTGTATGACATTGTTATTAGATGCTCCTTATGATTTATGTGAGTGCGATAGGTGGATCTATTTTCTATGCTTAGGTGAAATGTAAGTATTAGATTTGTCTTGTAAGTTGAATCTTTCATACCTACGGACGGAACCTAACTTTAAAGTTTATTTGCAATTTGATCGTTAGACCCGACGTTAAAGTTAAGACGTTAGGACACAGACTTGGTTCAGCTAGGGTCGGTTAAGGATCGATCTTATACACGTTGCGTTCCGGACCATCGGGCGAAAATATTTAATTATTGTTTATTTTATTTGTAGCAATAATGGTCTAGTTAAAAATTCAGCCTTCAATTCGGAGGGTTTGTTTGACTCCCAGGTTTGAATCCCAGGGCACGCTACTCTGCCCTGAGTGCTTTCAATTTAGTCAGAACAAGTAGGTACCTCCAGTATTCAAGTCACAAGTGAGAATGTGCAGAGCATTCCTACTTAACCTACGCTAATGTAGTGAAAGGTTTAGTACATAATACGGGTAAGTAGGTGCGTCCGAAATCCGGTTTACTTCCGGTAAATTATACCCAGTGGCTCTTTAGAAAATAATGTGTTTGTTGCACTTTTCGTCTATTACTAAGCGACTTCAAAAAAGGAGGTTTTCAAATCGGTTACACTTCTTGATGTGAGTTACATAACTTTTTGACTAGGTCCATCCATTTTGTTAATATTTTTATATCCGAAAGCTTGTCCTATGGTCACATATAAACTTGATCGACAACAGTAGTTTAGTATATTTTGAGTTATCTCTACTTATCTATCAATTTGAGTTTGAATTTTTTGTTAAAAGTATTTTAGAACTAGGTGTTAACCGCTTGCTCAAGAGTTTTTTCTAATACATGTATACTTAAAGGTGCGGGATGTCCGTCAATCCACACTCAGCCAGCATGGTATACTGTGGCCTATACCACTATTACCAGTCACACTATGAGAGGCGATCCGAGCCCAACAGTGGGCCAGTTATGGGCTGTGACGACGAATGTAATCACCGCTTCCCAAACTTGGTTAATGACCAGGATCTAACGATAATAACCGGTACTATAAATGTATTCCACACATGAAATCGTTGATTTTTTAACCCTAACGATCACCCGTTTAAAGGCCAACCGCGTTAGTCAATCGATCACGTAGTATAAATACAAGCCAGAGCGCGGTGTAGACATAGATCAATTATTTTCAACGCCCCATCCCCTCGCCCTATCTGGTGTCTTGAATAGTTGGTAGAATCAAGAGTTTATCTGGTGGAGTACCATCGCTCAACATAGTACCTAGTAATTCAGTACGACGATGAGTTACAATTCTTCGTCGTACTACTGGTGGTACGATGCTGCTACGATTCCTCGAAACAAATACACAAGTAGGCAGACTGTTCAAACTTATAACTTTTTCCGTCGGTGTTTAAAAATTAAACGACTCAAGTTAAAATCAAATATTCGTCGCATTTAAAAAAATCTGGTTATTAATATCTGCCCGCTCCCTACTCGAGCGTGGATCGTTATTTCTCTAGATGACCATAATGGCGGCCGAGTCCGTAATTGGCGTTACAGAGCTTTTTACGGTGGCAATTCTGTCCATAATTATATTTTAATCGCTCCTTAACTACAATCATACTTTTCTTTTAAAGGGTTTCTTTATTATTCTAATTTAACGTAATGTATACAGCTACAAATGAGAACTGTATACTTAGGACACATTTATTACACCCTTCCCAATCGTTGATGTTCATAGTATGTTTGTGTAAAGGTCAGTCAACTATGGTATAGTAATTTCCTTCGTTCCCCTCAACTGATTGGTTACTTAACAAACTCAAAAGTTACCAAATCATCAAATAATAATGACTAACCTATAATCCTATTAATCGGCAAAGAGACTTAGAGCATAGACCGCCACGCTGCTAAAGTGCGGAGCGGTGGAGTCAAAGAATATTATTTTATTAGCCTACATTACAAAACTTTAAAATTAATTACTGGTTTATAAAATCATTTTATCATAATATTCATCTATCTATCTATATCTATATATATAAAACTCTTTCGTTAATGAGTGACTGACTGACAGACAACGCATAGCCGAAACTACTGAACGGAAGAAGCTGAAATTTGGCATGTGTGTTCCTTGGAGAGTGTAGGGGAGCACTAAGAGAGGATTTTCGGAAATTCCACTCCGAAGAGGTGAAATAGGGGGGTGAAATTTAAAAGAAATCACGCGGGCGAAGCCTGCGGGCGGACTAATGTCTCAACCAAAATATGCGGTAGAAACAGAGCATAAACAGCCGTATCTTTCCATTGCGCTGACTTAGAGTTTTCTTCTTCAATGTGCCAAGGGATTGTAGACCTACTTAGGTCTAACACCTCTCTATCTTTTTCTCTCAAGAATGTCAAATAAATATTTGATGAAAAGATGGTCGTGACAAACAGACAGTTAAACAAGAAGGTAATCTTAGAATGATTCCAATTTTTTCTTTTGAGCCACGGAACCCTAAAAACGAAACAAATTAATACTCGCAGTGTCGTAAGGCAGGGTCGACCGGAACTAAAAGAGACGGAAAACACACCCGGTAGTGGTCCGAACGCAATTTATATCTATTGTGTGGCAATTAATGTTAATATAATATGTTCCCATGTGTTAATAAGTTGCCATATACGAGTACAGTAGTGCTCAATACCTCCCACCCTGTGGAGTGTATGAAATAGAATAAAAGTTCCACGCTTCCGAAGCTTTTTGCAGGTTTAATAAATAGCCTGGAATTTATGAGGTTAGCTCCGCATTTTGTTTTGTCATGCGGCGCGTGTTTTATTTTAAAAAGTATTTTAAATAACTTCACCGGGGAAATATTTTTACTATTTGCTGCTCGCGGTTGAACTCTCGCAGCTCATTTTAAAGGAGTTTTTATCACTTACTAGTAAATCCGCCCTCGCTTCGCTTCGGGAAACCAGTCCCTTCAAAAATCTCTATAAATTTTACCAAATTATGTTATTCCGATGTCTAAGCTATATTACTGCAAAGTTTCATGAAAATCCGTTCAGTAGTTTTTGCGTGAAATAGCAACAAACACACACACACACACACACACTCACACACACACACACACACACACTCACTCACTCACATACATCCTTACAAACTCGCATTTATAATATTACTAGCTTCTGCCCGCGGCTTCGCCCGCGTGGAATTCATTTATATCGCGAAAGAAAATTTTAATACAAACTTTCATCCCCTATTTCAAGCCTTTACGGGTTGCTTTTTTTAAAAAAACGTAACCTACGTGTGACTCCGTGTCTTCAACTATTTTCATTCCGAATTTCATCCAAATCAGACCAGTGGTTTAGCCGTGCAAACGTCACAGTCATACAGATAGACAGACAGACAGACTTTCGCATTTTTAATATTAGTATGGATAATACATTTTTTATGATTGTAAATTCAAGATAGGCCCCAATACAAAATGGCGGATTACACATTAGGACTTCATAACAACCGCAGAATGGGTATCAAATTAATGGGATTGATTGGTAGAATACACCTCATTCCGAAAAACTGATAACTTGAAACACATCGTCAGACCCTAAAATGGTCAAATATGGACTGGTTTTACTATGCTTATATTACCAACCACCAGTATCCTTAACCACTCCAATTTATTAAGAAGTTCCACTCTATGTTTTCAGAACCCGTCATCAGACCTTCACCATCTTTATGAAGTATACATATATTTGAAATCCATTTACACTTAATAGAAGAAGAATATGAAAATTGTTTAACAAATAAATGAAATGGAATAATTGTTTACTTAATACCCACTGCTCATTACGGAGTGGGAATTATTACGAAACTCAAACCAATAAACCATAAACGGAACGCCGGGAACAAAAGAGTGAAGCCAGCAAAAAGTCAGCCTAGCCTTGTAATACACACGGCGGCACTCACACCAAAACGACTTTTGTGTTCTAAATATTAAAGAATAAATGAGCTTTGTGTTCCAAAAAATAAAGTTTAAATTTGTTGCGTTCAAACTGTCAACATAGGGCATTCAATTGGTTTCGATGTGAGCTTTCGGCTGACCTTTGCCGGCTTCACTCTTTTGTTCACAGCGTTCCGTCTATAGTTTATTGGTCTGAGTTACGAAATATATAAAATATTCCCACTCATCCTCATTGCTGGAAACCTATTATGATGTAGGGGAGTAAGCCCTACATTTGTACATTTGTAAGATATTGTATAGTCCTACAACGATCTTTTGGCGCGTGGCTGATGTTAGAGTGACAGAAACAGCGCCTTACAGTTTGCCTTCCCTATAAGGTGTTGTCTCTGTCACCCACACGTCATCCACGCGCCAAAAGATCGTTGTAGGACTGTAAAGTCAACCCCAATATCAGTTTCCTTAGTAACGAAAATAACACCATTGTCATTGTAATTCTTTATTTGTTGTCATTCTCATTGTACAAAATATCACATCAAAAACATCGATAAAATAATATTTTCTAAAAACGAAACCTGGCTAGATCGATTTTTCGCCTCAAAAGCCGCCTTTAGTACATAGTATCTCAATGCCTGTAGACTAAATTTCATGAAAATCTTTGTTGCTCGGTTAGGCCCGATTCCCACTATACCTAGAGCAGGTCACAGTTCTCGGGCCGATGTCGGTACGGTAAAGTATAGGTACTTATATTTAGAAACTATGAGTATGAGGGCATTCATACTATCGTTCCGAGTCATGTTCCGGTTCATCACTCCCCGGCAACGAAAGAAAGAATCTAATTTGTAATGATATGTCTTGATCATCATCATCTTCCTACCAGTATCCCAATTTTATTTGGAGTCGGTGCAATATGTTCTTCTCTTCCATTCTTGCCTATTAGCCGTCACTTCTACACTAACTCCCTAATCTTTCATATCATCTTTCACACAGTCCATCCATCTTTTTTTTGGCCGTCCTCGTGTCCTCCATCCATCCACATTCATATCAAGAACTCTTCTCGTCACATGCTTTCCTCTCACCTCATCACATGTCCATACCACGCCAACCATCCTCCTTTCAACTTTTCAGTTATATCAGCTACTTTCAAACTTCCTCTAATATACTCATTAATGATATGTCTTTATAGTGTTTATTAATAAAATTATTTACATAACACAGTTACTTGCAGACTGAGAATTATTACGAAATATGAAAAAAATCCATACAAATTTTTATTGGCGTTTCTCGTAAATTGTATGATACCTACATTAAATTTTAGTCAAAATCTCTTCATTTTACAGTAGAATCCCTAATATCCGGCATTCGATATCTCTCTCGTCTCGGCTCTTATTGCCAACTTAAAATGTGATGAAAAAAGTTGTCGCTTTAAAGATTAATTTTCCATACAAATAAGTAAGTAAAATAAAATCATATTTGATTATGTAAATCTGGATATATTGGTTATTTTCACTATTACTTTAACGTACTCTGTTATAATGACGCCCGGTATATGTGGTATGACAGAGACGGAATAAACAATTACAGTAAGCGAAAGCGAGGCATCGCTATGTGTAGTTTTTCATTTTTTTTAGACAAATAGAATTAAAACAATATAAGGTCGAACTAAGGGCTCATTTATGTTTTTTAAATCTCTGCAATAGATTCTACAACGTGCTGAGCCGTGACCGAAGACAGATTGTATGTGAAAATGATAAGATTTCGCCACACCGATACCGGACCGCGAACAAACCGACCGGCAGTGTAGTGAAGATCCGGCCTAAGTATAGATGGAAGACGTCATTTTGTACTTCTCTGTTGTCACAAACGTCTAACCAGATCTTCTCTCTCTTTCGTGTCGACAGTAAATCTTATATCCCGCGGGAACCGATTTGATTTTTGAAAAAAAAAGTAGCCTATATGTGACTCTGGGTCTTCAACTATTTTCATTCCGAATTTCATACAAATCGGACCGGTGGTTTAGCCGTGATAACGTCACAGACAGACAGACAGACAGACAGACAGACAGACAGACTTTCGCATTTATAATATTAGTATGGATAGTAGGAAGTAGGATAGTAGGATAGTAGGAAGTAGGATAGGATAGGATTTAGATTTTTTGATTATTCAAAAACGTCCTTATTTCTAACCAGACGACAATTTCTATGTTGCACACTTTGATATTGGCGGAATTTTAAATATACTTTCACCTACGTTGTACTCACTGATTAGGTTGAAGTGTTATAAAATCCGTTTATAGTTAGGTACATTTAAATACCAGCCCAAATAAATAAACCCTCTGAATTAGTAATATAAATTGATCGTCGATAAATCGCTACTGCCGTGGACCGAGATTGAACGCCTAAATTTGTAAGCTCATTCCAACAATCCTCCTTATTAAGTTTAAGTTTCCGTTCTGTTCTGTTATTAAGTTTTAATTTGCCCGAAATGTACATAATTTAAATGTTTTACTTGGTATCAAGATAGCAAACGTGCATACAGCGCCACTCCACTGCTGCCGCCTATGCCAATTCTGCCCAACATAAAAAAACTCAAATGGGGTCTAGAATGGTTAGTCTAGCTAGCCGACGGTGTTAGAAAGTTAGTTTGAGTTGGTTGGTTTTTCGATAAGTCAGCGGATTGGGTCGGAGTTCGTTAACGATAGTACTGTTAGTTGTTGTTGGTAATAAATAATTCGGTTACAAATGTTTTGCTACCCTTTACAACTAAAATATTTGCTTCAATAAATATATAACTCGATCCTCTTGGTGACAGTTAACATACCAACTAACGAACGGATAATTGTGATGAGGACTTAGGTACATCTTTCTGCAGCGTGGACGAAACACTTTTATCGATAACTTGTTTCGCAAATATAAACTAGGGCAGCATCTTTTCTTACACTTTATTAGCTATTAACAGTTAATTTTACAAGTTATAAATTCGAACAAACCTTCCCCGCGTAATTGTTATAACATTTAATGAGCCTCACTATCTTAGCTAAGGAGCACGCAATATTTTTTATTCTACCCTCATGGTAATTATAATCTTAAGTCAAGTATTACGTCTCATACAAAAATTGTACTTGTTGAGATAATTAATTGTACCTATAACTTAATTATTACTTATTATAGTTAATGATAATTCATTAACATAAGGACGTCGGTGTAGCAGTAGCATTTGTTACACGAGTCACCTGAGAGGTTACCGTAGTCCATGAACATCAATAAGACCAATGTCTTCACTGATGTTTTGTGCCTAAAGAGTAGATAGAGAAAGTACCTAGGTGCTCCCAAGCCCTAAGTAATTTGGTGGTATGGCTCAAACTAGAACGGAAAGATAATAAGCAACCGACTGCTGGCTTCTGCCGTTAGATTTAGGTTAGGACGGCTACATCTTCACCTACTATGTAGTTACCGAAGATTTTAAGTGTCTTATGTCTCTGGACTGTACATTATTTTCCTTAAAAACGTGGCGAAAACATAAAACTAAGTTAAAGGCGGGTCGGTTTAAGTGTCTGTAGCCCTCAAACATTGGTATGAATCCTTTTTCAAATCAAGACCCCTTTTATATGCAGTAACTAAGTTGAAAAAGTTTTCGTTGTCCGAGCGTAAATCCCGTATTTTTTGCCTTTCACGATGGGAGCGACTGGTGAGTGGTAGTTCTTGTTTTTTATTTATTATAATATTTCACAATATATGTATAAGTACTAGTATCTGAAGTGAATTTATCGTAATCTTTACAGATAATAAATATGTGACTGATCGATGTACGTAAATGGACGAAATATGAAAAAAAAACCTTACAGGGGTCTTTACTCGAAAAAAAACTAAAACGATATTTTTTTAATCTTTATCCGTTCATCCGTGATATTGTTTGCGCTTATCACAAAACGGCTTAATCAATTTGGTAGCGATTTTCACTAATAATTCCCGAATTTAGCCACTAGACTCTGATTTCTCAAAACGAAGCGAGGGCAGGGTTACGAGTCGCGAAATGTATCGTTTGTGTATCTGTTTCAGGGTCAAGGACCCAATTAACAAGCAACCAATTAACGCTTCTGTCCAGGCTGACAAACCTTCGGTGAGGCCTCGGGATTACCTACGAGTACAATCGATTGCAGAAAACCGATTTACGTCCCTTTTCATTATTCTGCTTGTATATAATCCCTAGATAAGTTAAAAGGTAGTACCAATAACTTGATAGACAACTAGTATTGCCCACGTATTTATTCATATGGGAATTGCTCCTACGTAAATCCGGATTCCGTGGGCAACTTGAGCGTTTGAGAAAATACAATTGTTTGGACTTAGTTTTTTGTGTGTTTTTAATGTAAGAATGTTGTAACTGCAACTAGGCAACTTACTTGAGGATTATTAATAACAATAATACTATTCAGAACGGTCGTTAGATCGTTATAAGTGGGCACATAATTGTAAGTAATTTACGCATTGAAATTATATCAAAAAGTTTACGAATCCACCGAGATGACACATTTATCACACGGTCGGCCAGACGACTAATTGCAAAACTGTGAAACGTCCGAAAGTTAGAAAATCTATCAAAATTACACGGAGGCCGGCGCCGGCCTGACACTTCGCGACTCATTCTGGCAATCAAATTGAAAGTGATAAGAAAAGTGATGGCTCAGTCGTTAAAATGTTGGACTTTGCAACGGGAAGACCCGAGTTTGGATACTGCATGCACCTTTTATTTTGAAAATAATGTGCCTACAAAAACGTAATTTTCCTTGCTTTGCGAAAAGGGTTAACACCGTAAGGATGAGGACACACTTGAGAATCATTAGTAAAGTTCTCGACTATGGAAACCGAAGTAACTGAGTTAGTTTTACGTGATACCTATTTCACATTTTTTTGCGATCGAAAGCCAATATAAACCAAAAATAAACTAAGATAGTAGTAGGTAGTCTTTAACCCTTTAAGATTACCCGTGTTAAGTATAACTCGCGCTCTCTCCGTATTTGCCAATTCCAGCGCCCTTTAAACCGTCATTTAAACTGTAATTCCACGTTCATATTAACGCTCGTAAATCTCTTTATCAGAGAGCTGAAAGCAAGAAACCGCTCCGAGCCAATTGAAACTTTGCAGTAGCAAAAGTTACCGCACTCACAAATCATACCGTAAGCCTACTGGACACGATATTTATTGGCGAACTTACGACTTTCAACATTAATTCTCCAGATGTAAAGTGACCGTGACCTAACGATTCTAAAATCGTTATTTTGTACAGCGGAGAAAGTCCCAACTGTTATACAACGATGTTTGTATACAGGTAAAACTAGTACCCGTTCTCGTATTTCTTCGCAGAACTTATCTCGTATCGTTGTCTTAAATTGGGCCTTTTGTCGTCGAGTGCGTCCAGTGCCAAGAGTTTGCCGTCGCCGACCGTGACCATGATTCAATTAGGTCAATATTTATTGGTCGCGATAGAACTATCATATAAGTACGGGTTACCCGTTACCTAGACGCCTAGAGCATATTACACCACGCTGTTCCAGTGCGGATTATCAAAGGAGTTAGTTGCCATTTAAGCGTAGGAAGTTTTATGCCGCTAGATTTTGATTATCTAACGATTGCAATAAGGCCGATGACAATCATGTTCACGTTTCTCGATAGGGTATTATGTATAGATTAAACTTAGCGATAGTATAAACACTCTTTGAATAACTAATTTAATATTTTAAATTTAATTCGCCTTCGTGAATGGCTCCACAAATGACATTGTGTTTTGATCTACTCGCTAATCCTACTCCACTAATTACTACTCCAGTAATAATAGGCTTACATCAATCCTGTTTAGTGGATTGAAGGCTGGTTATATGCGATTTCAGCTTCCAAATACAAAAATCTTTCAAAATGGCTGCTTAAGCAATACATATATTGTTAGAACATAAGCATATAGTACTTATGCCGCGATTGTGTTGTATTAAGCAGTGACTTTCATCGTAACCATTTAGCCGTTTCTGCGTGATTTAATAACAAATATTTTATTAATTAAACAAACTTTTACTTTATAGGTAGATGACGACCCTGTAGCCTAGTTGGTAGCGACCCTGCCTGCGACGCGAGGGGTCTCGGGTTCGATTCCCGGCCGGGGCAGATATTTATGTGGCAGATAAATATTTGTACTCGGGTCATGGGTGTAATTGTAATGTGTTATATGTGTAGTCCATGCCACCCGCGACACAGGTACCTAGTAACCTACTGCGGGGGTATGAGTGTGTTAGCGTTTAGCGTTTAGATCACATTACGAAATGTAGTCTCTAGTCTTGTTGCTTTAACTCAGCAGCGGTCCACTAAGTGGTATTTCTTTGTAATCTAAGCACAATATCACCAAATCAACTATCTATTGACTTCTTTAAATTACCATATACGAATAAGTCTTATATCCAATTTAAGGTTCCTATTAGGGCAGAGACAGATATATCAAATTGAGCCAATCGTAGGACAAGACAAATAATATCACGAAACCCAAGATTTGTAATTAATAGACAGTGTAAGGCGCTCACGGCCACCGTAATGACGGATCTGCCTCGCTAATTGGAAGACTGATTTGTAGATCCATTTATTTACATTAATTCATTAAGAATATTTATGGTTCTTTGCTAATACGACATTGAACTAGCGACGGCAGCTTCGGGTTTAAAAGAAACACCGAAATAAGTAACTACTACGTTTTTACAGTTGTAAGAAAGAAAGCAAAAAATATACAGTAACATCGCTTATTACGGATAGCACACGGTTTACCTACAGTTTCCAATTTCATTTATTAAAAAATACTTTTTATTTATTAAAAGGTACTTTTTAAAACTAACAACAATGTTTTACAAAAGCAGTTAGGCCAAAAATTTTTTTTTACTTTATTCTAATTTTGTTTCTAATCATTCAATCATCATAATTATCTACTGTAAAAGTGCGTTTTGACGGAGTTCACATCTTTGAAAACATTTACAAAAAGGTGTGATAGTGAAAAGTCTAATACCTACTCACCCACATAATTGTTGAAACCTATCACGAACTCCTTGGTTCGGGAATCCAACGTAAAGACTACTCCTCATGTATATTATTCTAAATTCAATTAGGTATGTTATTTTACCTGTCTTTATGTTATTTAATACCATTCTTCTAACATCAATCTGTTTTTGACATCCATTAGGTATATAAATTACTCATTCATTTAATACGATAATGAAGCTTTGGATAATTAGAATTTGTTTTATAATGATATTCATCAAAATGTTCGCTCACGCTTGACGTATTAGGATTATTATCGCTGATCAATCGGGACGATCCTAATCCCAGAATATATTAATAGCTATCCTATACATTCTCTTGTTTATCGTGAAATCCTCTCACTACTGAAAATAATTGAATAAGCCGCGTGTAATCAAATTATGACAGAATATCCTGACCGCTATTGGAAAACTTTTAATTGGCAATATTCGCTGTGGTTGCGCATTTTTCAAGTAACACTTATTATGGAGAATTATGAATTTCCAATAGATAAGAATTAAAGGTGAAGATTATATGGGCTGGATATATACTGAGAACGCCTTCAACCCATTATTGGTTTACAGGTTTTCCTTCATACTTGAGGAGGTCTAGACCATACTCCACAATGTTGCTGCAACGTTGATAGGTATTAGCGGTCAACCCAGGTGTCAGACACTTTTATGCTACCCGTAGGCCTTTAATATTAATTAAAAATCGAATGATAACAACGGGAACCGACGGCTTTGCGTGTTTCGGAAGCACCCTGTATCTATACTACCTGAGTCACCGAGAATACAAAATTGAATAGCACCGAGGACAGCTTGTAAGCAAAAACTTCAGGCATTTTAAATTCTGACCATCAACCTACAATGAACCTTAATCTCAAGGGCGAAAAGCCGACATTGGTGTGGATTGCCGTTAATGCGAAAAGCGAACGCAGTATAGTGGTAAAATTTATTTTTATGCGTATCTATTATATTAAGTTTTATTAAGTTATATTAACTTTGCTTATAAAATAGGTTCCTAGGTAACTACGGACCACATTCACGTCAATATACATAATTATATATTTTTTTAATTCTAGTAATATAAATACTATAGTAGGTTATAAAAAGTAAGTAAAAATATATATAAAAAGTAATTATTGAAAAAGCACGCGCTAAAAGTACGGACCAAGAAATATTCACATCTGAATGTGAATGATGAAAATATCAAACCTTGCCATTAGTATAAAGGTAAGACGTTGTTTTTATTTAAAAAATACAAAACGGACCACTCAACTCCCCAACTCCGCTTAACATTAAAACAAAATTATATCATAAATAACTATTATAAATAAAAAAACTTAACATGGTGAAAACAACTATTTATTTACTACAACCAGTACAACTTAATGTAAATAAAAGTAATAAGCTCATCGAAAAAATTAATCGAACTTATTAAAACAGGAAAAAAAAAATCAACACAGCAAGCAGCTAGTGAAACAAACATGCACCAAAAAACAATGTAGCACCTTCACAAAATAAAAAATGTCACTTACCCGTAGACGTGTTTAGAAACGGAACCAAAGTAACAAAACTGTATCCGCTGTATCGTAGGGCTGTGTATCGTGACGCGGGCGCGGCGGGCGCGAGGCCCGGCCGCTGTGGCGCTGGTGGAACGAAGACGTCCGCTGGCGCGCGCGTAGGCGTCCGTCTGAGCCGCGCCCCGCCTCCGCTACCTTGTGCCACCCTGCCGCCTCGCCGCCTCGCCACCGCGCCGCCTCGCCGCCTCGCCACCGCGCCGCCTCGCGCCGCGGATCGCCTCTCCCTCGCCCCATAGAACACGCTCGTCGCAGAACGTCAAACTTTAACTTTTTTAACCCCGACGCAGAAAGCCAATTTTCTTGCGATGGTTCTTAGCGTTTTTTATTAGAAATCGGTCCTGTTTGACGAAATTCAGCTCTTTTCCAAAATGATGTAAAGCATTTGGCATCGTCTATAAACACGTTTTTATAAGACCATGTAAATCACTCATGCCTAGCCCTAACAGCCAATATTTTATCAACCGACGAGGAATTCCTTTATATGCAGTCAACAAATAAGAGTCAAACTTGATTCAGTATTCAGAGGTGCTTGTGATAAAATCGCATCGCCATCGAAAATAAAGCAATATAAAATATTTTCATGCTGTAAAATAAGTGAAAGGAGTATAATACTCAGTAAAATATAGCCGAAATATATATCTAAACATTAAAAGATAAATAAAAGCTTACAAGCCTTTGTAATACGTTGTTTTTATTTGTCACTCAGATGGAAATTAACTAAAAAAGGGTATAGGAAAAATTTTCTTTTTTTTTCATAGTTTTGTAAGTATGTTCATAGTTATGTTGACATTACATTGTTTTCTTTTCATAAATTGAATCTAATATTTAATACTACTTGAGATCTTTGTTGTCCTGTAAAATGTAAGAAACTTAATACAACATGCCTTTAAATAATAAAAAATTAAATTAAAAATTAAAAAAACCCCCGACACAAACATTTAAAAAGTAAAAAATAATATCTTTAAAATAATACGTCGCGTTGGGGGACCGCTTCTAACTATTCATTATCTAAGTACGTAAGTACGATTTTTTTCATGAGTATCACTTGCCTACCTACTTAGTCTTAATTTTACCCAAGACTTATCATTTATCAATATTTTTTTATGTTAAAGTTAGAAGTAAATGGAGCGGTCCCCCAACGCGACGTATTATTTTAAAGATATTATTTTTTACTTTTTAAATGTTTGTGTCGGGGGTTTTTTTAATTTTTAATTTAATTTTTTATTTTATACTTTTTATAGGTAAAAACATTTTGGATTAAGTTATAAATATTCTCTTACTATTACGCTTTCATTTGAGACCCCACACGAATATATATTATTTGCATACATAAGGCTATTTTTCCCCGCTTTCACCCCCCACAACTATTAAACGGCTCAACCGATTTTCATCAAACATATTTTAAAATATGCGCCCGTAAGTTCCCTTTAATACAAAAAAAACTAAATTGAAATCGCTTCATCCGTTCGGGAGCTATGATGCCACAAAGAGACAGAATGAAAATTCTTCCCCCCTTTCAACCCCAATAACTTTTAAACGGCTCAACCGATTTTCATCAAACATATCTAAAAACACGCGCCCGTAAGTCCCCTTTAATACAAAAAATACTAAATTGAAATCGCTTCATCCGTTCGGGAGCTACGATGCCACAGACAGACAGACAGACACACAGACACACACACACACACACAGACACGTCAAACTTATAACACCCCTCTTTTTGCGTCGGGGGTTAAAAATGAGCTACAAATACATTTAGAATATATTCTAGCTTCTGCGAAATATTTTACCTATGAGCCGCAGGCCGCGACATGCGTCGATATTGTTTCTTTTCTAGTTATGATCCATAATAAACCAGTCATGAAGATCCATTGTACAACTTATTGCTGCGAACGCGACAGGATTACTAAATAATTAAACTTGTTAAATGTGAGTCGCACCAACATGCGTAGGGTTCCATTGCCCAGCGATATTAACTCTTATTTGGTCCAGGACCCAGGTTAATGACCAGATAGAAAGCAAATTAATTTTTCATGTGAAGAAACATGTTAACAAGAGTTTATCATACTGCCTTTGAGTAGACTTTAGAATAAAAAGATATTTTGGCTGAATTAACCCGCTCAGTGGTCCAATAGGAGCAGTTATTTCTCAATAACCGATATCCGTCCGTGGAAATCCGCAGCATTTTATATAAGAATAGTTTTTTTTTGTAAATTATAAATCACTTTTTTAAATTTACAGTTAGAACAAGTATAATAAATTATTCGTGTATCTACTGTGCATAGTTGGAAGAATTGCGTTAATTTCTTTTATGGGAATAATATAAACAATTTTATTGCGTGTCGTGATGGAGGATTTAATACACGTGTACTTTGTAAAAATTACAGGTAAAACGAATATTTTATGAGAAAAACAAACCTTTTTTAAGGTTATTTACGTAGGCACCCTCTTTCAGACCTACCTTGTTGACAACCTAACTTTTTATTTTTGTTATTATAGCGACTACAGTTACACGTAATGCGGAAAATTTCCAGTGTCTACCTCTTTCTCTTCAATAGGTTCAAATAGACAGATGGACACACAATCAGATAGATATTAATAGGGTACCATTTTTTAACCTTAGGTACAAAACCCTTACACTTATAAATTGCTTATAAAAAAACTCACCAATATATCTTTTGTAAGTTCTGATAGACAGGCCCGTACCTGTCTGAAATTTGAATTTGGGTTCGATCTTTGTCCCAGTGGTAAGGCCCTGCTTACGCAACCAAGGGTCGTGGGTTCGATTCACCCGCAGACTTCTATCTGACGGATAAAAAATGATTTTACTCGGTGCGTCGTTGTTTGTGATTTCTCATTATTTGTTCCACGGTAAACCGAGTCCTAGTACGTTGAAGTAAAATATGAGCGTGTATTTTACCTTACAGTTGACGCTTACCTTAACGTCAAATAAAGCTAGCTATTTACTTAGAATAAATTTTGACTGCGATGCCATCTGATGGTGACAACATAGCCCTGAGATGGTAAAGAAAAATAAAATGCTACTAGGTAAAACCTACTTACGCGCGAGGCCGCACCACGTTTTTTTCCCGCGGCGGTAACCGCAAACCGCGCAATTCGCATACATTATCAGAAACCGCAAGTGCGGCTGCTTGTATGACTTCCCTTGAGTTACGAAATTTACGCTGTAGAAAACCGCGGCGGTTTAGCGGTAGTGCGGCCTCGGGCTACTACTCACTTTTGATTTAAAAACCCCCGTATGGAAAAAATCAAATCGCTTAGTTACAGATCAAGCTAAATTCGAATATAACAGGCTAACTAAGTTTCATAACGTGAGAGCTATTTGAGTGCATGAGCTCGGTATCTAGTCGGCATTCCGACACTGCATGCCCCGTAGCAGCCGCTGCGGTCGGTGCAGGCATGCCGAGCATTCCAGCAATCAGCTACAATACAATGTTGTTAAATAATATTGCTCAAATACCTTCCCTGGAACAAATAACGAGAAATTGTAAGGTTTGGTCGTCGAATGTTGATTAAATAATTTCTCTCGAGAGAATAAAATACTCGAGTCAAAGAAATATGTGTGGGTTACCTTCAATATTTTTTTCATATCATTAAAAATGTCTACGTTATACCAAACCACTAAGGCCTCATTTAATTTAATACTTCAAAGGAGCCGAAAAATTTTTTCTCTGTCATATTAATTTTTTCATGTATTATGAAGGCAGTATATTTTCTAAAATATTTATGTTTCCTTTTGGAAAACGAGATGAGATAATTACTTAACTTAGGAATTTCATAAATATTTGAAAATGAAGTTAATAATATATTTAATTCATAAGATTTTATACTTTGTGAAATTATGTAATAAGAAGTCGCGCAGAAAGATACAGTCGTTGTAGTCTAGTACAAATCAAAATAAATAACAATAATTGCTTTTTACAAAAAAAAAAGACCGACATCAATCTTGATAACTAGAGATAACCCAAAAAATACTCGCCAGATGGCGCTCAATTCAACACTTAAGTGTAAAGTTCTCGTCACAACAAATTAATCAAGCTCAAACACTAGATAACTGCAGTAAATCGTTGAGGAGTTCCCTCGACTGTCTTTCGGCTTCATCAGATCGACTCCAGATCTTCATGAAATGGTAGCGCTTTAATGTAAATAAATATGATAACATGAATAAACACACTAGTTGTCCATACAATTTTCGAAAGTTCCCCTCGATTTCTCCGAGATGCCATCATCAGATCCTGGTGTCCTTATCAGCGGACCCCACTGCGCATATCTACTTTACAACAAAAAAAGAATTATCAAAATCGGCCTATAAACGACGAAGTAATCGCTGAACGTACATAAAAAAGCATATATACGGTCGAATTGAGAACCTCCTTCTTTTTTGAAGTCGGTTAAAAACTTTGATTAGATGTCACCTTGCAACTCTTCTTCTCTTACTAGCTTTCTCTTATTTTTTTCTGTGTAAAATCAAATGTACGTCTATTCATATACAAAATATATATTGAATAGGTTTTAGTGAGTCGAATTTCTAGACATTTTCTTTTTAACTATATTGTGTAACTGAATCGAATGTTAACACTTAAGTCGACTAAGTAACGTCTACTAAGTTGCATTATTAGTTTCCAACGAGAATATACTCGTAAGTTGAACGTTACAATTTAACAAGTAACGTTAGTACGGGCTTCGAAAGTTTACAGCTTATGTGCTGAAACAATAGTGTTGTATTGTCCTCGCTCAAATTAATTACGTGGATATGAACATTTCGCCGACTTCGGAACACTTCTTGGAAGGATAGTCTAATGGCTTTAATTCTGAAGACCGCGTTATGATAGAAACCCTATCTCACGAATGCACATCTTGTTAGATATACTTAGAGATCATATTATAGATAGAGTTTATATGTATAGTCAGAGACAGATCAAATGCATAGTATTAGAAAGAAAATTGAACAGCGACGATTGCCGCAGTCGACCCGGATGGCGCAATGGTTAAAACGCCGGATAGCTGTTCCAAGGGTCCTGGATTCGGTTCCCAGCGAGGCGGAAATTTGAATGATGAGTTTGAATTTCCGTTCTCGATCTGGGTGTGTGTCCTTGTCTTGTGTGTTGTCCATGGCACCCACGACACAGGGAATCCTAGTGTGGGGCTATGAGTGTGAAGCGTTATTTATTTAGTTATTTATTCCGGTCCCAGTTGGAATAAGGTTCGAGTATGTTCCTTGCAATCGACTTTCGACCTTATGTCTATTGCCGTAAGGTCGAAGCGTCGTGCGCGTACTGTCAAGACGACCGCGCCCTATTCTTCCATTGTTCTCTTGATATGTTTATGGCCCTTATTGTTTATTGCTTCCGGTTTAGCGAAGTACATACACCAGGGTTGTCACAATAATATCGAGATCGAGATGAGATGAGACGAGATAAGATGAGGAACAGTTCAGTACAATATTATTGTCGGTTGAACATAATTCTAAATTTTCGACAGCTAATTTGTTTTAGAATAGCTGGATATGACTGAAGTTCGTACAGAGCGGGCGAGCTACTTTACAATAGTGCAATAAAGGTATGTGTGCACAATACGAGCGTTATCTCGCGGCCGTCAGCGCTGCGTCGGGCCTCGGGCATCGGGCATCGGGCATCGGGCGCCGGCGTCGGGCATCGGGCGTCAGCGCCGCGCGCGGCATAAAGCTTTGAGCACACTACAAGAGATCCCCAATTCCACTGCGATTTAAGTCAGTAAAAACAACTAAATATGAGTTTCATATAATATACTTTTGTTATTATTTATTGCAAGTTTAATAACAGTAACAAGTATAATTAATTGAAGTATTGCCTGGTGGTATTCTCTAGCAATCAACTTATAAATTTAATGAGATGAACTCGGAGGAAGCGGAAGCAAAGTCAAATAAGTCGTGTTCCTTGTCATTAAATTTTTAACATTTACTTTAAAGAAATTGAGATCATACCCATAATCCACACGTCTTGTACGAGAACAACACAATTATATAGCCTTATTTTAATGCGTTCCTATGAGTTGATCAAAGTATAGTCAGAGTAGAGAAGATGTAATGTGCTCAGAGTTCGCGGATGCCCTTCAAACGCTGCGCCGTCAAATTCGATTTGCGTCGTTTTAATCAGTTTGCTTTAACGACTGTCCCGGCTCGGTGATTCAGAACGGGGCTTAACGCCCTTTTATTTTCACCTTTTGTATTGGTTTACATTGACTTTTTTAATTTAACTGTGTTTTGTTTTTCGTTTCTTTACGTCAGCCGGTTCGATTTTATGTGACTGCATTAACGATTTTATTTCGTTCTGAAACAAAGTGCTATGTTTACATTATTAATGCAGTATATATTTTTTGTAACTGCTCTTCATGAAGCGGATAATTTGCTAGTTTGTCCGCTAATGATGTAATATAAAAAAAGAAGAAAATAACCCCTTGAATAGTAAATTGGGCTAAAAATATTTGTAGTTAGAATACGGCCTATGAGTACTATTAATTGTTTTGAGTCCGAGTCAGAGCCGGTTAGCAATTCGAATAAAAAAATAACAATGTCACATAACAGTGTCAATCATAAGTAACGGTGGGTGCTGGTGATCATATCCCATTCGACGCCTTCAGGTGATACCGAAAATGCAAGTCAGTGAACACTTCAGTCACACACAGTGAACGTAGCGATGATAGCCTAGTGGTTAAGAAGTCGACCTCCTATCCGGAGGGTCCGGGTTCAAATCCCAGGGCACGCACCTCTGACTTTTTGGAGTTATGTGCGTTTTAAGCATTTAAATGTCACTTGCTACAAACTGTGAAGGAAAACATGGTGAGGAAACCTGCATACCGGAGAGTTCGCAAAACTCAAAGGTGTGTGAAGTCCGCCAATCCGCACTTGGGCAGCGTGGTGGACTATGGCCTTAACCTTCTCATTCTGAGAAGAGACCCGTGCTCAATAGTGGGCCATGATGGGTTGAGATGATGACGATGATGATGATGAACACTTCTTTATATCGCAATAAAACCACATGGAGTATGTTTCAGAAGGAATATATCGTTGCTATCAGCTATTCATAATAATCATAAGTTAATTTCGTTGACCCTGTCAAGAGTCAAGCAGAACACCAAAGGTTAGCGCACTGCCCCGTCAAAATAACAACAGCGGCGCGCCCCTCTACGCTACTACGGCGTAGCCGCCCACGCGTAGCGTAACCGTAGCTCGTAGCCGCGTAGTACATTCCCGGCTACGGCATTGTACCGACCAGATGTAACTTTGTAAGCTCTGATCGACTCGCGAATAATATTGACGGTAGAGCTCAAATTATGTTGTGTTTTGTTATGGTGCGTACAGATTATGCAACATGTTATATAACTTCTGTTTTATAACACGTCCACACTATCTAACATTGTTGTCTAACAATGAAACATGTTACAAGACCGTACACATTAAAACAACATTGTTGTATAACAATGTTATATAACAATTCAATGCGTGTCATTTCTTAAAATATAGCATATAACATTGTTGCAAAAACTAATAACATGTTGTATAACTTGTTTTTGTAACACATAGCGTCCACATTTGTAAAACATGTTATTTAACTATGTTTTATAACATGTTTTGTTACATAGTCTGTACGCACCATTATGGCCCCGGCGTAAGCGGGAAGAATATCAAGATTTCGTAAATTGTTAGTTACTGCTTACTCTTCTAGACTCTTTATTGCTTAATAATTGTATTGTAACAATACATGTTATACACAAGTAGCTGTTAACAGTACTTACAATATGTTATATTAACAGATATCCTTAACGGATATAGGTAAATTCAACATTTAGCTTCTGTTGCGTTTGGTCTACGCCTACCATAGATTTATCGTCAGTGTTTGCAAGTGTTTGCTAAATGTATGGCGAATACCGTGGGTAGAAATACAATTTTAATATAGATAATTTTTCCTGATTAAATATAATGATGATTAAATAGTTTAGCATTAGCATAGCATTGCCAATAGTTTTAAAGATCATTTTATAGTGAAATCTATCCCACATACATCATCGTCTGGGGTGCGTAGTGGCACGACCGACATACCAACATGTAAATCTGAAATAATGGTAAACGAAGATGAAGTTCATACCATCATTAAGAACATGCAAAGAGGGAAATCTCCGGGGTATGACGGTCTTAGTATCGAGCACTTTAGGCACGCTGGGCCGCATATGCCACGTGTTTTGGCAATGCTTTTTAACATATGTCTACGTCACTCCTACCTACCTGACCAATTAACCAAAACATTAGTTGTTCCCATCCTGAAGAATAGGACTGGAGATGTGTCAGACAGATCCAACTACAGGCCCATCTCACTTGCCACGACCGCGGCTAAAATACTTGATAGTGTACTTAATAAACATCTCGTTGGGACGGTACATCTAAATGATGCGCAATTTGGCTTTAGGCCTGGTTTATCTACTGAGAGTGCTATACTAGCACTTAAGTACACTGTCAGGTATTACACAGACAGGAAAACACCCGTATATGCCTGCTTCCTCGACCTGTCCAAGGCCTTCGATTTAGTGGACTATGATAGGCTATGGGAAAAATTACAACGTGCTGGTATGCCAGAGGGAGGCACGGAGCTACTTAAGCACTGGTATCGAACCCAGGTAAATCAAGTGAGGTGGGTCGACACGCTGTCTGATGCGTACAAGTTGGAATGTGGTGTGAGACAGGGAGGATTAACGTCTCCAGTCTTGTTCAATTTATATATGAACGACCTGATTGAGGAACTCAGCAGTACCCATGTCGGATGCCACGTTGATGGCGTGTGTGTCAACAATATCAGTTATGCAGATGATATGGTGCTGCTGGCTCCCTCAGTCAACGCGCTAAGAAAACTTGTAAATGTGTGCGAAACCTACGCGAGGGAACATGGCCTCAGATACAACTCCACAAAGAGCGAGGTTCTCGTTTTCAATACCGAAAAGCATAAAATAGTAAATGTGCCCCCGGTGGCACTTGGGGGTTGTACATTAAAAGTGGTGAACACCTTTAAGTATCTGGGCCACATTGTAACGTCTGACTTGAGGGATGATCCAGATGTAGAACGTGAACGCAGGGCGCTGGCGGTGAGGGGCAATATGCTGGCCCGTAGGTTTGCTCGTTGTAGTAAGGAAGTAAAAATCACCTTGTTTCGAGCTTACTGCCAGTCCTTCTACTCAAGCGGCCTGTGGGTCAGGTACACGCAGCGCGCCTACGGCGTCCTGCGGGTCCAATACAACAACGTCTTCAGGATGCTTTTGAGGTTGCCGCCGCGCTGCAGCGCCTCGGGTATGTTTGCAGCGGCCCGAGTTGACGACTTTTACGCTGTGAGACGGAAAAAGGTCGCCTCCATACTCCGTAGATTGCAGACAAGCTCCAACGGCATTCTGAAGATGGTGGCATCTCGTCTGGATTGTCCCTTGCAACATTTCATGACCAAGGTTGCGACTGGATCGAATTGAATTGAATTTTTATTTTAATTATTATTGTTATTTTATTATTATTATATTATTTTATTGAATGTGAATGTTAATTAGATTATTGATTATTATTATTGATTATTGTGATTATTATTATTATTATTATTGTGATTATTTTTTCTAACACTAGCTTATAAGACAAACCTACTAACAAAATATGGATGGATTCTGTCTGAAATAAAGGATTATTATTATTATTATTATTATTATTATTATTATAAATATAATAAATTAAATGATGCATTTTACTCACTCATGTATTAAATTAATATTGTCGGAATCAGCCGCAAGCAAGCTCTTGTCTTAAGCGGCTCAAAAGACCTCGGAATGGTTCACATAGCAATCAAAATTAAGGAAGAGTTATCAAATAATAGTTGCAAAAAGACTTGTCCGCGACTTGCATGACACAACTAGCTCTAAAAATGAAGATGAAAGACTTTGTGGCATGAGATATAGATACTGAACTACCACTAACTAGACTGCGGTACCATCGAGTATCGTACTATTTACTCAATGACGCTGAAGCAGCGAAACACTGCCGGTTACACTTTTTTAGAGGCGACCATCTCAGTCCTCAGGGGTAGCAACGCATCTGTGACCGAATTAGAACGAGACTCATTGAGTCTAGTCACAGGTCGGTCACAGTTGTCATGGGCGGCAGCGGAAGATGGTGCTGCATGCTCGTTTGCTATCTTAATTCCATAAAAAAAAACGACGCGCCCCTTTGCAAGTTTGTATGTGGAAACCATTTGAAGATGATTGCTGTGCTTAAGCGATAATAACAATTTAGTTCTTTGATTTTTTTTTGGTACCTCAATTAGCAGCAACATATTATGATTTTTGTACCAATTTAGGCATGTTTTTTTTTTATTTTCGTAAGTAGTATGTAAGACCAAGGTTCTATTTTTGTTTGTTAATGATGTTTAAAAAGTATACTTATTATATTCTTCATGAAAAGAAAAACATAATGTTTAAATAATTTTTATTTCAATTTAAAAATGGACTACGTGTGAAGTCAGTGCTGTATCACTCAAATTATTTTAGGAGCGCAACTACCGTACGTTATAATTCAATATGTGTCCTAATATAGCAGTCAACATATACGTAAGTATATTATTAAGTTTAGCTTCCTGTATAAACCAAGCGCTGCACAGCGCTTTGCACACGTGTAGCTGAATTTCATAAGGAAGTTCATTTAAACACGGCAATAACTTCACTGTGTGCTTAAAGTTTCCACTCGAAAGCTCCAGAACCGTAAGCTGTACAAACTTTTAAAGAGGATAACTTTCGCATATTGGCGTAGAGCTTTTGAAAATCCATGTCATAAAATCTGGAAATCTAGTATGTAAACTTAATCGCACCATATTATAAAACAACTCGCTGCGTCGGTCCTTCTGTCTGTTCGCGATAAACTAAAAACTACAAAAAATTATGTTGAGTTATAATATGTTATATTATATGATAAAATAAGTTTTTACAACACTTTACGAACACTATATATTTGTTATAATACAGACGATAATTCATGAAATATGTATCTCAACGGGTGGTCTTATCGTTAAACAGAG
The DNA here is from genome assembly GCA_905404135.1 of Hesperia comma. Classification (NCBI taxonomy): domain Eukaryota; kingdom Metazoa; phylum Arthropoda; class Insecta; order Lepidoptera; family Hesperiidae; genus Hesperia; species Hesperia comma. The sequence goes on along the minus strand of FR990014.1, from coordinate 22,636,282 downwards.
ATATCTTAATATATTAATATATAATGAATAGAGGTAAGTGATTACTTAAATAGAGATAGGTAAGTAGAGAAAGATCCATGCGCACAATATCGAACGATTTTATCCATTTAACTTTAAGGCTATATAATTATGTATATTATACATAACGGAATCCGGACTGATTTCTAGATAGATATTCACTTGTGGGCTTTGGCGTAAGTGTTGGTTTTAATAAAATAACGTATTCCATCACCAGTACATCGTGTATATTCCATCAAACATTACTATCACAACCATCACAACGATTCAAATGATCACAGTTACATAGAATGGTCTTCACGTCCTTCACTGTTCATCAGCTCAGCTTTCCGACCGAGTCCAGAAGAATCTCCGTCAGTGTCGAATTCATCGAACGCTTTCAAACAGGTCTCACGCACCATTTATTTCTTTTCTCAATGGTCAGACTCCGACATACATAATAGGGTTCTCTTGTATATTGAATAAAAAAGTAGTTCGAGATTTACATAGAGTTAACTAAATTAATAAAAAAACGAATGTAAACGTATGATGTATGACATAATGAATGTTGAAAATGACATAATAAATAAACTGTGGCAAACTGGGAATCAATAAAGGGATAGAGTATTATGTAATAGGTATGTAATACTTCCATTGTGTCACCCGTCGAGAAGATATGGGCGCTCATAGATCACAATGTTATTACGCTCTCCGTTATAATAATAACCAGATAAGGTTGAAAATTGATAAATTAAATTAATTAAATTATTTAAAAATTAAATCACGATTTCTCAAAGCTATTCTAGCTTCTAATTTGAAACTAGAATCATTCATGTCTATAAGAGTTAGTGATTCACTATAAGAAAAATCCACGTAGGTACTAATTAACTGTTTTTTGTGAAGTTTATGAGAGGTAGGCATCTTATAGTAAAATATTTTTATCCGACCTCAATCATAACACACGGGGACTGCAATGAATGGCTCACTAATAGAAGTTACATGCATAAAACTCATCGTGTATGGGCCCCGCAAAGGTAATAAGAATTCTTTGCTATTAAAAATACCGTTTCATATAGCTCATTATATCAGTTGCCATGGATGCGACTTAAGAATTTTTGATGTATGTGAGTCGAAGGCTTCTTTTAAGCTCGAAACCTCAAAAGATTCTCGCCCTCTGAGAGCATGATTGGCCGGATTACGTTTTATCGTAAATTGATGCCGTCTGACAATTTGATAATATTTTGTATAGTTGCTATGGAATTTCGCATCAACGCAATATAGTTAAAGCTACCAAATTCTAAATTAGTGAAAAGGTAAAAGTAAATGAAAGCAATTTCAATAGAAACATAAAAGATCTTTATTCTATAAAATATTTTTGTTTTATACTTTGTAAAATAAAAACGAAACCCAACAATACTTATAAACGAATACAAAGACTTTATAATTATGTTTTAATGATATAATTTGAATATATCTACTTACATTCTTAACGGTAATTTAATTTGAAGAGCCGTCTTCACTACTTTGGATTTTAAGCCCGATGTAAAGGACTACTTTGATGCGTGTGTTGTCTGTTAATTTTGTCCAAAAAAGGTATTAAGTGCGAGGTTGGGGCTCCAATCGTAGTCATGTTCGTGCTGGCAGTGGGGGTCGTACCACTTGTACAGGTCTATGCCGGGGATCTCCTTGCAAGAAACGATCTCATTCCTGGGAAAATTATATTCAGTTCCATTAAGTGCATTTAAAACCTCGCCAACTCTTGCTTTTCTTTAAGAATTTATATAAAATTAATATATGAAGTGCACTCTTTGTTGGTAGAGTACTCGACTCGCCTGGCTACCTAGCAACGATCTCTTCAGACGGCCCTGAAGTATTATTAAAGTATTATGACTGCAGTGCAGTACGACCATCTCAGTCCTCAGGGGTAGCAACGCATCTGTGACCGAATTAGAACGAGACTTATTGAGTCTAGTTCTGGGTCGGTCACAGTTGTCATGGGCGGCAGCGGAAGGTGGTGCTGCATGCTCGTTTGCTATCTTAATTCCATAAAAAAAAGTCCGTTCCGAAGGCATCGGTGGCAATGGTAGATATTACTAATGTCCATGGGCGACAGTGACTTTTACCATCAGGTGGCTCGCTTGTTCTGCCCTCATCAAAACTATTACCGCATAGCAAAATCTATATACTCGTCTGTTGTTCAAAAATGTACCACAAAAAAGTTTTATTTGGATATCTCACCCTTGTCCTGGATTGATGAACGCACGTGGCTGGATGCTGTCGACCCTGTCTCCATTATCACATAGAATCCGTGCAATGCTTGTTTGTCTTATTTCATTAAGTTGGGCTGAAACATAAGAAAAGTACTTTAGAAAAGTTTATTATTTCTCAATGCCATTCCACACACGTTACACGTGTTAAGTTAATTGTAGTATTCAGACATATGTAGCTTGTGCAAACCTGTTAGTACGTAAGTTGTCAGGTCATAGTCATGGGTCATAGACATAAAATACCGGGGGCAGCTCCTTTTGATAGTAGGAGGTTAGAAGCGTGTTTACAAAGTAGTATCAGTAGATCTTTTACCAGAACTCTGTCAATAGCCAATAAATAAAAGAGAAGAAAGGAAACCTAAAGTCCTTAACCACCACAACTGTTTTCAAAGTATCCTTACGCAACGTCAGCGACGCAGGCAAGTCCCCGTGCTCGAAAAAGTGTAACGTATCCTTACGCAGCGTGAGCGACGCAGGCAAGTCCCCGTGCTCGAAAAAGTGTAACGTATCCTTACGCAGCGTGAGCGACGCAGGCAAGTCCCCGTGCTCGAAAAAGTGTAACGTACCCTTACGCAGCGTGAGCGACGCAGGCAAGTCCCCGTGCTCGAAAAAGTGAAACGTATCCTTACGCAGCGTGAGCGACGCAGGCAAGTCCCCGTGTTCGAAGAAGTGTCTGTCGGAGCGTCTCCACTGCACCAGGTTGTGGGCCATGATGCAGAACAGCGTGGGGCCCACCCAGGCCCCATGCATGAGTTTCTCGCTGTAGATGGCCGGCATCAGCTCCAAGTCGTCTATGTGGTCGTAGATTCGACGCATCTGCTCTAGTTTCTGTAAGTGTTTGGATCAATTGTAACCCAATTTATTAAGGTACCACTCAATTTATAACTTATTTTGTATTTATATTACGTATCTTTATCTTATTCATGATTCCAAAACATTTTTGTGTCATCATTTACATAAACCTCATTTGTTGTTCTCTGCACGTCCCTAAGGGCGTATTCAAGTAGAACGCTGGTTACCGGCGCCAATCTGCCAGATCTGCCTGCTTAATTATAATTAGCATTAAGTCCATAATTTTCGTGACCACAACGGGTGCAAACATTTAGCAGACTCAAACATATTTCTGCCCCAGCCGAGAATCGAACCCGGTATATTCCTCCCGGATTGTTTAAAATAAAGTATTAAAAACAAAAAGCAGAGGATAAGGCGTCTAACACACGGCACCGCGCACCGCCGCGGTAAGTGGTGAAGCGGATTTCAAGTTGTATTGGGGTCTAAGAAATCCGTTGGTGCCTAACACACGTACACCGAATCACCGCGCGGAAGGGCGGCGCCTCACACACGAGCCACCGCATAACCGCGCGGATCATCGTTGGTGCAGGACGAGTTGCAATTTAATTAAGTCGGTTAAAAATGGAATTCGATGTCGATATAGAATAAAATGAATGCCTTATTAAGAGTTCTGCATCGTAATAATGGATGAAACCAATATCTTCTTTTTTTCTTTCTACGTCATAAAAGTCTCAAACGCCGTCATCAAAACCGCTTTAAATCCATCCGCGCGTACAGGCGCATAAACCGCCTTAATGCGCGGGCCACCGCTACGAAATCCGCTTTACCGCCACCGCCTACCGCGGCGGTGCGCGGTGCCGTGTGTTAGACGCCTAAGATGATTACGTCAGGGTAAATATCACGCGCGAGTTCAGAGAACTTGTGCGCGTGCGGCATGCCGCAGAGCTTGCGGTACTGGTTGTAGGGCGGCAGGCCTTGGTCCCGGCCCCGCATCATGTCGATGGCCGGCTCGTCCGCCGCCGCCTGCAGCTCGCCGAATATACGCTCCGCTATCTGTGAGCAAATGGTGAAGATTAAAAGAATATACGCTCCGCTATCTATGGTCAAATGGTGAAGATTAAAAGAATATACGCTCCGCTATCTGTGGTCAAATGGTGAAGATTAAAAGAATATACGCTCCGCTATCTGTGAGCAAATGGTGAAGATTAAAAGAATATACGCTCCGCTATCTGTGGTCAAATGGTGAAGATTAAGATAATACACGCTCGGCTATCTGTGAGCAAACGGTGATGGTCAAGGCCGTTGATATAACCTATCTGTCCGGTACTGGCGTGTGGAAATAATGGTTTTGAAATAGAAATGAAAAAAGTAACATGTCTCGTAGTTTACAATTCTGTCAGGTAATACTAAATAGGTAAGTACAAGAATTAAAAAGTCTTATAATCGATACACACAAAACACATCAATTCTATTGTAGTGTAGAATGTACCCTGTCACAGTTAAGGCCTTTTGGGAACTTTTAATTACTATAATTCTAATGGATCGATAAGTTTTTTCGCAATTAGGTATTTTAATATAACGATACGTACTAAATTAATTTCAAATCATGCATAAAACGACGTAATTGAACGTTTCCAACTGCGCATTAAATTATTTAAATCATTAGAATTACATCTACTCTAACGGAAACAACCGTTTAACACATATTTACATGAATAATTCAAAGGAAATATTTTTTACACCTCGTTTAAAAAATATTGTTTTGTATATCATTTCAAATATAAACAGACAATAATTTGTTTTTAAACAACAGAACAGAAAATATTCAAACAGTATTCGAACAGTAACCGTAAAGGGATTAATAGAACGAGGTAAACAGTCTGATAGTTCATAGCGATACTTTATTGCCTTTTTATTTATTTAACGCTATTTATTGTACTGATTATTTTTAAATATTTATCGCTCAGTTTTTACTATCTAACTTGTTAAATAATATACACTTTGTGATATTTTGTAACTCAGCACTAAAACTTATCCCCAGTTACTTCAAATTATTTCTTGTAATGTATTTAACGCGAAGAACGGAAGTTACCGTTCGCCTTTTCATAATAATAATAATCACTTTATTTCGGATTTCTCTATATTTTTGTAAGTCAGCGTACAGTTTACCTTACAACTAAGTATAAGAAAGTATTACTTTAATTGTTTGTAGATTTATTAACATCACAATTAATTAATGTTCGGAAGAAAGTCAGTGTGTATTTTAATTACCTACCACACAATTGAATGTGACAAACAAAATGTAATCGTGTCTCAATACTCACATCGGGCTCCATAACGTAGTCAAATTTAGCTGAAGGTTGTCTGAAAGCGCCCTGGGTCAAGTCGGCCTCGGTGTTGTTGACCTCCAGGATGCCGCTTCTGAACTCGTCGTCCACCTGGGTTCGCGTGCCCAGGTATTTACCCTTGTTGCTATACAGACTGGAATGTAAACAAAAAGGAATTAATGTAACAAATAAAGTGAAATTTAAGGTATAAAATAACATCGGTATAACGCTTACTTAAATAACACAACCGAATAATGATCCATTAAAAAATAACACTAAGATACAATCTATGTATTGTTCTTTTGTAGCAATGACAAAGAAAAATAATAAGGTCACAAAGAAATCTAACTAGTGGAGCAGTAATTTTTTGTTTAACTTATTATAACCGAATGCTTGAACAATCAATTCACGTCATCTCGCGGGAAACTGACGACAATGAAAATTCTTACATGATTAATAATATCCTGAGAGGAATGATACTCACTCGGTGCGACCATCTTGGAACGTGTGGAACCAGCGGACTCCCACCAGATATTCGTGGAAGATCCCAGGTTCATACTTGGGGTCGAAATCGTTCACAAATCCATCCGTGTCATATAAGATACCCGCCTCTATTGCATTTTTTCTACCTGTGAACCAAAGAGGATATGCTAAGTAGTACATTAGCAAGAAAAGAAAGGGTTAACTTAGCATATCAACCGTTGTAGACAGACCGCCTTACTTTCGTCGGTTCTAAGCAAGACAGTCCTAAAAAAATATTTAAGGCTCTGACTGAAGTTAAATCTTAGTGTAAATTTATACCTACATTTATAAACTTATTAACATACAATACAAGCTTTAGAATTATTTCGCAGGGCCTATGATATGATTTACTTTGGTAATTACCGTTTAATTAGAGCTAAATAATCTTTTTAATTGTAGGCTGATAAAAACCATACAAACAACAAATAATTACAAGTTAAAGCTTACTGGACCTCCAAGTCAAAATCACGTTCAGGTCGGATGTGGTTTATCTAAGACTAGTAGGAATAAACAAACGCATAGTCAAGCGACATAGAACATATTAGTATGGGTTTTATTTCGTTATCCCTGATCTTCTTTGATCTGATCTGATCTTCTCGTACAGAATAGCAGCTTGAGTAAGCAAGATACATAGGTAGTTTCTTCAAAACAAAGCAGTCACTTTACACTGCAATTAAAAACGCACTTACCCAACAACTCCGCCATCAGCTCATAGTAGATTATATACTGAAACTGAGCGATGTTGATATGTCGCGCGGTGTCGAACAGTTTCTCGTCGTCCCAGCACGGGTTGATGAGGGCGAGCGCGCGCGCCAGCCGGTTGTGCTCGCGGTAGAACCACATCGCAGTCAGGTAAATCCCGGAGAGGACGTTGCCGTCGTACTCGTCGCCTGTTGATGGGACAGTGGAAAACCGTCAGCATATGGAGTTACGGCTTGAATTTTGACGTTTGATTATATTGTGTCTGTCTTTAAATCAAGAGTGGATAGGTTGTATCTTAGTTAGCCTGTTTTATCATATAAATATGTCGCAGCGTATTCAAGTCCTGCGCTGATTTTTCAACGCCATCTATGGAGAATCGCTAAAACTACATTGGAGGCAGATCTACCATGGGAACTTTTTGGATTGAGCTCTGAGACCGAGCAGACGTGATGAACTCGCTACTATGCCGAACTTGCTGCGTTTCCAAGTTAATCTGAATTAATCTGGCCGATACTTTATTATTTTGTTGTAAACTATAACGACCGCTCTGACCGAGGCCCCGTCAAATAATGACGCTATAGGTAGCAACATATTTATATTCAACTCATAATAACATTACCAAAATATAATAGACATTAAATGGGATCGTAACGCTATCTTAAAGAAGATAAAAAACTGGTTGTCTGTAAAGTCGGTTTACTGTCTATGGTTTACTGACGATAGTTGAACGTGACAACGTCTTAAGAAAATACTGATGGAATGATTGACAAATAATATCATCAAAGTAAACAAACGTCATGAAATCGTATTTAAAGTTACAGAAATTTATCAATAAAAATAAAGAAGGAATACAGGAAACATTTATAAAAAGGTAACATTTAAAATTTATAAATAGTCCCAGAAGTCAATAACAAAGTAATAATTGGATACATTACCAAAATATCTACCTCCAAAGTAATCAAGCTGCCGAACGCAAAGGCCGATTGTGCTTTTTATGTCTGTCTCTCTCGCTCTTAGGCGGGCTAACCACTCTCGCGGGCTCTCACTCGCTCTCATTGTGAGCGCATAACGTGAGCGGAGCGTAACGCAGTTTCTTGAAGTGTCACCCGGCAAACCAATTTATAAGACGTTGTCACGTCAAAAAGTCCGGATACTATACATATAAAACTGAAAATCATTTTGCATCTCGCGCGTTTTGATAATGCAGAGTTTTTAAAATTAAAATTAAAATGAAAGTAATTTGTGGCTCTCTGACATTGCGATAGAAACACGAGCAATTTCACGTTCCGTTCAAAGGATACAATTTATTCTGGATTGTACAACTTTAATAAACTCAAATACCATGAAAACTTTATAATTATTTACAAGTGACGGGACACTCATTTAACACGAAATTAATATTTGACCTATGAGATGAATATAATTATTTATCTAATTAAAAATGATCATAAGTAGGTATATTTCAAATGGGTTGACTTAAAAAATTTACTCCAGCATACGACATTTGATATATGATTGCTATATGACGGGATGGCTATCCTCAGATACCAAAGCTTAAGGAATCTCACCGTACTCATAGCACGCATTCTCCACCGGTCGTCTGTTGTTGATGCAGATCGCCGACGTTCCCGGCGGTCGCTCCACGCCGCCCCGCTCCTCAGACCTGAGGAGGCCTATCGAGAAGGTCCTGATCTGCCGGGACCGCTCCTCGGTGTACCCGTACACCACCGACAGGTCCAGTAGCGGAGTTGGCAGGGCGTACTGTATTGAAATAATATAAATGTAAAACCGGGAAAATGAATAATGCTCACAGCAAGAATCATCGTGGCTTTCATGTAACAAGCGATATAGCGAACGAGCCTAGTATGGGTTTTATTCCTCTTTAAGTCGAAGCATCGGTAATTTCAGCACATGTAAGTGTCCACTCACTGACCAATAAATAAACTATAGACGGCGTGCCGTGAACAAAATCGTGAAGCCGGCAAAAAGTACGCCTCGCCTTGTAATACACACGGCGGCACTCACACCAAAACGACTTTTGTGTTCTAAATAATAAAAAATAAATGAAGCTTTGTGTTCCAAAAAATAAAGTTTAAATTTGTTCTAGTTCAAACTGTCAACATAGGGCATTCTATTGGTTTCGATGTGTGTTTAAGCGCGAGGCCGCACCACGGTTTTTTCCCGCGGCGGTAACCGCGTAACCGCGCAATTCGCATACATTATCAGAAACCGCAAGTGCGGCCGCTTGTATTGCTTTCCTTGAGTTACAAAATTTACGCGGTAAGAAACCGCGGCGGTTTAGCCGCAGTGCGGCCTCGGCCTTAGGCACGCTTTTGCCGGCTTCACGCTTTTGTTCACGGCACGCCGTCTATATAGTTTATTGGTCTGAGTGTCCACTATGATGAAAGTGAGACTGAAATTAATATTCCTTCTTTTATAGTTTCGTATTATGTAGTTATGATGACTCTGAGACGCTGGGAAATGCATCCTCGAATGAGAGTAAGATCGAACTGATAGGCTTCTAAGTTAGTGCGCTTTACCACCCATGACTACATTGCTGCTTTCCATCAGGTAGTAGGTGTAGTCAAGCATTAACTTATATAAAGTAAAAAAAAAAAAAAAAAAAAACAACTCTGTAGTTTTCTTTCAAGACCCGTCTTTCTTCGAAACGTCTCTTCTTCTCGTTCAAATAAAACATGAATATTAGTCTTATATTGAATTCCCTACAGATTACGCTTTAGAAGAACGCTTTAACCACTATTCTCCTAAGGCGCTTGCGGGGGCATTACCATGTTTCCAGGTGCAATAGTAATTGGATATCATTAATAACATTTTGCCACGGCACTCACCACATAGTAAAATTATCAAAAATATGTAAAAAGTAAGTTTAATTAATTATTGTATTGTACTACTAATAATCAACCAACGGCCCAACGATGGAATCATTTTATTACGGGTTACATTACAATAATGATGACGATCATGGAGTGTAATAAGTCAGATAGTTATTAATTAATGAGTATAGGTATGTGTAAACGTAGTATGTATGTATGTTGTATGTAGGTGTTTTGTCTAAGTTAAGTTATATTCCATCAGTCTAATACCGCTTATCGCATATTTCTGCTTAGTCCAATGATTATCTACTAAAGAATACAATTAGCATCAGGCTCGCTATGTATCGTAATATTTTGTACCGTAAACAATAAACGTTTTAATAAATAATAATTAAAATATGATGATCAGCTCACGCGTTCAGCCGGCAGCGTGGGGGGCGCGCAGCCTAGGTCCTGATACGTGGTGAATCTGGTCAGGTTCATGCAGCGGATCCCGGCGCGGCGCAGGAACGGGTCGTCCCGCGGGACCGGGATCGGGATGCAGGCGGGATCCGCGCGGTTCGGCGTGTTGCCCACGCAGCAGTCGCTTACCACCGCGTATCGGACTGGCAACAGTGGGTGTAGAGGAGGCAGAGTTAGGTACCTGCTTACTTGCGTACTTATTCAGAATGTATAACAACATGATTAGACAAGTGACTGCTTCAATAACAAAGTTAAACAAGCTTAAACATGTGATTCTGACAAATAAAAGTATTAACGAGGCATAAGTGTGTGCGCGCCGCCGCGCTGCAATAATATTTAGAGTAATTTACCAGCTTTACCTACCCAAATAAATAATCACTTAGACTCAATTAACAAACTATAACAACGTGCTTAAGCAAGTGATTTCGTCAAATAAAGGCATTAACCAGACTAGATTGTGTGCGCACCGCCGCGTCTTCATGCATGCAACTTTGAATAGGTACCTACTCATAAAGGTCATAAAGATTTCCTGCGAAGGTCTGAGGGAGGTTTCGTTAGCTATGTGTGGTCGACGATCAAATGTTTATCATGGTGTAGCGATATATACAACATAAACATAAACAAGCCTCGATAGCAGTGACGCAAAGTAGTGTTTTTATTATAGTTCGTCACGGTACAAAGCCGAGCACAAGGAGCGGCATTCCATATGTTTTTGACGCATAAAAACAAACGATTTTTCATTTAATTATTGTATAGTAGGTTATTATAACCAATAATGATTGGAATAATTTGTTTGAAAATTAATGATCCAATTCCACTTGCAATATAGTTTCTAATTTAAAGAATCGATTTTATAAAAGCATCTAAAACTGCGAAGTGACAATTGTGATTAGTTTTTTAATTAACCTTCAATAATTCTTTATAGGTAGTATGCATTGATGAAGTCATTGTTATCGATATAAGTTTATTATATTGTTTTATTTTATAGATATTTTTTATTTATTCATCTATGAGATACTGTGATTTGAGGACAATCTTATGATATAGCGCGGTTGATTGTAGGTCTACTTCTGGCGCATAATATTAGGTACGTTGAACAAAGATAATTTTATAATACTTAAAGCGCTTTGAAGGTTCTTTAGCAACAAGGTCCCCTTTATAATAAAGGACGTTGTTTATAATTCTGTATATGATATAACTACAACGTGAATCTTTATTGTGTGCGTAAATAACTGAGTTAAACTGATTCCGATTTTAACGACAAAAAATAGTAATTTATACGTTTTTTATCACTAAAACTCAATCAAGGTTTCCTCATTTCCTGTGCACTGTACTATAAAACATGCAATAGTTGTTAATTTATGATTATAAACTTTGGATTAACAGATTGCCAACACAAAGGCGTGATAATTTTAAAAAATAATAATGAACTGTAATTTATCTTTCAAACATATCAGAAGATAATTAAATTAGTAAAATGAAACAAAACGTCGGCTATTGTATCTGTTTCAGTGAAGCGTAACTTTGTTTTTGAACACTGATCAATATACCGTTCTGCACATAGATGTAGCATACACTGACGTTTAGATAGATTGGAAAAGCGAAAGAGCAAAACATATGATACACGTATGGCAGAGCGAGATAGATAGACGAAACCAATTTTTAGGCGGCATAGCGTGCTTAGCGGGCACTTGTCAAAAATTGTTCCTCAATTTTCTCAAAATACTTAATTTACTTTTTACATTTCTGTGTGGAATAACGTCCTTTGTAGTCTTAATTAGTGATGGTTACTTGTGCGGTACCTGGATGTGACTCCTCTAGATATAAAAACCACCAGGAAGGCGTCGCGCTCGGCGGTGACATTGACAGCGGGCGATTCATTTTTGGTTTCGTCCAAGTGATACAATTGCCGATCTTTAGTTACCTATATAATAAATCTATGATTCTGCAAGATACTTAGTAACCGTGTTTATGTTGTTAGAGTTAGTTACTTCTTGTTGAGCCATTTATTTCTCTTTGGCTGATCAAACACCTGTTGTATATTTTGAAATTGGTCACTAATTCCCATAAAATTTTACAATTCATCTCATACATCAGTTTAAAAGGTAAAGATATTGATTAAATCAAGACGGCTCAAGCTTTACGTTTTGATATTACCAGCTGTCTTTTGTTCTCTACCGTGGTCGAAATCATCTTGTGCCATTTTTAACCATAAATGTTACTTAGCGCAAGATATTGTGACTACCATTTGCATCTGTAAGGAGTCGATAAATAATTTAGTCGATGACGTATCGATGGCATGGATGATTTTCCCAGTGTCTTATCTGTAGACGCTTTATAGAATCAATTCTGTTACTACAGCCATTCCGTACCTTGTATCCATGGACTATTGTAAAATTTGAAAAATTAATAGTGAAAAAAGACACGTTCATAATCCTACTCTGGACTCCTTGGGTCGCAGTGGACGACGCAAGTAAAATAACACCTATGGCCTGAGAACAAACATTTGTCTATCTACCCCGTCATGTCTGTCCCGTGTCAGAATCGAACCCGGGACAAAATCTGCACAGATGGGTTCACTACCAACGAGGCTAGAGGTTTGTTAAGTCGTATAATAATGGATTTAACTATAAGGTAGCTTCTGAGAGTTGTGAAAAGACAAAGAGATTAGGCTGACCTCAGACCAATAAACTATAGACGGAGCGCCGGGAACAAAAGAGTGAAGCCAGCAAAAATTAAGCCTAGCCTTGTATACACACGGCGGCTCTCACACCAATACGACTTTTGTGTTCTAAATAATAAAAAATAAATGAAGCTTTGTGTTCCAAAAAATAAAGTTTTTTGTTGCGTTCAAACTGTCAACATACGGCATTCTATTGGTGTTGATGTGTGCTTTTCGGCTGACTTTTGCCGGCTTCACACTTTTGTTCCCGGCGCTCCGTCTATAGTTTACTGGTTTGAGATGGTGACCATCTGGCACTATCACTGTTTTGCCAGAAACTTACGCAGGACAGTCAAATCAGCGGAGTCCACGATGGAGAACACGAAGACATGGGTGGCGAGCGTGGTGAACTGATGGTCCACCGGGTACCCGTCGCTGAGGAGCTTGGTGCGGAGGAGTCGAGTCGACGGCAGCTCCGAGCCGTTCATCGCTGGTCGGAGGGTGTTTCCTGAAGAAGATTATACACATGAAAGAAAGATTTTCATTCGCAATCAATTTACCTTTCAACTTTAAAAATGTACTACTCTTTTTTTACATACCTAAATAGCATACAAACAAGCAGACGAGTAGGCCAATGATAAGGGCATCTATAGGTATCATTGGACAGTAACATCAAAGGTACATAGGTAAAGTATGAAACTGCTGACCGGACTAACAATCCTAGTCCCTATTTGAGTTTTGTTCTATGCCATTTATAGTTGTTATTGGTTTAGCATGCTCATTTACTACCTTAATTCTATATAAAAGTTACTACTTACAGGCTCTCATGCCCTAGCCGGATTACATGGCATGTCATTAGGTATAAAGTCCGCCCATTGTCATCTCGTATAGGTTTAACAAAGATTGAATACCTAATTAAATGTCAATTGGCGACTGATTCCAGTAACACTGTAAAAGTCATCCTAACAGGCTTGACAGAATAATACTATTGTAATCCGCTAACACTAAAACCACGCTAAGCCCGACTTCTCTCGCCTCTTACGACAGTCAGGTTAGCCGGCATGACATTTGTTTGAGCCTTCCACATACTACTTCTCTCAGGACCTAAACAAGAAGATTGTTTAGGTGACGACCCTGTAGCCTAGTTGGTAGCGACCCTGCCTGCGACGCGAGGGGTCCCGGGTTCGATTCTCGGCAGGGGCAGATATTTATGTGGCAGATAAATATTTGTACTCGGGTCATGGGTGTAATTGTAATGTGTTACTTATATGTGTAGTCCATGCCACCCGCGACACAGGTACCTGGTAACCTACTGCGGGGGTTTGAGTGTGTTAGCGTTTATTATATTTTATTTATTTATTTATTTATTTATTCAAGGTCGGAAGCCCACCGATGCCATACTGCGGAGGCAGCAGCCGCAGCAGCGGCGTGGGCGAGCCTCCTCGCGGCGGGTACTTGGGGTTGGCGCACGTGCCGTCCACTCTGCGACCTTCCTCGCGCGTGCAGCGACGAACTGTTATTGTGCACTGACTGGAAATACAACCAGTAGACACACACAGTATAAAAGTAGTCGTTTAAATAACGTTTAAATAAGTTTTTTAGGTGGTAGGGCCTAGAGCTCACCCGGGGAAGTACCATCACCCGCCACGGTACCATTCCTACCGTGTAATAATTGTTTTAAGAACAATTGTGTTCCGGATAGGAAGGTGTGGAGCCGGTTACACTTTTTTAGAGGCGACCATCTAGTTGAGTCTAGTAGTGTATTGAGTCTAATTCTGGGTCGGTCACAGTTGTCATGGGCGGCAGCGGAAGGTGGTGCTGCATGCTCGTTTGCTGTCTTAATTCCATAAAAAAAATAACGTAATTAATGATGCATCTACAGTGTGTAATACTATATTTCTGCTAGATAACAGGGATAGTGTTCTGGTAGGTAAAAATTTTAAACACCTAATTATATCAATAATATTTTTCACTGGGTAGATATAATTGGTACCTATCTACTATTCAAAATTATACAAACTAAAAACTTAGAATTATATTATTTAAAATAATCAGAAACCTAACGTCACATGCACCTCTTGATAGACTGAAACTAATTAAAACCTATTCTACGCATTGAAATATAACTTCGGAATTTTATATATGCCCAATATAAAAGAAATATAATATAAACTTCGTTACTCTTATAACAAAGGGATTTTGAAGATAATTTTATGACTTTTTCAGCGGGCTAAATTATTATCACCAAAAAACTGAAGAAGTAACCTTATACTCCTTATTATTATTTAATTAATTTAGACGTTATTTCACCGTATTATCACCCTCTTGCTGGAGTCAGCCGCCGTACGACAAATCGTGTTTCAGTTCGGGGCTTCATAGCCATTATTCTCTTCTATATGTACGACAACCTATCGGTGAAATCTGTTATTTTTTCCAACTTAAAAAAAAATATTTTTTGTATAGATCAAACTTCATAACTTTACATAATTTCTTGTCCCATTTAAGTTTGAACGTCATCTGGCTACTCATTACTGATACCTCATTAAATTACTCGAAACCCCATTCATTAGTAGGTAACAATAACCCATTAATGGCCAACTACTGAGCATGGCTTTATTCTCATTATTGAGGAGGCTATACTCCACCTCGCTGCTTCAGTGCGGATTGGTGGAATGACAGCTAACGAATATTAATAATCCTACTAATATTATAAATGCGAAAGTTTGTAAGGATGTATGTGAGTGTGTGTGTGTGTTTGTTGCTCTTTCACGCAAAAACTACTGAACGGATTTTCATGAAACTTTGCAGTAATATAGCTTAGACATCGGAATAACATAATTTGTTAAAATTTATAGAGATTTTTGAAGGGACTGGTTTCCCGAAGCGAAGCGAGGGCAGATTTACTAGTACATGCATATTTAAATAGATTCGATTATTCGAAATTAGTATTTTTTGTTTTTATACATTACATTCTACCTATTTTAATGATGTCAGTGATGATAACCACTTACTATAGTGAGCTTATGAATTCGTTTTTCGACTGTTTCCACAAAAAATTACTAACACACCTGCCTTGTCTGTATCGCCATGTATTGTAAGATACATAACCATAGATTTATAAGTCAAACCTTGTACAGTAAAGATAACGAAATAGCTTAGGATAACTGGAAGGATACTGAAAAATAAGTATCAGTAGTTAGCATAGCCACATTGCCCGGCACTGGTGGCTGCCCAATGAGGGTCGCCGTTTTTGTGCTCACCAGTTGGCGCCATGGCGAGGTGAGGTCCTGCTGTCAAAGTCCGCCCATACATAAACAAGTAACATTCAGACAAGTGGGAAGTGACAGTGCCACAAACTTATCTGACCCGGTGGCCAAAATTGGAACTAATGCAAATGTTAAACCTGTTGTCAGACAAAGACAATGACACTAGCGCTCCCCTTACCGGGTCAGATAAGTTTGTGGCACTGACAGCCAGACCTCACTCTACACTAGCGCCTCTAGCGGCGCATTCACACGCTTTTACCCTCATTGCATACACATGGCTTATGATTCAAATCAACGACCACCGTTTAAACTGCGAATGTGCATATTACAAAACCTACCTTGTCAAATTGAGCGCTGCGAGTTGGTCACGGCGCTCGTTGTTGACCGGTTTTCCATAGAACGCATCATACACCACTTGACCGACGGCGACCTGAAGGATCGCCAGGCAGAGAAAACGTTGCCACATGTCTCAGCCGTACTCCGCAGTGGATATGGAAATTATTACCCAGTCGTTTATATCTTCCGCGCTCAAATATCGTATCCCTTTATAATAATTGATTACAGATTAACAAGCGTTTCCCTAATTCATTGCATATTAGTAGTGTTTACGACTTACACTGTTTACTTATTATTATAATATATCTTGTTAAAAAAAATAATAGTTTTCGGCAATTTTGAGCAGCTTTGAAACCTCATTGACTAGGAACTAAACTTTCAGTATCTAGCTGAGGCAACAAGAGTGAAAATTTGGAGTGGTACAGAGTCAAAGTCGAATAATTTTATTTATGTGGGTATTTTTCAATACACTTATAAATGACATTTTTTGAGTATACCGCCGTTTTCAAAGGTTCTATTTCTCTTTATAAGAAGAGAAGAAAGGCGAAACAAACTCCTCGCACATCTTTTAAATTAAAATCTTATAATGATTACACAAAATAAAACTTCTAGTCTAAGCTGGTCGCGGAATTATCACACCCAGGCACCCTTATCATTAACATATTCCTCTAAACTATAATATCCTTTACTAACTAGTTGTCATGGAACCAAACGATATCATCTTAAATCTCTACAGAAGCTCTACAGCGCTCATTCATGTCAATGGGTCATAATTATATCACATAACTAATGAGGAAAAGCCACTAGATTTCTCTGAAATTCTCTTACGTGAATTAAATTTAAGAGAAGTTTATTGAACTGTAGTTATAATAATAATAATAAATAACGCTTCACACTCAAAGCCCCACACTAGGATTCCCTGTGTCGTGGGTACCTTGGACAACACACAAGACAAGGACACACACCCAGACCGAGAACGGAAATTTAAACTCATCATTCTTTCCGCCTCGCTGGGAATCGAACCCAGGACCCTCGGAACAGCGATCGGCGTGTTAACCATTGCGCCATTCGGGTCGTCGAGTAGTTCAGTAATGTGTTGATTTGGAATCCAATCGAATATTCATAGAGTGAGCATTCAGGTAAATGATTTATCGCCGGACATAAATTATTCCGTAACGGCCACTTACTAACGTGAGATACCGTGTCCGGCGGCGTGCACGCAATAATTTTATTACCCACCACGGATCATTAACGCTGCATGATTAATCGATTGAATATTTTATTTTCTCGACCCCAACCTTACTGCTGCGCTGGTAGTTGCTATGAGTTAGGTAAAGTAAACTTACTTCGAATGTATGGGCACTAACTTAAATATTTATTTTATTCTGTTTTTTAGTATTTTTTGTTGTAGCGGCAACAGAAATACATCATCTGTGAAAATTTCAACTGTGTAACTATTACGGTTCATGAGATACAGCCTGGTGACAGACGGACGGACGGACGGACGGACGGACGGACAGCGAAGTCTCAGTAATAGGGTCCCGTTTTACCCTTTGGGTACGGAACCCTAACTAGAGTACAATTGAGGCGTGACAAAAACGTTGTTCTAAATCGCACAGTCGCCTTTAAACTATTATTTTTATTCTTTATTAGCGGTTGGAAAATTCAGATAAAATGTTTTAATCACCAATAAAAATACAAACATTAATATATAGAAGTTGATGTTTTAATCTTTCACTTAAATATTCTACTTATTTTGGGTGAAAAAAATATAGTTAAAACATAGCAATTATGAAGTTTCACTCTGGCGCGCCTAACATGCAAACTTTTTATCATTTCCGATTAATGGTTCTAAACTAGACGTTGACAGTGACTTTGTTCACAAAATATTGTTATAGTAAACCCAACTTAAGACTGAAACGAAAGAGGCGCTGTCGGACGCATTTGACATTCATTTGACCAATCATTGCACACTAGTAACTGACAGATGAATGAACACAACGTACTTATGAATGACTTTTCGTTAGTTCCAATTTTTGCCATTTCAGAGATAAGTTGGGCGCACTGTAATATCAGTTGGTACATTTGAACAACAACGTTCAATCGTTGGAGGGTAGTGATAACTCGATGATATTCGGCTGTGAAAAATACGCGATAGACTGTAAGGTCGCATTATTCGATAATGGCATGGTGACAAACGTACCAGAATATTGAATTTTATAAATAAACGATCAGAAAGTATTAGACAAAACTATTAGAAGTCGTTCGGATATTTATCTTAGTCATTTATTTCTTTTATAAACTAACAGAAATTGTTACAATTTTGTAGTTGTATAAGTAAGTGTTGGAAAAAGAATTAAATATAAAATATTAAATTAAAAAATTAAATTAAACTTTAAATTAATACGATTATAAATTCGTTTTATTTAAAGAAATAAACAGTGTGGCAGTTGATATTTAGCGCACAATAGTTGTTGAGTGAGCTGCAGCCATGCACCTGGTCTGCGTGGTGTGGTGGCTGGTGGCCGCGTGCGCGGGTGCGCGTGCGCAGGAGGTGCTCCTCTACGACGCGTACTTCGGGAATCCACTCGCCGACAAGCGGAGCCAGTTCATCGCCAGAATAACCAACGGCACGGCGTATGATAAATAGTTTGTTTACAACACATATCATCCACTTCCTCAGTCGATATTTAATAAAAAGAAACAGTCTCTTAATTGATTAAAGCTTAATGTCGCCCTTGCAGGAGGTAGAAGGCTGGACCTAGCTCCTAAAAATAGAAGGGAAGTTGGTGCATCCTCCACCAATCTTTCCATGCCGACGGAGACATATAGACTTTTTATTAAAATTACCAATTCTGACCTAAGCAATACTATGACACATTACACACACGAAAACCAAACGCTAGGAACCGAAAGAAGAAACACCGAGACAGGTTGTGGGAGGTATTTTGTGGTCAACGAGATTACTACTCCCACCTCACGGCGAAGTGATTTTTAACCAAGAAATATGTCTTACCGAGTTTGTAACGTCAACGTATTATGACACGGATACACACGATATGTATTTGATCGCGATGTTAAGAGATTGACCGCTGCGGCGCAGGTCGTGCACGGTGCCCGTGCGGCCCTGCCGCAAGACCGAGGGCCGCCGCGTGGACGGCACCTGCACCAACCCGCACTTCCCGTCCCATGGAGCCATCCTCACCCCCCTGCCGCGGCTGCTGCCGGCGCACTTTGGAACAGGTATGCTAATAATTAACCGATTGAAATAATAGTTTTGCAGTTATTTACTGGTTTCGATGAGTCTTTCCAAAAAGAAGCATCTGTTAACATTACACACCCACTCCTTTGTTGAGTTTGACACACCCATAGCCTAGTTGGGAATGATCTTATCTGATTTAAAATATTGGCCGTTCAGGAATTGCTTGCAAGACTCTTGTTCTATTCAGCTACAGAGGTTTTGCTACCCTTGACGACTAAGATGAAAGTGTCTAAAAAAGTATAGTCGGATTATCATCAACAATAATCCATCGCCATCGCTACCACCATCACGCCACCGTGTAATGGTCACTGAATGATTTTCCATAACAGTAATGACACTATGTAAAACTTCAGGCACTATTTTGAAGTGATAACTTCTTACGGGACGGTAAACCGCTTTGTTACGCAACTCGTTATAGCGTCAGTCTATCTGGCTTCACTTTCTTTCACGCATACGGCAGCGGAAGGTAGGTTGCTCCTCTCTCCCGAACCCACAGCGCTAGCTGTATTTCGAACAGACTGATGCATTTAAGTAATAACCTTAGCTTTTCTGAAGATAAACAATTTTAAAATTAAATAGTTCAACGTAATCCACGTTGTGCACGTCACGACAGTTTAAGTTATCACCTCTGCCACACTTTCCAAGAAGCACACGATTTTTTGCATGAATTTTAGCTATTTATATTTAAATCTGTATAAAAATTATGTGTTTTTGCAGGCAATAGTCACAGACCTGCCTCAGACGGCAGCCCATTGCCGTCGAC
The DNA here is from genome assembly GCA_905404135.1 of Hesperia comma. Taxonomy (NCBI): domain Eukaryota; kingdom Metazoa; phylum Arthropoda; class Insecta; order Lepidoptera; family Hesperiidae; genus Hesperia; species Hesperia comma. The sequence continues at coordinate 22,616,090 of FR990014.1, read as the reverse complement.
GCGACACATCAGAACCACGTTATTGGGCGACGGCCATTTTACAGATGAAATTTTCAGCTCCCTGGCCCCCGACATTTTGTTTTTTTCTGCCATGGACAACGTGGATGTGAGTTACACGAGTAAGTAATTTTGTTAGTATGACGAGTTGTTATTTTTTAATTCAGGTTACGGGAATAGTCATCCTTGATCATACCTCGTTTCTGCTGGGTATGCCAGGAGTTAATTTTTGACGTGACAACGTCTTATAAATTGGTTTGCCGGGTGGCACTTCAAGAAACTGCGTTAGTAGCTCCGCTCACGTTACTTATAGTAGCTACGGCGTACACACGTTGGCGTGTTTCAGAAAATGGTACAGCGCCATCTCTGGAGAAGTAGAGTAATCTAGTTTGTTACCTCACTTAGTTGTGACTAATGGTTAATGGTCTAACGGTTAGCAGCGCTAGATGGCGGATGGTGTTACAATGTTTTAAATATAATTCTTTGTATATGTTTACCCCATGAAGATACGGGAACGCAGGGTCAACTTCACAAATAACCACAACTGCTTCCAAACCCAAAATAGCAGTTTATTATAAAACCAAAGAAGTCGACACATTGCCCTTTACAAATTTTTCTCTTATATAAACTCCACGTTACACTCGTTAGCGCGTTTCACAAATTGGTACAATGCCATCTTGTTTACAAGTGAGGAACTATTTAACAAAAATAAAACATTAAACTTAAATTGCTTCCGCCTTCACATGACGGTTAGACAGTATAAATAAATGTTTTAAATTGTTACTATTATTTCATCCTTCTTCCTACTATACGAATGAATATTCACATTAAAATTATTTTACCACTCAAAGTCGTTGTCACGTAAAACTTTCGCCCGTATACCGACTTTACAGGCAACCAATTTTTTTGGGAGATATTTTAACTTTAAAATTTTATATAACAACCATAATAGCTACAATGTGCTATACATTTGTATAATGTGGTTAAGAAATAAATCTTACACATAACTATCAAAATAATACAACACACATTTTGATTGGATCCCCCAGTTCAATACGGGCTCGTCAGCGACTGTTGCATTAACAACCAGATACCGAACTATGCTAATCCCAGCTGCATCCCCATACCGGTGCCGCAAGATGACCCTTTCCTGCGCCGCACCGGCATCAGATGTATGAACCTCACTAAAGTGGAAACCTTCCAGGACTTTGGATGCCTACCAACCACCAAGCCACCCGAGAGGGTGAGTACCGTTACTTAGTGATAAATAGTTAAACCGTTAGTGTCACTTATGCAAGCAAGACGCGACAGAAAACCACTAACGACTCAAATGGTGCAATGATTAACAAGCCGAACTGCTGTTCTATGGGTACGTTTCCCAGCGAGACGGAGATTTAAATGATGAGTTTACCGTTCCCAGTCTGGGTGTGTGTCCTTGTCTTGTGTGTTGTCCATGGCACCCACGACACCGGGAATCCTAGTGCGGACCTATGAGTGTGTAGCATTACTTCCCTTGGCATTTCATGCAAATCAGTTTGGGTTTTCGAAAGGGAAAAATACCACTGATACCGGCATTGCTCTTCTCAAGCACATTTTTACTGCCTGGGAGTGCAAAGACGATATTCTGTGACCTCTCAAAGGCGTTTGATTGCGTTGATCACAACATATTAATAAATAAACTTAGGCATTATGGTATCTCAGCAGTATCAGTTAGCTTTATAAGCAGTGATTAATGGCATAGAGTCCCCAAGAGCACACATTTCCATGGGTGTGCCACAAGGATCAACACTGGGACCGATATACATACATGATCTTCTTCATTTTACTTAAGACTTACGTGAATCTGTATCGTTTGCTGATGATACATCCTTAGTTTTTAAAGTAGACATAAGAAAACATTGCTTTGATGATGTAAATAATTCGAATAAGATTATTTCGTTTTCATTATTCGAGTTTATTTATCACATATACACTTTTAAAACATACATATTATATATGTCAAGTTGTATTGCTACATACAACCTGTACCCTATTCCTACTACTTTATGCTCATTCAACGCTGAAGCAAACAACGTACGATGTTGCAAACTTTTAAAATTTTTAACACAAATTCATTGTATAATATTTTCGTGCATTTATTTTTCGTTGCGAAAGCTTTCGATTTCAAACCAACCCGTACGCAAATCAATCTGCCCATGAAATTGATACATTATTAAAATTTATACTTTTCTTTAGTACAACAGAGTCACTCCGTTACTGGATCTATCAGTAGTTTATGGTAGCACGGAAGCAAGATCGAGGCAGATCCGGAACAACACGGGTGGACTGCTGGCCTACAGGATGGAAGGGAACCGCGAGGTGCCCGCTGGACAGTCGCCTTTCTGTATCAACAACAAACCGCCTGAAGTATCCTGCTACGACTATGGTTTGTCGAATTTCGTTAATTGTATTGTTAAATATCAGCAATACACACTATTCAAATATTTATTTCTTCGAAGTAGGTTTTATACAAACTCTTTTCGAAAGTCAAACTACGCCATCGCTTCAACAAATCCTGACGGTGAGTGGTCTTGGAAGAAGAAGCGGCAACAAACTCCCAAGGAGCTTCTTTTCCTACTCACAATTACAGATTGCACTTACTATTAATAACGGCTAAAATACGAAACTCATGTCCAAGCTGTTTTATCCATTTGTCATTGAAATATTCATCAAGTTTGTAATAACCTTTCGTCATAAGAATGCTTTCGACATGAGTTTTAAATTTAGAGTACGGCATTTCTGTAAATTGTAACGAAACTTTATTATAAATTTTAATGCAATTACCCATGAAAGAGCCACAAGTTTTGCTAGGTCTGAGTGTTGGTACAATTAGTTTAGCCTTATTTCTAGTATTTATATTGTGAACATCACTCTTTTTAAGAAAACAACCACGTCTTTTTTACATAATATAGCCTTACAGTTTACCTTACCTGTAAGGCGCTGTCTCTGTTACCCACACGTCACCCACGCGCCGAAAGATGCTTGTAGGACTCTACATAATATTATCCAAAATACACACATCAAAAGTGTCTAGGGATCAACATATATTTTTGCAATAACTTTTCTCCTGATTGATATTAATTAAAATTTTCTTTAAGGATTCATCAAATAAAGTGTTTTCGTTTGTCACAGTAACGATAAACCAAGTCACCTTTGCATTAATAAAGAAATTTGCCATTTTCCTAATAAAGGGATTTTTGACATTTGAACCACTAACATTAAAGTTCGAAAAAAAGACTGAAATAACAGTTTTCTTTAAAATTTTATTGGGTAACTTAAACAATTAATAATCCGTGTTTCTACCGCGAACACTAACAACACAAGAACATCGGTTTGGCATACTCAAAATGAGTGTTCATCCAAATCACGCTGTGGAATGGCCGCCCATGTTCGTAGCAACAACAAAAAAAGGTCTTCTTGCCACTGGATACCCTCCATATTCGGCAGAGCTCTTCTCTGTAGCATATCCCATGCATGCTCAATCGGGTTCAAGTCTGGCGACTGAGCAGGCCAGGGCAGGACATTGATGTTAGCTGCGGCGAGAGTCTGTCTTACAACTCTTGCGGTGTGCGGTCGTGCATTATCATGCATTAACTGAAATAAGGGACCGATTTGCACTTGTAGAGGAACGATGACGTCTGATACAATCGTCTCAGCATAAATTTGAGCGTTGAGGTTGCCTCTGATCCAAATCAACTCAGTTCTTCCGCCGATCCAAATACCCGCCCATACCATGATGGTTCCACCACTATAAGGATGGACTTCCTGGCAGGATTTTAATCGCTGTTGGCGTCCAGGGGTTCTCCAGTGTCGTATACGTCTTGTATCCGGTCTCATACCAAAACGAGACTCATCAGAAAAGCACACGAAACGCCATTGTTCTTCTGCCGAAATCCGCATAAAAATGCTTGATCCCTAGACACTTTTGATGTGTGTATATTGTGTTACTAGAGAACCGCCCGCGCTTCGCTTTGGGACCCGTAGATAACAGCCGCGTAGGTCCAGCTCCCGTAGGAATCTCAGCTAAAAAGTAGCCTCAAACATTTGCTTATGACTTAAGTAAATTACATGTAGTATTTGATAGCGTGATTCAGAACTTGAAAATGAATTTTACTAATGTCATCTATTAACAACACCGAAACTAAATATCTAGCAACTAACAAAAATCGATCTTCCCATGGGAATGAGATGTTTTTCCGCAGTAAAAAGTAGCCTACGTCACTCTCCACCCTCCTAACTATCTCCACACAAATAAACCATACCATATAATAGCCATGTTGCGACGTGAAAGAGTCACAAACAAACAAACAAACAAACACACTTTCACATTTATAATATTAGTAAGGATGACAGTTAATAAATTTATTTCTTTAAACAAATCTCTAAGCGAATCCCTTGCCCTGAGGTTGTCTATAGCACTTAGGTACTGCTCTTTTCTGTAATATAAATATTGACTCTATATCTGCAGCTGAGCCCCACAACAGCAGACCATAGGACATTATACTGTGAAAGTAGCTAAAATAGACTGATCTTGCTGTTTCTACGTCAGTCACAAGCCATACTTTTTGACAGCGTAGGCAGCACAACTAAGTCTCCCCGACAAGGCTTTGATATGAGGACTCCATTGCAAATGAGAATCTATAGTAAGGCCTAAAAATGTTGTTGAATCTACTGTTTTTAATACCTTCTTATTGAAAATAATGTGCGTAGGAACCTTTTTACTTTTGGTAACGTAAATTTAACACATTTGGCTTTTTCCGCGTTTAACAATAAATTATTGCTCGTGAACTAGTTTAGTACTTGTGAAACAGCATTACTTACACCGTCAAAACATTGTTTTTTCCTATCAACCTTAAAAAGTAAAGAGGTGTCGTCAGCAAATAACACAGTTTCACACAAGTTTCTAATGAAGTAGGGAAGATCATTGATATAGATTAGAAAAAGCAGAGGTCCTAATATCGATCCTTGGGGCACATCCATAGTCATTTGTCCTCCACGAGACTCTACATGTAGAGTCTACACCATTAATGACTGATTTTGTATGCGTTCCGATAAGTGAGATTTTATAAGGCTTACTGAGATTGTGTTGAGACACCATCATGACTTAATTTACTTAATAATACATATTATTATGATCGACGTAATCAAACCCCTACGCCATCTAACAGCATATCCATTTATTTCTTATGTATTACTTAAATCATGTCCGTCTCAAGCTGTAGGAATACCTTAATTTTAAATTGAATATTAAAATCAAAATAACCAGTTCGGGCAAAGCCGCAGACAAGATTACAAAGCCAGTGCAATTTACATTTTTTTTTATCAACTCAGGAGAAAGCTTCAACGGAAATACTCTGCCTGCCGCTTATCTCACAGCGATGTGGTTCTTCAGGGAGCACAACCGAATAGCTCGAGCGTTGGCCCTGATCAACCCGTGCTGGGATGACCAGCAACTTTTTGAAACTGCCCGAAAAATTAACATCGCGCAGTGGCAGTACATATTCTACTACGAACTAATTCCTGAATTTTTTGGTAAGATAACGCTGAAGTTATTATGTTATTTATAACAAGAGATAATTAGTTACTGGGCATTGGAAGAAAATAACAAGGAATTTATGGACATGAATGCTCGATTCACACATATCAGTGAAGTCACCGTTCCGTCACAGTACCGGCAAATCTTTCATACATTCTCGGCATTGTCAGTGCAGTGTCAGTGCTGATAATGCAGAGATACCGGCCATACTGTGACGGAACAGTAACTTCACTGATATGTGTGAATCGAGCTTAACATGTTTATTTTACCAACAGGTCGTGAAAATGCGTTATCTTCTGGAATCATACATAATACGAAAGGCTTCGTCAACGATTTTGATCCCAAGTCTGCGCCAGGAGTTTATCGCGAGTACGCGCTGGGAATTCGATGGTTCCACACTGGTACTCCAGGATATTCGGAGTAAGTTACCAATGATCAACGATTATCCCCATCACATCATCATCTTCTGAGCACAAAATCATATCTTTAAATTTGGTCACAACGACATCAAGCCTATTAGATAATTCAAATCAAATCAAATCACTATTTATTGCACTCAACGGGTACAATTTTGGTCTTAAATCTAGTAATACATAATTCCTCCGTACATGCCCAATAGGTGTGCAATTTGTTGGTCCCTGTGATTGATAAAAGTGAAATTGAATTAATTTTGTTTTTCATTAAGCCATTGAATGTTATTTATCAGAGCAGATATTGTTACATTTTCATAAGACGATATGTTTGTTCCTCTTACTATTAGAGTAGAGTCGACCACGTAAAGAACCATTTTCTGAGACGTACTATTTGGGAAATAATTGATATAATATAAATAATAAGGGACCTAAAATTCTGCCTTGAAGCACTCCATACTGTAAACATCGGGTTAGAGACTATATTTTTTACATCTTAAAATTTTATCACAAACACTTTTGTTACACACTTTATGGATGTTATAAAAAATAATTAAATTAACCATGACGACAGTTTATACAGGAACCACACATACGTCGGCAGCAGAACTGTGACAGATGATGAATTAAGGAGCGGTATTCTGGCGGTGAACAACACTGAAGCAGATCTCACTTTACGCCAACTCATCCAGCCTGCTGATAAATTTGATTACGTAGTAGATCCAGATGTTCGTATCTTTCATATAACACAATCACTATTTAATAAATGCTCGGTTGGCAACAACCCATTAATATAGAGCATAAACCACCACGCTGCTACTGGTCTACTGCTAGTGGCCTATCCAGTATCGGAAATTTTCAAGGCGCCTGAAGGCCTTCCGACGTGGGTTAACGACTGCTATCTGTCGATAATAATCGGGACCGACAGCTTTACCTCCAAAGCACGGAATCGCTCAAGAAATTTTGCCACTAACGATCACCCATCCAACTACTGAACTCGCCCCTATTGCTTAACTTTGTCAATCACTAAGGATCGATGCAAGCCCCCGAGTATTGTATGATATTATAATCTTGATAATAATTACAGATAGGCAATCGTGCCATAAACGAACATCAAGCAGCTTGCGATGTTGTCGCCATTGACATGATGCGTGGTCGCGACGCTGGCGTTCCTCCGTACAATGAATACCGCAAGTTCTGTGGCATGAAACCTGCTAAAACATTTGAGGATTTCCACGACACTATTGATAAAGATGCAAGTATTTGTGAAGTATTTATGCTTATTATTTATAATTTTTTGATGTCAGGAAATATAAGAGCGTTAAACAAGCAGCAAACAGTTTTAACATCCATTGGATAACTTTCAACAGAAAGTAGAATACCTAAGCCGCTTATACGAGGACGTAGACGACGTGGAGCTGATGGTGGCGGTGTACAACGAGCGCCTGATCCCGGGCGGCTACGTGGGGCCCACCCTGTACTGCATCATGACGCACAACCTGCTGCTGTGGAGGCACTCCGATAAGTTCTTTTTCGAGCATGGAGGGTTCCACGCTGCTTTTACTGAACGTGAGTTTTGTAACAGCTAATGAACAATGAGAAAAAAAAACTGATGGAACACAAATTTAACTTTTGTACACAGGTCAACTGATGGAGGTGAAAAATACACGTATGGCCAGGATCATCTGTGATAATGGCGTAGATGTTACAGACATTCAGCCACATGCTTTTTTGAGGATACATAAGGGGTGCGTTATTTGTGAAATATTACAGAAACTGACAAAAAAATTGTTAATCTACAAAATGTGATTATGCTTATCATTCGAAATATATACTATTTTCCAGGAACGACTTCGTGCCATGTGCCCAGATTCCTGGCATAGACCTTACCGCGTGGGAAGATGAATTGACGTGTTTAGAGAAAGACCTCACTACAAATTAAAATGTTACGGAATCCGTTCTAATATTAGATTTTTTTAATAAACATATTTTTCCTTCCTTTCTTTTTTTATTTATTCTTTTACAAATAAAATAATATCTCTTGATTATTAATATCCAGTGCCAGACCCGGATACTGAACTACATTAAAAAATAACCAAAAACGTGCATTTTTCTTTATCACAGAATAGGCTATATCTTTTTTCCTGCACTAGATCCTGACTTGCTGCCATACAAAAAGTTTTAGTACTTTTTAAGACCTTTTTAATGAGATACATCATAAAGTGTTACAATACTTGGGACGAAACCGCCCATTCTCCTTTGGCCTATAAAATTAATTCTTCCCGTAGGAAGTATGAGAATTCGAGCCAGAATGTGTTTGTCATCAGTTTAAAAGTGTTTTATGTGGCAAAAGTATCGTAAGTAAGCGGCACACGGCACGGCAGTGACGTACCTAATAATATGCAGATACTACCTACAACTTGCCGATAAAAGTCACGAAGTAATAAAAATGGCAAAGGTCGACTAACTCATGGCATGCCAATTCGACAGATATAAAAACTAACAAAAAGCGTTGGTTAATTACAGCAAACCACCTAAAACCTGATTTTCCATTAGTTATTTAGAAACGAGGTTAGAAAGCCTAGATAAAGCTTGGACATCTATGATGAAATCGTAGGTTGCATAGATGATATAAAGAGAGATAATTTAACTTATTTCAAGAAGTACACTTATTTTCATTGATGAAGAGATACATCAGTTATAAGATTTAAAGTCAAAGTTATCGGAAATTACGGTTTCACAATCCACATTACAACAGACACAACAAGCTCCATCATATATTATAATTTAGAGCTGAAACATCCTAGCATAAATATTCCTATATACCTATAGCATATATAGATTGGCCAGCATTTCTGATGCATCAACGGTCGCATAGGTATGCAGCTGTGCTGTATGTCACATTCGTAGATGAATAAGGGGTAACAGTGTATCTACTAAGTAGAAGACAAGTAAAATAAAGGTGGCACTATTGAAAAAAGTTACGGTTCCTCGCCGGGAATTGTATGCTGCGGATTAGTGGCCAAATTGGCTTGGATTTAATCACAACCTATTCGATGGCAAACATTTGTAGCAAACAGAGTAGCAGATATACAGGGGAATTTGAACAACGACAGGTGAAGCTATGTCAAATCTGAAGCTAACCCGTTGATTTAGCTTCAAGGGGTGTGGCCCTTCAGAATTAAGGAATGATATGCTATATTGGCAAGGCCCTAAGTGGCTTAGAAATCAAGTAATTTAACTTTAAACAACTTCATAAGGTAACAATCAAAACATTTTCAAGAAGGAATTGAAGATTTAAAAAATAAGAAACAAATAAAATAAAGAAGTAAGCTCAAAACTCTATCACCTTATTTGAAAAAAGGAATTTTTTGAGTTAGAGGACGTCTACAAGCTGCTAAGTTAGCCCATAATAAAAACATCCCATTATTATTGCCAAAGAAATCACATCGGACGAGGTTGATTGTGATGGATGCACTTTTAAAACTATTACATGGAGGTCATCTGCAAACTATGAACTACATTAGATCAAGACTCTAGTAAAGAAAACTCATGGATGTGTAACCTATTAATTATAAAGAGGCAGTATGAATAACCTCGTATGGGTGATTTACCGATAGATCGCCTCCAACCAGGTAGATCTTTTCAGACGAGTAGAGTACATTATGCTGGACCAAACCAAATAAGAACTTACAAAGGACGTGGTCATAAGTCTTATAAAAGCTACATAAATGTCTGTTTGTTTGTTTCGCAACTAAAGCTGTTAATTTAAAGGCAGTGAGTGATTTAACCATAGCACCATTCAGGAGATTTGTGGCTAAAAGAGGCAATTGCTGTGACTTATGGAGCGACAATGACACTAATTTTGTTTGCGCATGTTTTTTTTTTTGTGTTCCCTGTCCGGACGCTCTCAGGCCCGGCCCGCGATCTACAATAAAACGCATCCCCGGCGTAACCAGGGCTTATGTTCACTTTATTATTTAAGGGAGCTCTTACAATTTTTCTTAGGTCTACTACATTTCCATTCTTATTACTACTTTATTTAATACTATCTACTTTACATTGTTACTGGTTTCTATCTTAATCTATACACTTATTTACTATTTAATTACATTTTGCTTTTGTGTCTTACATGATATTCATACATTTTTGTTTTTTGCTTATGTTACTTACTTCTTGTTACTACTACTTATGTATTAAAACTTTATTTTTGATAGGACTATTACATTGTCTTATGTCTAGTACCTACATTCTCTTTCTTGCTTACTGTTTTATTTAGTGCTATTAAATTTATATAATTGCTAACTTACTCTATCTTAATCTATAACACTTATTTACTATTTCTATTAATTCTACTCTTATGTGTAACACCATATTATTATACTTTTGTTTTTACTTATTTTACTTATTTCTTATTATTACTTTAACTTCTAACGTTAGTATATTATTTGACTTTGTAATTTTCACTCTTAATGTCTACTATTCTTATCGAGAACTAATCTAATATATGCAACTATATATTATTTAGTTGTCTATTAAACACCCTATTTATTTCTATCTATTACTTTTTGTGCTATTACTTTACAATAGTCAATGAATATATTTCTCTTTTTGTCATCTTTCATTATTTGTGCTATATTCTCTACTTTTAGTTCTATTTGCAATTTGCCTTCTATTTCTGTTCGCAGGCTGGAATGGACTGGACACTCAAGAATTACATGCAGTATACCCTCACTGGCCGTCGGGTCGCAGATGCATGACGGACTCCCCTTGCATCGGAAACGATGCAGATACTCAGAGAATCCGCCATGCCCCGTCAATACTTGGACTATTACCGGATCGAGTTTTATTTTGCGCAATATTTTATGGGCCTCCACTGCGTCCGGGAAAAAGGTCTTCGTGATCGACCCTTTTTGGGTCGATTTGTACCTGATATTCCACAGGTCCTGCGTTTCAAGTCTTAGCTGCCGCTTAATATATGACTTGGGGCACCGGTCGTAATTTGGCCATGTTTGCGCATGTTAAGGAAGTTTACCTCTTGAAATAGTTGAGACTTTAGCAAATGATGGAACAGCTTGGCATTTTATTCCACCGAGGACTCAAAACTTCGGAGGCCTATGCGAAGCGGGAATAAAATGCAAAGTGCGATGGAAAACTAAGTTTAAAAGACTATAACTCTCATTGTTTAACCTATTTGTAGCCTAAATTATGTTATAAAATATTTTTTGTTCAGTGTTAGATTAACCTGTAATATTTCAATATTTGTCAAAAATAAACTTCTCTACGAAAAAATAGTAGATTTTACACCAACGGAGCAAAGTAATATTCTTCAGTAGAATCCTGAACGCAGCGAGGGATTCAAAGTACTTTGCTGGAGCCAAAAATATTTGCTCCTGAGTGATTCACTCTACTTTTCATCCTCCACTATGAGAACTCATTTTTCAAAACAAAACCATGAATTTCAATCAACAATCCGAACAAGCACTAGATGTTAAAAAATTCAAAACAATGAAATGTTCGAATTTTTTTTTAAGGAAAACAAAAAGGGCTGGATTTTTTTTCTTATTTTTCCTTAAGTAGTCATGAGCAAAGTCCACCCTCTAGTTCCCGCATATCGTTGAATTTTGGGACACGTTGTATAGATTGGAAGTGATCCTATGTTTGTGACCGCTTATCTCAGTAACGGCTGAACGGATTTTTATAGGACTTTCGCTGGGAGAGCTTATTATTCCAGAGTTCAACACCTATGCACGAAAGAAGTCGCGAGCACAACTAGTTAATAAATAAATTATTATTGTACAATTGAAGCGTGATATAAAAGTTGTTCTAAATCGTACAGTCACCTTAATTTTACTGTAGAATATAGAAGTTAATGTTTTAATCTTTCACTTAAACACTACTTATTTTGGGTGAAAAAAATATAGTTAAAACATAGCAATTATGAAGTTTCACTCAAGCGCGCCTAACATGCAAACTTTTTGTCATTTCCGATTAATGTTTCTAAACTAGACTAGACTAAACTAGATATTGTTAGTGACTTTGTTCACAAAATATTGTTAATATCAGTTGGTACATTTGAACAACAACGTTCAATCGTTGGAGGGTAGTGATAACTCGATGATATTCGGTCTGTGAAAAATACGCGATCGACTGTAAGGTCGCATTGTTCGATAATGGCATGGTGACAAACGTACCAGAATATTAAGTTTTATAAATAAACGATCAGAAAATATTAAACAAAACTATTACAAGTCGTTCGGATATTAACCTTAGTCATTTATTTCTTTTATAAACTAACAGAAATTGTTAAAATTTTACAGTTGTATCGGTAAGTGTTGGAAAACAGAATTAAAAATAAAATTTAAAACTATTAAATCTTAAAATTAAATATAAATTCGTTTTATTCAAATAAATAAACAGTATGGTGGTTGATATTTAGCCTACAATAGTGGTTGAGTGAGCTGTAGTCATGCACCTGGTCTGTGTGGTGTCGTGGCTGGTGGCCGCGTGCGCGGGTGCGCGTGCGCAGGAGGTGGTCCTCTACGACGCGTTCTTCGGGAATCCCCTCGCCAACAAGCGGAGCCAGTTCATCTCCAGAATAACCAACGGCACGGCGTATGATAAATAGTTTGTTTACAACACATATCACCCATTTCCTCAGTCGATATTTCACAAAAAAAACAGTCTCTTAATTGGCCCGAACTAGCTCCGGAGATAACTATAAAGAGAGAAGGGAAGTTGGTGCATCCTCCACCAATCTTTCCATCACAACGGAGACGTATAGACTTTTTATTAAATTTACCGATTCTGATTACCGATTCCTAAGTAATACTATAAACACACACGAAAACCAAACGCTAGAAACCGAACGTCTGAATACCGCAACATGTTGTGGGAGGCCTTTTGTGGTCTACGTGATAATTAATCTCACACTACAAAAAAGTAATTCTGCGACAACAAATGTGTCTAATCGAGTGTGTAACGTCAACGTATAATGACACGGATACACACGATATGTATTTGATCGCGATGATAAGAGGTTGACCGCTGCGGCGCAGGTTGTGCACGGTGGCCGTGCGGCCCTGCCGCAAGACCGAGGGCCGCCGCGTGGACGGCACCTGCACCAACCCGCACTTCCCGTCCCATGGAGCCGCCCTCACCCCCCTGCCGCGGCTGCTGCCGGCGCACTTTGGAACAGGTATGCTAAAAATAACCGATTGAAATAATAGTTCTGAAGTTATTTACTGGTTTTGATGAGTCTTTCCAAAAAGGACCATCTATTAAAATTACACACCTACTCCTTTGTTGAGTTTGACACTCCCATAGCCTAGTTGGGAATGATCTTATCTGGTTTAAAGTATTGGCCATTCAGGAATTGCTTGCAAGGCTCTTGTTCTATTCGGGTACAGAGGTTAAAGTATAGTCGGATTATCACCAATAATAATCTATCGCCATCGCTACCACCATCACGCCACCATGTATAGGTCACCAAATGAGTTTCCAAAACAGTAATGATACTTTGTAAAACTTCAGGCACTATTTTGAAGTGAAAACTTCTTACGGGACGGTAAGCCGCTTTGTTACGCAACTCGTTACAGCGTCAGTCTATCTGGCTTCACTTTCTTTCACGCATACGGCAGCGGAAGGTAGGTTGCTCCTCTCTCCCAAACCCACAGCGCTAGCTGTATTTCGAACAGACGCATTAAGTGATAACCTTAGTTTTTCTGAAGATAAACAATTTTAATATTAAATAGCTCATCGTAATCCACATTATGCACGTCATGACAGTTTAAGTTATCACCTCTGTCGCACGTTCCAAGAAGCACACGATTCTTTGCATGGATTTTAGCTTTCCATTAAAATTTTAATTTGGATAAAAATTATGTGTTTTTGCAGGCAATAGTCACAGACCTGCCTCAGACGGCAGCCCATTGCCGTCGACGCGACACATCAGAACCACGTTATTGGGCGACGGCCATTTTACCGATGAAACTTTCAGCTCCCTGGCCCCCGACGTTTTATATTTCTCTGCCATGGATAACGTGGATGTGATGTACGGGCGTAAGTATTTTTTTTTAATTGGGTTACAGGAATACTCGTCCTTGATCATTCTCCTCGTTTCTACTGGGTATGGCGTTAGGCGCCACCCAGAAGTAAATTTTCTTCGAGATGTTTGAGTTTAAAATTTTATATAGGCAAATAACAACCTTAAAGTTGAAACCTGTGTAAATTTTTTGTTCCTAAATGTTATTATATCTCGAAAATTGTTATAACATCCTTATTATCTAGATCGAGTTTCCCTGCAACTCAGTATATTTATACTATACTAGGTACTTGCGGCAAATATGTATAAACCGCATTCATTTGTACATTGTTTAATCTGAAATTATTTAATATTGATTTTAGCTTTAATGTGTTTTTACCATCTAATAAAATATTTTTCTTACGTACCTATTAAAATAAACGGGTGATAGATACTACGTTCTAGGTCTCACGTATTTTGTTATGCTTGATATACCACTGCAAGTGTAATATCGTAATACATTAGGGTGGTAAATTCCACTCATCGAATTTCCTTGATTCAACATGTATTGGACAAAGAAATTGGATGACTTTGAAAGATTTTGATGTTGTGGTAAAACTCCATTTCCATTCCTTTAAACGAAGTACCTATAATTCGATCCCACACTTTACAATATTTTATTTTCCTCTTATTATCTACATGTCGGAGCGCAGCCAAGTCTTGCGCAGATCTTTCAACGCCATCTATGGAGAATCACCGGAACTACTTGTGGAAACGTCAAACAGTTGTTTGGGCATGGTCGATAGTGGCGCCTGAGTTGACATGAGAAGCAGATCTGCGATGAACGATCATTCTGGATTGAGCTCTGAGACCGAGCAGACGTGTCGAACTCGCTGCCATACCGAACTTGCCGCGTTTCCAAGTTTAATCCGAATTAATCTTGCCTACTGTATACTACTAACTCTACTAACTGTATTGAAGTGTTAAAATAGACGTTTTAACTCAGGGTACAGGCTGTTATTTCGGATCGCCAGCCATGTTTAACCCATAGTATAACGACCGCCCGGACCGAGCCTCCGAGATACATATCACCTATATAGACTTTACATTTTTAGATCCTACTTTGTAGCGTTACCGCCATAATGTCCCCATTCACCTTATCTACTCAGTACAAACTTTCTTGCTTAAAATCTTAAAACAATAGCAGCACTCAAAGCCGCTAATAGTTCCTCCGTTTTCTTAAACTAACCAAATATTGGATAAAGATATTGGACGAGTGGAATTAGCACTCGTCAAAGAAATTTGACCAGTGTAATACCACCCTAAGGTACATATATCTACATTAATGTGCTATACATTAATTTGTATAATTGGTTAAGAAATAAATCTTACTCATAACTAACAGTAATACAACTTACATTTTGAATGAACCCCTCAGTTCAATACGGGGTCGTCAGCGATTGTTGCATTAACAACCAGATCCCGAACTTGGCTGATCCCCGCTGCATCCCCATACCGGTGCCGCAAGACGACCCCTTCCTGCGCCGCACCGGCATCAGGTGCATGAACCTCACTAAAGTGGAAACCTTCCAGGACTATGGATGCATGCCTAACACCATGCCACCCGAGAGAGTGAGTATTGCCGTCAGTGTTACATAAGCATGTCCGACGCGACCGAAAACCACTGACGACCTGAACGACGCAATGATTAACATGCCGGATTGGTGATCCATGGGTCCTGGGTTCGTTTCCCAGCGAGAGGGAGAATAGAATGATGAGGTTACCGTTCCCGGTCAGAGTGTATATCCTTGTCTTGTGTGTTGTTCACGGCACCCACGACACCGGGAATCCTAGCGCGGAGCAATGAGTGTGTAGCGTTATTTACCTTCACATTATTCGAGTTTATGTATCACATACACACTTTTAAAACATAGGTATATGTCAAGTTGTATTGCTACATCGTCTGTACGAGCTGTAAAAAAGAATCGTGCTGTTCCCACATTAGGAAAAATTCAATACTAGCGCTCGCCACAGCTCCATCGCCATACAAATACAAGAGCCTTTTATTTTCATCGTAGGAATTAGGTAGCGGATGGCCACAACTGTACTGTATATTTACTTACTACTTTCTTCAGCGCTGAAGCAAACAATGTACGATGTTTCAAACAAATTTTGAACACATATCGGTTCTTTAATTTAAGTGCAATTATTTATCGTTGCGAAAGCTTTCGATTTCAAACCAACCCGTACCCAAACCAATCTGCCCATGGAATCGATATATACATTATTAAAATGTATACTTTTCTGCAGTACAGCAGAGTGACTCCGTTACTGGATCTCTCAGTAGTTTATGGAAGCACGGAAGCAAGATCGAGGATGATCCGGAACAACACGGGCGGACTGCTGGCCTACAGGATGGAAGGGAACCGCGAGGTGCCCGCTGGACAGTCGCCTTTCTGTGTCAACAACAAACCGCCTGAAGTATCCTGCTATGACTATGGTTTGTCGAATTTCGTTAATTGTATTGTTAAATACCTATCACCAATACACAAGTTACACAATAAAACTGATTATTAGATGGAATGCCATCTAACAGCAATCCCGTTTATTTCTTATGTCCGTCCGTGTCTCATGTCCGTCTCCAGCTGTAGGAATACATTACTTTGAAACTTAATATTAAAATGAAAATACCCAGTTTGGGGAAAGCCGCAGACAAGATTACAAAGCCAGTGTAATTTACAAAAAAATAATATTTATTCAGGAGAAAGCTTCAACGGAAATACTCTGCCTGCCGCTTATCTCACAGCGATGTGGTTCTTCAGAGAGCACAACCGAATAGCTCGAGGGTTGGCCCTCATCAACCCATGCTGGGACGACGAAAAACTTTTTGAAACTGCCCGAAAGATTAACATCGCACAGTGGCAGTACATATTCTACTACGAACTAATTCCTGAATTTATTGGTAAGATGACCCTAAAGTTATTATGTTATTTATAATAGGAGATAATTAGTTAATGGGCATTGGAAGAAAATCACAAGGAATTTATGGACATTAACATGTTTATTTTACCAACAGGTCGTGAAAATGCGTTATCTTCTGGAATCATACATAATACGAAAGGCTTCGTCAACGATTTTGATCCCGAGTCTGCGCCAGGAGTTTATCGCGAGTACGCGCTGGGAATTCGATGGTTCCACATTTGTACTCCAGGATATTCGGAGTAAGTTACCGATGATCAATGAGTATTCGTTATTTTATCCCCATCACATTCGAGTTGCTCTTTGGAGTCCAAAGAAGGTAGTCAACAGCAGTGTTAACGGTATGCTTAAGAGTTTTCTATTCAGTTGAGCACAAAGCCATATCTTTAAATTTGATCACAACGACATCAAGACTATATCACTTAATTTGCTTGCATCCGAATGATATTTTACATGTTATTTTAAAATTTATCACAAAATATCGGGATTTCAATGTTCTCGGTGAATCAATTACTTGTAGTTACTGCATTCTGGAGGCTTCCATGGTCCGGTCCGTGGTACGGCTACTTACGAACAGCTGCAGCCATTTGTTTGTTTGCCCCATAGTAAGTGATGTCGTTGTATTTGATGACGTGTACATTTAAATAATCCTATGGTAATTATTGTGTAAAATTTGGTATAAATTGAAAAACAATTTCGTAACACACTTTGTGGACGTTATAAAAATAATTAAATTAACCATTTTGACAGTTTATACAGGAACCACACATACGTCGGCAGCAGAACTGTGGCGGACGATGAACTAAGGAGCGGTATTCTGGCGGTGAACAACACTGAAGCAGATCTCACTTTACGTAACCTCATCCAACCTGCTGATAAATTTGATTACGTAGTAGATCCAGATGTTCGTATCTTTCATATAACACAATCACTATTTAATAAATGCTCGGTTGGCAACAACCCATTAATGGCCCACTAATTTGTACGGGTTTCTCCTTATTACTGAGGACTCGTAGAGCAAAAGCCACCACGCTGCTACAGTGCGTATTGGGTTGAGTTAGTGACCTATCTAGTGTCGGAAGTTTTCAAGGCGCCCGAAGTCCTTCCGACATAGCTTAACGACTGCTATCTGTCGATAACAATCGGGACCGACAGCTTTACAACCAACATCCATCCAACTACTGAACTCGCCCCTATTTCTTAATTTTGTCAATCACTAAAGATCGAGGCAAGCCCCCGGGTATGGTATGATTATTAAAGTCTTGATAATAATTACAGATAGGCAATCGTGCCTTAGGCGAATATCATGCAGCTTCAGATATTGTCGCCGTTGACATGATGCGTGGTCGCGACGCTGGTCTTCCTCCGTACAATGAATACCGCAAGTTCTGTGGCATGAAACCTGCTAAAACATTTGAAGATTTCCACGACACTATTGATAAAGATGCAAGTATTTGTGAAGTATTTATGCGTATTATTTATAATTTTTTGATGGCAGGAAATATAAGAGCGTTAAACAAGCAGCAAACAGTTTTAACATCCATTGGATAACTTTCAACAGAAAGTAGAATACCTAAGCCGCTTATACGAGGATGTAGACGACGTGGAGCTGATGGTGGCGGTGTACAACGAGCGCATGATCCCGGGCGGCTACGTGGGGCCCACCCTGTACTGCATCATGACGCACAACCTGCTGCTGTGGAGGCACTCCGATAAGTTCTTCTTCGAGCATGGAGGGTTCCACGCTGCTTTTACTGAACGTGAGTTTTGTAACAGCTAATGAACACATGTACCATTCTTTCTGAGAAAAAAAAACTGATAGAACACAAATTTAACATTTGTACACAGGTCAACTGATGGAGGTGAAAAATACACGTATGGCCAGGATCATCTGTGATAATGGCGTAGATGTTACAGACATTCAGCCACATGCTTTTTTGAGGATACATAAGGGGTGCGTTACTTGTGAAATATTATAGAAACTGACAAAAAAATTGTAAATCTACAAAATGTGATTATGCTTATCATTCGAAATATATACTATTTTCCAGGAACGACTTCGTGCCATGTGCCCAGATTCCTGGCATAGACCTTACCGCGTGGGAAGATGAATTGACGTGTTTAGAGAAAGACCTCACTACAAATTAAAATGTTACGGAATCCGTTCTAATATTAGATTTTTTTTAATAAACATATTTTTCCTTCCTTTCTTTTTTTATTTATTCTTTTACAAATAAAATAGTATCTCTTGATTATTGATATCCAGTGCCAGACCCGGATACTGAACTACATTAAAAAATAACCAAAAACGTGCATTTTTCTTTATCACAGAATAGGCTATATCTTTTTTCCTGCACTAGATCTTGACTTGCTGCCATACAAAAAGTTTTAGTACTTTTTAAGACCTTTTTAATGAGATACATCATAAAGTGTTACAATACTTGGGACGAAACCGCCCGTTCTCCTTTGGCCTATAAAATTAATTCTTCCCGTAGGAAGTATGAGAATTCGAGCCAGAATGTGTTTGTTATCAGTTTAAAAGTGTTTTATGTGGCAAAAGTATCGTAAGTAAGCGGCACACGGCACGGCAGTGACGTACCTGATAATATGTAGATACTAGGTACCTACAAGTTGCCGATAAAAGTCACGAAGTAATAAAAATGGCAAAGGTCTACTAGCTCATGGCATGCCAATTCGACAGATATAAAAACTAACAAAAAGCGTTGGTTAATTACAGCAAACCACCTAAAACTTGATTTTCCATTAGTTATTTAGAAACGAGGTTAGAAAGCCTAGATAAAGCTTGGACATCTATGATGAAATCGTAGGTTGCATAGATGATATAAAGAGAGATAATTTAACTTATTTCAAGAAGTACACTTATTTTGATTGATGAAGAGATACATCAGTTATAAGATTTAAAGTCAAAGTTATCGGAAATTACGGTTTCACAATCCACATTACAACAGACACAACAAGCTCCATCATATATTATAATTTAGAGCTGAAACATCCTAGCATAACTATTCCTATATATAGCATATATAGATTGGCCAGCATTTCTGATGCATCAACGGTCGCATAGGTATGCAGCTGTGCTGTATGTCACATTCGTAGATGAATAAGGGGTAACAGTGTATCTACTAAGTAGAAGACAAGTAAAATAAAGGTGGCACTATTGAAAAAAGTTACGGTTCCTCGCTGGGAATTGTATGCTGCGGTATTAGTGGCCAAATTGGCTTGGATTTAATCACAACCTATTCGATGGCAAACATTTGTAGCAAACAGAGTACCAGATATACAGAGGAATTTGGACAACGACAGGTGAAGCTATGTCAAATCTGAAGCTAACCCGTTGATTTAGCTTCAAGGGGTGTGGCCCTTCAGAATTAAGGAATGATAATGCTATATTGGCAAGGCCCTGAGTGGGTTAGAAATCAAGAAATCTAACTTTAAACAACTTCATAAGGTTAGAACAATCAAAACATTTTCAAGAAGGAATTGAAGATTTAAAAAATAAGAAACAAATAAAATAAAGAAGTAAGCTCAAAGCTCTATGACCTTATTTGAAAAAAGGAATTTTTTGAGTTAGAGGACGTCTACAAGCTGCTAAGTTAGCCCATAATAAAAACATCCCATTATTATTGCCAAAGAAATCACATCGGACGAGGTTGATTGTGATGGATGCACTTTTAAAACTATTACATGGAGGTCATCTGCAAACTATGAACTACATTAGATCAAGACTCTAGTAAAGAAAACAACTCATGGAAGTGTAACCTATTAATTATAAAGAGGCAGTATGAATAACCTCGTATGGGTGATTTACCGATAGATCGCCTCCAACCAGGTAGATCTTTTCAGACGAGTAGAGTAGATTATGCTGGACCAAACCAAATAAGAACTTCCAAAGGACGTGGTCATAAGTCTTATAAAAGCTACATATGCCTGTTTGTTTGTTTCGCAACTAAAGCTGTTAATTTAAAGGCAGTGAGTGATTTAACCATAGCACCATTCAGGAGATTTGTGGCTAAAAGAGGCAATTGCTGTGACTTATGGAGCGACAATGGCACTAATTTTGTTTGCGCATATTAAGGAAGTTTACCTCTTGAAATAGTTGAGACTTTAGCAAATGGGAACAGCTTGGCATTTAATTCCACCGAGGACTCAAAACTTCGGAGGGCTATGCGAAGCGGGAATAAAATGCAAAGTGCGATGGAAAACAAGTTTAAAAAAATATAACTCTCATTGTTTCACCTATTTGTAGCCTAAATTATGTTATAAAATATTTTTTGTTCAGTGTTAGATTAACCTGTAATATTTCAATATTTGTCAAAAATAAACTTCTCTACGAAAAAATAGTAGATTTTATACCAACGGAGCAAAGTAATATTCTTCAGTAGAATCCTGAACGTAGCGAGGGATTCAAAGTAATTTGCTGGAGCCAAAAATATTTGCTCCTGAGTGATTCACTCTACTTTTCATCCCCCACTATGAGAACTCATTTTTCAAAACAAAACCATGAATTTCAATCAACAATCCGAACAAGCACTAGATGTTAAAAAATTCAAAACAATGAAATGTTCGAAATTTTTTTTAAGGAAAACAAAAAGGGCTGGATTTTTTTTCTTATTTTTCCTTAAGTAGTCATGAGCAAAGTCCACCCTCTAGTTCCCGCATATCGTTGAATTTTGGGACACGTTGTATAGATTAGAAGTGATCCTATGTTTGTGACCGCTTATCTCAGTAACGGCTGAACGGATTTTTATAGGACTTTCGCTGGGAGAGCTTATTATTCCAGAGTTCCCGTAGAACACCTATGCACGAAAGAAGTCGCGAGCACAACTAGTTAATAAATAAATTATTATTGTACAATTGAAGCGTGACATAAAAGTTGTTCTAAATCGTACAGTCACCTTAATTTTACTGTAGAATATAGAAGTTAATGTTTTAATCTTTCACTTAAACACTCTACTTATTTTGGGTGAAAAAAATATAGTTAAAACATAGTAATTATGAAGTTTCACTCTGGCGCGCCTAACATGCAAACTTTTTGTCATTTCCGATTAATGGTTCTAAACTAGACTAAACTAGATATTGTTAGTGAATTTGTTCACAAAATATTGTTAATATCAGTTGGTACATTTGAACAACAACGTTCAATCGTTGGAGGGTAGTGATAACTCGATGATATTCGGTCTGTGAAAAATACGCGATAGACTGTAAGGTCGCATTGTTCGATAATGGCATGGTGACAAACGTACCAGAATATTAAGTTTTATAAATAAACGATCAGAAAATATTAAACAAAACTATTACAAGTCGTTCGGATATTAACCTTAGTCATTTATTTCTTTTATAAACTAACAGAAATTGTTACAATTTTACAGTTGTATAGGTAAGTGTTGGAAAACAGAATTAAAAATAAAATTTAAAACTATTAAATCTTAAAATTAAATATAAGTTCGTTTTATTCAAATAAATAAACAGTGTGGTGGTTGATATTTAGCCTACAATAGTGGTTGAGAGAGCTGTAGTCATGCACCTGGTCTGTGTGGTGTCGTGGCTGGTGGCCGCGTGCGCGGGTGCGCGTGCGCAGGAGGTGCTCCTCTACGACGCGTACTTCGGGAATCCCCTCGCCGACAAGCGGAGCCAGTTCATCGCCAGAATAACCAACGGCACGGCGTATGATAAATAGTTTGTTTACAACACATATCACCCACTTCCTCAGTCGATATTTCACAAAAAAACAGTCTCTTAATTGGCCCGAACTAGCTCCGGAGATAACTATAAAGAGAGAAGGGAAGTTGGTGCATCCTCCACCAATCTTTCCATCACAACGGAGACATATAGACTTTTTATTAAATTTACCGATTCTGATTACCGATTCCTAAGTAATACTATAAACACACACGAAAACCAAACGCTAGAAACCGAACGTCTGAATACCGCAACATGTTGTGGGAGGCCTTTTGTGGTCTACGTGATAATTAATCTCACACTACAAAAAAGTAATTCTGCGACAACAAATGTGTCTAATCGAGTGTGTAACGTCAACGTATAATGACACGGATACAAACGATATGTATTTGATCGCGATGTTAAGAGGTTGACCGCTGCGGCGCAGGTCGTGCACGGTGCCCGTGCGGCCCTGCCGCAAGACCGAGGGCCGCCGCGTGGACGGCACCTGCACCAACCCGCACTTCCCGTCCCATGGAGCCATCCTCACCCGCCTGCCGCGGCTGCTGCCGGCGCACTTTGGAACAGGTATGCTAATAATTAACCGATTGAAATAATAGTTCTACAGTTATTTACTGGTT
This sequence comes from Hesperia comma, assembly GCA_905404135.1. Lineage (NCBI taxonomy): Eukaryota > Metazoa > Arthropoda > Insecta > Lepidoptera > Hesperiidae > Hesperia > Hesperia comma. The sequence continues at coordinate 22,592,786 of FR990014.1, read as the reverse complement.
TCGACGAGTCTTTCCAAAAAGAAGCATCTATTAACATTACACACCTACTCCTTTGTTGAGTTTGACACTCCCATAGCCTAATCGGGAATGATCTTATCTGGTTTAAAGTATTGGCCATTCAGGAATTGCTTGCAAGACTCTTGTTCTATTCGGGTACAGAGGTTTTGCTACCATTGAGGACTAAGACGAAAGTGTCTAAAAAAGTATAGTCGGATTATCACCAATAATAATCATTGCCACCACCATCACGCCACCGTGTATAGGTCACCGAATGAGTTTCCAAAACAGTAATGATACTATGTAAAACTTCAGGCACTATTTTGAAGTGATAACTTCTTACGGGACGGTAAGCCGCTTTGTTACGCAACTCGTTACGGCGCCAGTCTGTCTGGCTTCCCTTTCTTCCACGCATACGGCAGCGGAAGGTAGGTTGCTCCTCTCTCCCGAACCTACAGCGTTAGCTGTATTTCGAACAGACGCATTAAGTAATAACCTTAGTTTTTCTGAAGATAAACAATTTTAATATTAAATAGCTCATCGTAATCCACATTATGCACGTCATGACAGTTTAAGTTATCACCTCTGTCGCACGTTCCAAGAAGCACACGATTCTTTGCATGGATTTTAGCTTTCCATTAAAATTTTAATTTGGATAAAAATTATGTGTTTTTGCAGGCAATAGCCACAGACCTGCCTCAGACGGCAGCCCATTGCCGTCGACGCGACACATCAGAACCACGTTATTGGGCGACGGCCATTTTACCGATGAAACTTTCAGCTCCCTGGCCCCCGACGTTTTATATTTCTCTGCCATGGATAACGTGGATGTGATGTACGGGCGTAAGTATTTTTTTTTAATTGGGTTACAGGAATACTCGTCCTTGATCATTCTCCTCGTTTCTACTGGGTATGGCGTTAGGCGCCACCCACGAGTTAATTTTCTTTGAGATGTTTGAGTTTAAAATTTTATATAGGCAAATAACAACCTTAAAGTTGAAACCTATGTAAAGTTTTTGTTCCTAAATGTTATTATATCTCGAAAATTGTTATAACATCCTTATTATCTAGATCGAGTTTCCCTGCAACTCAGTATATTTATACTATACTACTTGCGGCAAATATGTATAAACCGCATTCATTTGTACATTGTTTAATCTGAAATTATTTAATATTGATTTTAGCTTTAATGTGTTTTTACCATCTAATAAAATATTTTTCTTACGTACCTATTAAAATAAACGGGTGATAGATACTACGTTCTAGGTCTCACGTATTTTGGTATGCTTGATATACCACTGCAAGTGTAATATCGTAATACATTAGGGTGGTAAATTCCACTCATCGAATTTCCTTGATTCAACATGTATTGGACAAAGAAATTGGATGACTTTGAAAGATTTTGATGTTGTGGTAAAACTCCATTTCCATTCCTTTAAACGAAGTACCTATAATTCGATCCCACACTTTACAATATTTTATTTTCCTCTTATTATCTACATGTCGGAGCGCAGCCAAGTCTTGCGCAGATCTTTCAACGCCATCTATGGAGAATCACTGGAACTACTTGTGGAAACGTCAAACAGTTGTTTGGGCATGGTCGATAGTGGCGCCTGAGTTGACATGAGAAGCAGATCTGCGATGAACGATCATTCTGGATTGAGCTCTGAGACCGAGCAGACGTGTCGAACTCGCTGCCATACCGAACTTGCCGCGTTTCCAAGTTTAATCCGAATTAATCTTGCCTACTGTATACTACTAACTCTACTAACTGTATTGAAGTGTTCAAATAGACGTTTTAACTCAGTGTACAGGCTGTTATTTCGGATCGCCAGCCATGTTTAACCCATAGTATAACGACCGCCCGGACCGAGGCTCCGAGATACATATCACCTATATAGACTTTACATTTTTAGATCCTACTTTGTAGCGTTACCGCCATGATGTCCCGTCCCCACTCGCCGTATCTACTCAGTACAAACTTTTTTTCGTCCAGTATTTTGCTTAAAATCTTACAACAATAGCAGCACTCAAAGCCGCTAATAGTTCCTCCGTTTTCTCAAACTAACCAAATATTGGATAAAGATATTGGACGAGTGGAATTAGCACTCGTCAAAGAAATTTGACCAGTGTAATACCACCCTAAGGTACATATATCTACATTAATGTGCTATACATTAATTTGTATAATTGGTTAAGAAATAAATCTTACTCATAACAGTAATACAACTTACATTTTGAATGAACCCCTCAGTTCAATACGGGGTCGTCAGCGACTGTTGCATTAACAACCAGATCCCGAACTTGGCTGATCCCCGCTGCATCCCCATACCGGTGCCGCAAGACGACCCCTTCCTGCGCCGCACCGGCATCAGGTGCATGAACCTCACTAAAGTGGAAACCTTCCAGGACTATGGATGCATGCCTAACACCATGCCACCCGAGAGAGTGAGTATTGCCGTCAGTGTTACTTAAGCATGTCCGACGCGACCGAAAACCACTGACGACCTGAACGACGCAATGATTAACATGCCGGATTGGTGATCCATGGGTCCTGGGTTCGTTTCCCAGCGAGAGGGACAATAGAATGATGAGGTTACCGTTCCCGGTTAGAGTGTATGTCCTTGTCTTGTGTGTTGTTCACGGCACTCACGACACCGGGAATCCTAGCGCGGAGTTATGAGTGTGTAGCGTTATTTACCTTCACACATAGATGTAGCATACACTGACGTTTAGATAATTAATCTATGCCTTCACATTATTCGAGTTTATGTATCACATAGACACTTTTAAAACATAGGTATATGTCAAGTTGTATTGCTACATCGTCTGTACGAGCTGTAAAAAAGAATCGTGCTGCTCCCACATTAGGAAAAATGTCAGTTCAATACTAGCGCTCGCCACAGCTCCATCGCCATACAAATACAAGAGCCTTTTATTTTCATCGTAGGAATTAGGTAGCGGATGGCCACAACTGTACTGTATATTTACTTACTACTTTCTTCAGCGCTGAAGCAAACAATGTACGATGTTTCAAACAAATTTTGAACACATATCGGTTCTTTAATTTAAGTGCAATTATTTATCGTTGCGAAAGCTTTCGATTTCAAACCAACCCGTACGCAAACCAATCTGCCCATGAAATCGATATATACATTATTAAAATGTATACTTTTCTGCAGTACAGCAGAGTGACTCCGTTACTGGATCTCTCAGTAGTTTATGGAAGCACGGAAGCAAGATCGAGGATGATCCGGAACAACACGGGCGGCCTCCTGGCCTACAGGATGGAAGGGAACCGCGAGGTGCCCGCAGGACAGTCGCCTTTCTGTGTCACCAACAAACCGCCTGAAGTATCCTGCTATGACTATGGTTTGTCCAATTTCTTTAATTGTATTGTTAAATACCTATCACCAATACACAACTTACACAATAAAACTGATTATTAGATGGAATGCCATCTAACAGCAATTCCGCTTATTACTTATGTCCGTCCATGTCTCATGTCCGTCCATGTCTCATGTCCGTCTCCAGCTGTAGGAATACATTACTTTGAAATTTACTATTAAAATGAAAATACCCAGTTTGGGGAAAGCCGCAGACAAGATTACAAAGCCAGTGTAATTTACAAAAAATAATATTTATTCAGGAGAAAGCTTCAACGGAAATACTCTGCCTGCCGCTTATCTCACAGCGATGTGGTTCTTCAGAGAGCACAACCGAATAGCTCGAGCGTTGGCCCTGATCAACCCGTGCTGGGATGACCAGCAACTTTTTGAAACTGCCCGAAAAATTAACATCGCGCAGTGGCAGTACATATTCTACTACGAACTAATTCCTGAATTTTTTGGTAAGATAACGCTGAAGTTATTATGTTATTTATAACAAGAGATAATTAGTTACTGGGCATTGGAAGAAAATAACAAGGAATTTATGGACATGAATGCTCGATTCACACATATCAGTGAAGTCACCGTTCCGTCACAGTACCGGCAAATCTTTCATACATTCTCGGCATTGTCAGTGCAGTGTCAGTGCTGATAATGCAGAGATACCGGCAATACTGTGACGGAACAGTGACTTCACTGATATGTGTGAATCGAGCTTAACATGTTTATTTTACCAACAGGTCGTGAAAATGCGTTATCTTCTGGAATCATACATAATACGAAAGGCTTCGTCAACGATTTTGATCCCAAGTCTGCGCCAGGAGTTTATCGCGAGTACGCGCTGGGAATTCGATGGTTCCACACTGGTACTCCAGGATATTCGGAGTAAGTTACCAATGATCAACGATTATCCCCATCACATCATCATCTTCTGAGCACAAAATCATATCTTTAAATTTGGTCACAACGACATCAAGCCTATTAGATAATTCAAATCAAATCAAATCACTATTTATTGCACTCAACGGGTACAATTTTGGTCTTAAATCTAGTAATACATAATTCCTCCGTACATGCCCAATAGGTGTGCAATTTGTTGGTCCCTGTGATTGATAAAAGTGAAATTGAATTAATTTTGTTTTTCATTAAGCCATTGAATGTTATTTATCAGAGCAGATATTGTTACATTTTCATAAGACGATATGTTTGTTCCTCTTACTATTAGAGTAGAGTCGACCGCGTAAAGAACCATTTTCTGAGACGTACTATTTGGGAAATAATTGATATAATATAAATAATAAGGGACCTAAAATTCTGCCTTGAAGCACTCCATACTGTAAACATCGGGTTAGAGACTATATTTTTTACATCTTAAAATTTTATCACAAACACTTTTGTTACACACTTTATGGATGTTATAAAAAATAATTAAATTAACCATGACGACAGTTTATACAGGAACCACACATACGTCGGCAGCAGAACTGTGACAGATGATGAATTAAGGAGCGGTATTCTGGCGGTGAACAACACTGAAGCAGATCTCACTTTACGCCAACTCATCCAGCCTGCTGATAAATTTGATTACGTAGTAGATCCAGATGTTCGTATCTTTCATATAACACAATCACTATTTAATAAATGCTCGGTTGGCAACAACCCAATAATATCCCACTAACCTGTACGGGTTTCTCCTTATTATTGAGGAGGCCTAGAGCATAAACCACCACGCTGCTACAGCGCGTATTGGATTGAGTTAGTGGCCTATTTTTCCGAATGCCTTCTGACGTGGGTTAACGACTGCTATCTGTCGATAACAATCGGGACCGACAGCTTTACCTCCAAAGCACGGAATCGCTCAAGAAATTTTGCCACTAACGATCACCCATCCAACTACTGAACTCGCCCCTATTGCTTAACTTTGTCAATCACTAAGGATCGATGCAAGCCCCCGAGTATTGTATGATTATTAAAGTCTTGACAATAATTACAGATAGGCAATCGTGCCATAAACGAACATCAAGCAGCTTGCGATGTTGTCGCCATTGACATGATGCGTGGTCGCGACGCTGGTGTTCCTCCGTACAATGAATACCGCAAGTTCTGTGGCATGAAACATGCTAAAACATTTGAAGATTTCCACGACACTATTGATAAAGATGCAAGTATTTGTGAAGTATTTATAAATGCTTATTATTTATAATTTTTTGATGTCAGGAAATATAAGAGCGTTAAACAAGCAGCAAACAGTTTTAACATCCATTGGATAACTTTCAACAGAAAGTAGAATACCTAAGCCGCTTATACGAGGACGTAGACGACGTGGAGCTGATGGTGGCGGTGTACAACGAGCGCCTGATCCCGGGCGGCTACGTGGGGCCCACCCTGTACTGCATCATGACGCACAACCTGCTGCTGTGGAGGCACTCCGATAAGTTCTTCTTCGAGCATGGAGGGTTCCACGCTGCTTTTACTGAACGTGAGTTTTGTAACAGCTAATGAACACATGTACCATTCTTTCTGAGAAAAAAACTGATAGAACACAAATTTAACTTTTATACACAGGTCAACTGATGGAGGTGAAAAATACACGTATGGCCAGGATCATCTGTGATAGTGGCGTGGATGTTACAGACATTCAGCCACATGCTTTTTTGAGGATACATAAGGGGTGCGTTATTTGTGAAATATTACAGAAACTGACAAAAAAATTGTTAATCTACAAAATGTGATTATGCTTATCATTCGAAATATATACTATTTTCCAGGAACGACTTCGTGCCATGTGCCCAGATTCCTGGCATAGACCTTACCGCGTGGGAAGATGAATTGACGTGTTTAGAGAAAGACCTCACTACAAATTAAAATGTTATGGAATCCGTTCTAATATTAGATTTTTTTAAATAAACATATTTTTCCTTGCTTTCTTTTTTTATTTATTCTTTTACAAATAAAATAATATCTCTTGATTATTAATATCCAGTGCCAGACCCGGATACTGAACTACATTAAAAAATAACTAAAACGTGCATTTTGCTTTATCACAGAATAGGCTATATCTTTTTTCCTGCACTAGATCCTGACTTGCTGCCATACAAAAAGTTTTAGTACTTTTTTAGACCTTTTTAATGACGTATACATCATAAAGTGTTACAATACTTGGGACGAAACCGCCCATTCTCCTTTGGCCTATAAAATTAATTCTTCCCGTAGGAAGTATGAGAATTCGAGCCGGAATGTGTTTGTTATAAGTTTAAAAGTGTTTTATGTGGCAAAAGTATCGTAAGTAAGCGGCACACGGCACGGCAGTGACGTACCTAATAATATGTAGATACTACCTACAAGTTGCCGATAAAAGTCACGAAGTAATAAAAATGGCAAAGGTCGACTAGCTCATGGCATGCCAATTCGACAGATATAAAAACTAACAAAAAGCGTTGGTTAATTATTGCAAACCACCTAAAACTTGATTTTCCATTAGTTATTTAGAAACGAGGTTAGAAAGCCTAGATAAAGCTTGGACATCTATGATGAAATCGTAGGTTGCATAGATGATATAAAGAGAGATAATTTAACTTATTTCAAGAAGTACACTTATTTTGATTGATGAAGAGATACATCAGTTATAAGATTTAAAGTCAAAGTTATCGGAAATTACGGTTTCACAATCCACATTACAACAGACACAACAAGCTCCATCATATATTATAATTTAGAGCTGAAACATCCTAGCATAAATATTCCTATATATAGCATATATAGATTGGCCAGCATTTCTGATGCATCAACGGTCGCATAGGTATGCAGCTGTGCTGTATGTCACATTCGTAGATGAATAAGGGGTAACAGTGTATCTACTAAGTAGAAGACAAGTAAAATAAAGGTGGCACTATTGAAAAAAGTTACGGTTCCTCGCCGGGAATTGTATGCTGCGGTATTAGTGGCCAAATTGGCTTGGATTTAATCACAACCTATTCGATGGCAAACATTTGTAGCAAACAGAGTAGCAGATATACAGAGGAATTTGAACAACGACAGGTGAAGCTATGTCAAATCTGAAGCTAACCCGTTGATTTAGCTTCAAGGGGTGTGGCCCTTCAGAATTAAGGAATGATATGCTATATTGGCAAGGCCCTAAGTGGCTTAGAAATCAAGTAATTTAACTTTAAACAACTTCATAAGATTAGAACAATCAAAACATTTCCAAGAAGGAATTGAAGATTTAAAAAATAAGAAACAAATAAAATAAAGAAGTAAGCTCAAAACTCTATCACCTTATTTGAAAAAAGGAATTTTTTGAGTTAGAGGACGTCTACAAGCTGCTAAGTTAGCCCATAATAAAAACATCCCATTATTATTGCCAAAGAAATCACATCGGACGAGGTTGATTGTGATGGATGCACTTTTAAAACTATTACATGGAGGTCATCTGCAAACTATGAACTACATTAGATCAAGACTCTAGTAAAGAAAACAACTCATGGATGTGTAACCTATTAATTATAAAGAGGCAGTATGAATAACCTCGTATGGGTGATTTACCGATAGATCGCCTCCAACCAGGTAGATCTTTTCAGACGAGTAGAGTAGATTATGCTGGACCAAACCAAATAAGAACTTCCAAAGGACGTGGTCATAAGTCTTATAAAAGCTACATATGCCTGTTTGTTTGTTTCGCAACTAAAGCTGTTAATTTAAAGGCAGTGAGTGATTTAACCATAGCACCATTCAGGAGATTTGTGGCTAAAAGAGGCAATTGCTGTGACTTATGGAGCGACAATGGCACTAATTTTGTTTGCGCATGTTAAGGAAGTTTATCTCTTGAAATAGTTGAGACTTTAGCAAATGGGAACAGCTTGGCATTTAATTCCACCGAGGACTCAAAACTTCGGAGGGCTATGCGAAGCGGGAATAAAATGCAAAGTGCGATGGAAAACTAAGTTTAAAAAAATATAACTCTCATTGTTTCACCTATTTGTAGCCTAAATTATGTTATAAAATATTTTTTTTCAGTGTTAGATTAACCTGTAATATTTCAATATTTGTCAAAAATAAACTTCTCTACGAAAAAATAGTAGATTTTATACCAACGGAGCAAAGTAATATTCTTCAGTAGAATCCTGAACGTAGCGAGGGATTCAAAGTACTTTGCTGGAGCCAAAAATATTTGCTCCTGAGTGATTCACTCTACTTTTCATCCCCCACTATGAGAACTCATTTTTCAAAACAAAACCATGAATTTCAATCAACAATCCGAACAAGCACTAGATGTTAAAAAATTCAAAACAATGAAATGTTCGAAATTTTTTTTAAGGAAAACAAAAAGGGCTGGATTTTTTTTCTTATTTTTCCTTAAGTAGTCATGAGCAAAGTCCACCCTCTAGTTCCCGCATATCGTTGAATTTTGGGACACGTTGTATAGATTGGAAGTGATCCTATGTTTGTGACAGCTTATCTCAGTAACGGCTGAACGGATTTTTATAGGACTTTCGTTGGGAGAGCTTATTATTCCAGAGTTCCCGTAGAACACCTATGCACGAAAGAAGTCGCGAGCACAACTAGTTAATAAATAAATTATTATTGTACAATTGAAGCGTGACATAAAAGTTGTTCTAAATCGTACAGTCACCTTAATTTTACTGTAGAATATAGAAGTTAATGTTTTAATCTTTCACAACACTCTACTTATTTTGGGTGAAAAAAATATAGTTAAAACATAGCAATTATGAAGTTTCACTCAAGCGCGCCTAACATGCAAACTTTTTGTCATTTCCGATTAATGGTTCTAAACTAGACTAGACTAAACTAGATATTGTTAGTGACTTTGTTCACAAAATATTGTTAATATCATTTGGTACATTTGAACAACAACGTTCAATCGTTGGAGGGTTGTGATAACTCGATGATATTCGGTCTGTGAAAAATACGCGATAGACTGTAAGGTCGCATTGTTCGATAATGACATGTTGACAAACGTACCAGAATATTAAGTTTTATAAATAAACGATCAGAAAATATTAAACAAAACTATTACAAGTCGTTCGGATATTAACCTTAGTCATTTATTTCTTTTATAAACTAACAGAAATTGTTACAATTTTACAGTTGTATAGGTAAGTGTTGGAAAACAGAATTAAAAATAAAATTTAAAACTATTAAATCTTAAAATTAAATATAAATTCGTTTTATTCAAATAAATAAACAGTGTGGTGGTTGATATTTAGCCTACAATAGTGGTTGAGTGAGCTGTAGTCATGCACCTGGTCTGTGTGGTGTCGTGGCTGGTGGCCGCGTGCGCGGGTGCGCGTGCGCAGGAGGTGGTCATCTACGACGCGTTCTTCGGGAATCCCCTCGCCAACAAGCGGAGCCAGTTCATCGCCAGAATAACCAACGGCACGGCGTATGATAAATAGTTTGTTTACAACACATATCACCCACTTCCTCAGTCGATATTTCACAAAAAAAACAGTCTCTTAATTGGCCCGAACTAGCTCCGGAGATAACTATAAAGAGAGAAGGGAAGTTGGTGCATTCTCCACCAATCTTTCCATCACAACGGAGACATATAGACTTTTTATTAAATTTACCGATTCTGATTACCGATTCCTAAGTAATACTATAAACACACACGAAAACCAAACGCTAGAAACCGAACGTCTGAATACCGCAACATGTTGTGGGAGGCCTTTTGTGGTCTACGTGATAATTAATCTCACACTACAAAAAAGTAATTCTACGACAACAAATGTGTCTAATCGAGTGTGTAACGTCAACGTATAATGACACGGATACACACGATATGTATTTGATCGCGATGTTAAGAGGTTGACCGCTGCGGCGCAGGTCGTGCACGGTGGCCGTGCGGCCCTGCCGCAAGACCGAGGGCCGCCGCGTGGACGGCACCTGCACCAACCCGCACTTCCCGTCCCATGGAGCCGCCCTCACCCCCTTGCCGCGGCTGCTGCCGGCGCACTTTGGAACAGGTATGCTAAAAATTAACCGATTGAAATAATAGTTCTACAGTTATTTACTGGTTTCGACGAGTCTTTCCAAAAAGAAGCATCTATTAACATTACACACCTACACCTTTGTTGAGCTTGACACACCCACTCCTCTCTCCCGAACCCACAGCGTTAGCTGCATTTCGAACAGACGCATTAAGTAATAACCTTAGTTTTTCTGAAGATAAACAATTTTAATATTAAATAGCTCATCGTAATCCACATTATGCACGTCATGACAGTTTAAGTTATAACCGCACGTTCCAAGAAGCACACGATTCTTTGCATGGATTTTAGCTTTCCATTAAAATTTTAATTTGTATAAAAATTATGTGTTTTTGCAGGCAATAGTCACAGACCTGCCTCAGACGGCAGCCCATTGCCGTCGACGCGACACATCAGAACCACGTTATTGGGCGACGGCCATTTTACCGATGAAACTTTCAGCTCCCTGGCCCCCGACGTTTTATATTTCTCTGCCATGGATAACGTGGATGTGATGTACGGGCGTAAGTATTTTTTTTTTATTGGGTTACAGGAATACTCGTCCTTGATCATTCTCCTCGTTTCTACTGGGTATGGCGTTAGGCGCCACCCACAAGTTATTTTTCTTTGAGATGTTTGAGTTTAAAATTTTATATAGGCAAATAAATAACAACCTTAAAGTTGAAACCTATGTAAAGTTTTTGTTCCTAAATGTTATTATATCTCGAAAATTGTTATAACATCCTTATTATCTAGATCGAGTTTCCCTGCAACTCAGTATATTTATACTATACTACTTGCGGCAAATATGTATAAACCGCATTCATTTGTACATTGTTTAATCTGAAATTATTTAATATTGATTTTAGCTTTAATGTGTTTTTAACATCTAATAAAATATTTTTCTTACGTACCTATTAAAATAAACGGGTGATAGATAAGTACTACGTTCTAGGTCTCACGTATTTTGGTATACTTGATATACCACTGCAAGTGTAATATCGTAATACATTAGGGTGGTAAATTCCACTCATCGAATTTCCTTGATTCAACATGTATTGGACAAAGAAATTGGATGACTTTGTCCAGTTTATGAAAAACAGTGATATTTGATCAAAGATTTTGATGTTGTTGTAAAACTCCATTTCCATTCCTTTAAACGAAGTACCTATAATTCGATCCCACACTTTACAATATTTTATTTTCCTCTTATTATCTACATGTCGGAGCGCAGCCAAGTCTTGCGCAGATCTTTCAACGCCATCTATGGAGAATCACCGGAACTACTTGTGGAAACGTCAAACAGTTGTTTGGGCATGGTCGATAGTGGCGCCTGAGTTGACATGAGAAGCAGATCTGCGATGAACGATCATTCTGGATTGAGCTCTGAGACCGAGCAGACGTGTCGAACTCGCTGCCATACCGAACTTGCCGCGTTTCCAAGTTTAATCCGAATTAATCTTGCCTACTGTATACTACTAACTCTACTAACTGTATTGAAGTGTTCAAATAGACGTTTTAACTCAGTGTACAGGCTGTTATTTCGGATCGCCAGCCATGTTTAACCCATAGTATAACGACCGCCCGGACCGAGCCTCCGAGATACATATCACCTACTATATAGACTTTACATTTTTAGATCCTACTTTGTAGCGTTACCGCCATAATGTCCCCACTCACCTTATCTACTCAGTACAAACTTTCTTGCTTAAAATCTTAAAACAATAGCAGCACTCAAAGCCGCTAATAGTTCCTCCGTTTTCTTAAACTAACCAAATATTGGATAAAGATATTGGACGAGTGGAATTAGCACTCGTCAAAGAAATTTGACCAGTGTAATACCACCCTAAGGTACATTAATTTGTATAATTGGTTAAGAAATAAATCTTACTCATAACTAACAGTAATACAACTTACATTTTGAATGAACCCCTCAGTTCAATACGGAGTCGTCAGCGACTGTTGCATTAACAACCAGATCCCGAACTTGGCTGATCCCCGCTGCATCCCCATACCGGTGCCGCAAGACGACCCCTTCCTGCGCCGCACCGGCATCAGATGCATGAACCTCACTAAAGTGGAAACCTTCCAGGACTATGGATGCATGCCTAACACCATGCCACCCGAGAGAGTGAGTATTGCCGTCAGTGTTACATAAGCATGTCCGACGCGACCGAAAACCACTGACGACCTGAACGACGCAATGATTAACATGCCGGATTGGTGATCCATGGGTCCTGGGTTCGTTTCCCAGCGAGAGGGAGAATAGAATGATGAGGTTACCGTTCCCGGTCAGAGTGTATGTCCTTGTCTTGTGTGTTGTTCACGGCACCCACGACACCGGGAATCCTAGCGCGGAGCTATGAGTGTGTAGCGTTATTTACCTTCACACATAGATGTAGCATACACTGACGTTTAGATAATAAATCTATGCCTTCACATTATTCGAGTTTATGTATCACATACACACTTTTAAAACATAGGTATATGTCAAGTTTAAAGATTTAAAGATTTATTTATCAACCAAAAACAGATTTACAATTGTAATGTTCGTAAACAGCAGCAATAGTATAAACTGTGTCGCTACTGTTTACGCCCACCTCGGAGTACTTACAATAAACCTATTAAACTATTATTATAATACTTAGGTTTGTTACAATATATTTTGCAAGTTGTGTTAAGTAAATTATATGTATGCGTGTTTGCATTGTATGTGCTGAGCATAGGAGTGTTCAAATTCGAGTATGCGTGTGTATGTGTGTGTGAGTGTGTGTGTATGTGTGTGTGTGTGTGTATGTGTATGTTCATTCATATTATATAGGTACAGTAGAAATAAGTAATTCAGTCTCATCATATGTTAGATTTTGCAAGAAATCAGTTAATTTTGATTTACATTCACGATTAGTGAGTGGATATATATTTATGATTTTATTTACTTTATTGTATAGTTGTATTGCTACATCATCTGTACGAGCTGTAAAAAAGAATCGTGCTACTCCCACATTAGGAAAAATGTCAGTTCAATACTAGCGCTCGCCACAGCTCCATCGCCATACAAATACAAGAGCCTTTTATTTTCATCGTAGGAATTAGGTAGCGGATGGCCACAACTGTACTGTATATTTACTTACTACTTTCTTTAGCGCTGAAGCAAACAATGTACGATGTTTCAAACAAATTTTGAACACATATTGGTTCTTTAATTTAAGTGCAATTATTTATCGTTGCGAAAGCTTTCGATTTCAAACCAACCCGTACGCAAACCAATCTGCCCATGAAATCGATATATACATTATTAAAATGTAAACTTTTCTGCAGTACAGCAGAGTGACTCCGTTACTGGATCTCTCAGTAGTTTATGGTAGCACGGAAGCAAGATCGAGGATGATCCGGAACAACACGGGTGGACTGCTGGCCTACAGGATGGAAGGGAACCGCGAGGTGCCCGCGGGACAGTCGCCTTTCTGTGTCACCAACAAACCGCCTGAAGTATCCTGCTATGACTATGGTTTGTCCAATTTCTTTAATTGTATTGTTAAATACCTATCACCAATACACAAGTTACACAATAAAACTGATTATTAGATGGAATGCCATCTAACAGCAATTCCGTTTATTTCTTATGTCCGTCCGTGTCTCATGTCCGTCTCCAGCTGTAGGAATACATTACTTTGAAATTTAATATTAAAATGAAAATACCCAATTTGGGGAAAGCCGCAGATTACAAAGCCAGTGTAATTTACAAAAAATAATATTTATTCAGGAGAAAGCTTCAACGGAAATACTCTGCCTGCCGCTTATCTCACAGCGATATGGTTCTTCAGGGAGCACAACCGGATAGCTCGAGCGTTGGCCCTGATCAACCCGTGCTGGGATGACCAGCAACTTTTTGAAACTGCCCGAAAAATTAACATCGCACAGTGGCAGTACATATTCTACTACGAACTAATTCCTGAATTTATTGGTAAGATGAAGTTATTATGTTATTTATAACAGGAGATAATTAGTTAATAGGCATTGGAAGAAAATCACAAGGAATTTATGGACATTAACATGTTTATTTTACCAACAGGTCGTGAAAATGCGTTATCTTCTGGAATCATACATAATACGAAAGGCGTCGTCAACGATTTTGATCCCGAGTCTGCGCCAGGAGTTTATCGCGAGTACGCGCTGGGAATTCGATGGTTCCACATTTGTACTCCAGGATATTCGGAGTAAGTTACCGATGATCAATGAGTATTCGTTATTTTATCCCCATCACATTCGAGTTGCTCTTTGGAGTCCAAAGAAGGTAGTCAACAGCAGTGTTAACGGTATGCTTAAGAGTTTTCTATTCAGTTGAGCACAAAGCCATATCTTTAAATTTGATCACAACGACATCAAGACTATATCACTTAATTTGCTTGCATCCGAATGATATTTTACATGTTATTTTAAAATTTATCACAAAATATCGGGATTTCAATGTTCTCGGTGAATCAATTACTTGTAGTTACTGCATTCTGGAGGCTTCCATGGTCCGGTCCGTGGTACGGCTACTTACGAACAGCTGCAGCCATTTGTTTGTTTGCCCCATAGTAAGTGATGTCGTTGTATTTGATGACGTGTACATTTAAATAATCCTATGGTAATTATTGTGTAAAATTTGGTATAAATTGAAAAACAATTTCGTAACACACTTTGTGGACGTTATAAAAATAATTAAATTAACCATTTTGACAGTTTATACAGGAACCACACATACGTCGGCAGCAGAACTGTGGCGGACGATGAACTAAGGAGCGGTATTCTGGCGGTGAACAACACTGAAGCAGATCTCACTTTACGTAACCTCATCCAACCTGCTGATAAATTTGATTACGTAGTAGATCCAGATGTTCGTATCTTTCATATAACACAATCACTATTTAATAAATGCTCGGTTGGCAACAACCCATTAATGGCCCACTAATTTGTACGGGTTTCTCCTTATTACTGAGGACTCATAGAGCAAAAGCCACCACGCTGCTACAGTGCGTATTGGGTTGAGTTAGTGACCTATCTAGTGTCGGAAGTTTTCAAGGCGCCCGAAGTCCTTCCGACATAGCTTAACGACTGCTATCTGTCGATAACAATCGGGACCGACAGCTTTACAACCAACATCCATCCAACTACTGAACTCGCCCCTATTTCTTAATTTTGTCAATCACTAAAGATCGAGGCAAGCCCCCGGGTATGGTATGATTATTAAAGTCTTGATAATAATTACAGATAGGCAATCGTGCCTTAGGCGAATATCATGCAGCTTCAGATATTGTCGCCGTTGACATGATGCGTGGTCGCGACGCTGGTCTTCCTCCGTACAATGAATACCGCAAGTTCTGTGGGATGAATCCAGCTAAAACATTTGAGGATTTCCACGACACTATTGATAAAGATGCAAGTATTTCTGAAGTATTTATGCATATGATTTATAATTTTAGATGTCAGGAAATATAAGAGCATTAAACAAGCGGCAAACATTTTTAATATCCATTGGATAACGTTTAACAGAAAGTAGAATTCCTAAGCCGCTTATACGAAGATGTAGACGATGTGGAGCTGATGGTGGCGGTATACAGCGAACGCCTGATCCCGGGCGCCTACGTGGGGCCCACCCTGTACTGCATCATGACGCACAACCTGCTGCTGTGGAGGCACTCCGATAAGTTCTTCTTCGAGCATGGAGGGTTCCACGCTGCTTTTACTGAACGTGAGTTTTGTAACAGCTAATGAACACATGTACCATTCTTTCTGAGAAAAAAAAACTGATAGAACACAAATTTAACATTTGTACACAGGTCAACTGATGGAGGTGAAAAATACTCGTATGGCCAGGATCATCTGTGATAATGGCGTAGGTGTTACAGACATTCAGCCACATGCTTTTTTGAGGATACATAAGGGGTGCGTTATTTGTGAAATATTACAGAAACTGACAAAAAAATTGTTAATCTACAAAATGTGATTATGCTTATCATTCGAAATACAAGTATACTATTTTCCAGGAACGACTTCGTGCCATGTGCCCAGATTCCTGGCATAGACCTTACCGCGTGGGAAGATGAATTGACGTGTTTAGAGAAAGACCTCACTACAAATTAAAATGTTACGGAATCCGTTCTAATATTAGATTTTTTTTAATAAACATATTTTTCCTTCCTTTCTTTTTTTATTTATTCTTTTACAAATAAAATAATATCTCTTGATTATTGATATCCAGTGCCAGACCCGGATACTGAACTACATTAAAAAATAACCAAAAACGTGCTTTTTTCTTTATCACAGAATAGGCTTTATCTTTTTTCCTACACTAGATTCTGACTTGCTGCCATACAAAAAGTTTTAGTACTTTTTAAGACCTTTTTAATGAGATACATCATAAAATGTTACAATACTTGGGACGAAACCGCCCATTCTCCTTTGGCCTATAAAATTAATTCTTCCCGTAGGAAGTATGAGAATTCGAGCCAGAATGTGTTTGTTATCAGTTTAAAAGTGTTTTATGTGGCAAAAGTATCGTAAGTAAGCGGCACACGGCACGGCAGTGACGTACCTAATAATATGTAGATACTACCTACAAGTTGCCGATAAAAGTCACGAAGTAATAAAAATGGCAAAGGTCGACTAGCTCATGGCATGCCAATTCGACAGATATAAAAACTAACAAAAAGCGTTGGTTAATTACAGCAAACCACCTAAAACTTGATTTTCCATTAGTTATTTAGAAACGAGGTTAGAAAGCCTAGATAAAGCTTGGACATCTATGATGAAATCGTAGGTTGCATAGATGATATAAAGAGAGATAATTTAACTTATTTCAAGAAGTACACTTATTTTGATTGATGAAGAGATACATCAGTTATAAGATTTAAAGTCAAAGTTATCGGAAATTATGGTTTCACAATCCACATTACAACAGACACAACAAGCTCCATCATATATTATAATTTAGAGCTGAAACATCCTAGCATAAATATTCCTATATATAGCATATATAGATTGGCCAGCATTTCTGATGCATCAACGGTCGCATAGGTATGCAGCTGTGCTGTATGTCACATTCGTAGATGAATAAGGGGTAACAGTGTATCTACTAAGTAGAAGACAAGTAAAATAAAGGTGGCACTATTGAAAAAAGTTACGGTTCCTCGCCGGGAATTGTATGCTGCGGTATTAGTGGCCAAATTGGCTTGGATTTAATCACAACCTATTCGATGGCAAACATTTGTAGCAAACAGAGTAGCAGATATACAGGGGAATTTGAACAACGACAGGTGAAGCTATGTCAAATCTGAAGCTAACCCGTTGATTTAGCTTCAAGGGGTGTGGCCCTTCAGAATTAAGGAATGATATGCTATATTGGCAAGGCCCTAAGTGGCTTAGAAATCAAGTAATTTAACTTTAAACAACTTCATAAGGTAACAATCAAAACATTTTCAAGAAGAAATTGAAGATTTAAAAAATAAGAAACAAATAAAATAAAGAAGTAAGCTCAAAACTCTATCACCTTATTTGAAAAAAGGAATTTTTTGAGTTAGAGGACGTCTACAAGCTGCTAAGTTAGCCCATAATAAAAACATCCCATTATTATTGCCAAAGAAATCACATCGGACGAGGTTGATTGTGATGGATGCACTTTTAAAACTATTACATGGAGGTCATCTGCAAACTATGAACTACATTAGATCAAGACTCTAGTAAAGAAAACAACTCATGGATGTGTAACCTATTAATTATAAAGAGGCAGTATGACTCAACCTCGTATGGGTGATTTACCGATAGAATACCTCCAACCAGGTAGATCTTTTCAGACGAGTAGAGTAGATTATGCTGGACCAAACCAAATAAGAACTTCCAAAGGACGTGGTCATAAGTCTTATAAAAGCTACATATGCCTGTTTGTTTGTTTCGCAACTAAAGCTGTTAATTTAAAGGCAGTGAGTGATTTAACCATAGCACCATTCAGGAGATTTGTGGCTAAAAGAGGCAATTGCTGTGACTTATGGAGCGACAATGGCACTAATTTTTTTTGCGCATGTTAAGGAAGTTTACCTCTTGAAATAGTTGAGACTTTAGCAAATGGGAACAGCTTGGCATTTAATTCCACCGAGGACTCAAAACTTCGGAGGGCTATGCGAAGCGGGAATAAAATGCAAAGTGCGATGGAAAACTAAGTTTAAAAAAATATAACTCTCATTGTTTCACCTATTTGTAGCCTAAATTATGTTATAAAATATTTTTTGTTCAGTGTTAGATTAACCTGTAATATTTCAATATTTGTCAAAAATAAACTTCTCTACGAAAAAATAGTAGATTTTATACCAACGGAGCAAAGTAATATTCTTCAGTAGAATCCTGAACGTAGCGAGGGATTCAAAGTACTTTGCTGGAGCCAAAAATATTTGCTCCTGAGTGATTCACTCTACTTTTCATCCCCCACTATGACAACTCATTTTTCAAAACAAAACCATGAATTTCAATCAACAATCCGAACAAGCACTAGATGTTAAAAAAATCAAAACAATGAAATGTTCGAATTTTTTTTTTAAGGAAAACAAAAAGGGCTGGATTTTTTTTCTTATTTTTCCTTAAGTAGTCATGAGCAAAGTCCACCCTCTAGTTCCCGCATATCGTTGAATTTTGGGACACGTTGTATAGATTGGAAGTGATCCTATGTTTGTGACCGCTTATCTCAGTAACGGCTGAACGGATTTTTATAGGACTTTCGCTGGGAGAGCTTATTATTCCAGAGTTCCCGTAGAACACCTATGCACGAAAGAAGTCGCGAGCACAACTAGTTAATAAATAAATTATTATTGTACAATTGAAGCGTGACATAAAAGTAGTTCTAAATCGTACAGTCACCTTAATTTTACTGTAGAATATAGAAGTTAATGTTTTAATCTTTCACTTAAACACTCTACTTATTTTGGGTGAAAAAAATATAGTTAAAACATAGCAATTATGAAGTTTCACTCAAGCGCGCCTAACATGCAAACTTTTTGTCATTTCCGATTAATGGTTCTAAACTAGACTAGACTAAACTAGATATTGTTAGTGACTTTGTTCACAAAATATTGTTAATATCATTTGGTACATTTGAACAACAACGTTCAATCGTTGGAGGGTAGTGATAACTCGATGAAATTCGGTCTGTGAAAAATACGCGATAGACTGTAAGGTCGCATTGTTCGATAATGACATGTTGACAAACGTACCAGAATATTAAGTTTTATAAATAAACGATCAGAAAATATTAAACAAAACTATTACAAGTCGTTCGGATATTAACCTTAGTCATTTATTTCTTTTATAAACTAACAGAAATTGTTACAATTTTACAGTTGTATAGGTAAGTGTTGGAAAACAGAATTAAAAATAAAATTTAAAACTATTACATCTTAAAATTAAATATAAATTCGTTTTATTCAAATAAATAAACAGTGTGGTGGTTGATATTTAGCGTACAATAGTGGTCGAGTGAGCTGTAGTCATGCACCTGGTCTGCGTGGTGTGGTGGCTGGTGGCCGCGTGCGCGGGTGCGCGTGCGCAGGAGGTGGTCCTCTACGACGCGTTCTTCGGGAATCCCCTCGCCAACAAGCGGAGCCAGTTCATCTCCAGAATCACCAACGGCACGGCGTATGACAAATAGTTTGTTTACAACACATATCACCCACTTCCTCAGTCGATATTTCACAAAAAAACAGTCTCTTAATTGGCCCGAACTAGCTCCGGAGATAACTATAAAGAGAGAAGGGAAGTTGGTGCATCCTCCAGCAATCTTTCCATCACAACGGAGACATATAGACTTTTTATTAAATTTACCGATTCTGATTACCGATTCCTAAGTAATACTATAAACACACACGAAAACCAAACGCTAGAAACCGAACGTCTGAATACCGCAACATGTTGTGGGAGGCCTTTTGTGGTCTACGTGATAGTTAAACTCACACTACTAAAAAGTAATTCTGCGACAAGAAATGTGTTTAATCGAGTGTGTAACGTCAACGTATAATGACACGGATACACACGATATGTATTTGATCGCGACGTTAAGAGGTTGACCGCTGTGGCGCAGGTTGTGCACGGTGGCCGTGCGGCCCTGCCGCAAGACCGAGGGCCGCCGCGTGGACGGCACCTGCACCAACCCGCACTTCCCGTCCCATGGAGCCACCCTCACCCCCCTGCCGCGGCTGCTGCCGGCGCACTTTGGAACAGGTATGCTAAAAATTAACCGATTGAAATAATAGTTCTGAAGTTATTTACTGGTTTTGATGAGTCTTTCCAAAAAGGACCATCTATTAACATTACACACCTACTCCTTTGTTGAGTTTGACACTCCCATAGCCTAGTTGGGAATGATCTTATCTGGTTTAAAGTATTGGCCATTCAGGAATTGCTTGCAAGGCTCTTGTTCTATTCGGGTACAGAGGTTTTGCTACCCTTGAGGACTAAGACGAAAGTGTCTAAAAAAGTATAGTCGGATTATCACCAATAATAATCATTGCCACCACCATCACGCCACCGTGTATAGGTCACCGAATGAGTTTCCAAAACAGTAATGATACTATGTAAAACTTCAGGCACTATTTTGAAGTGAAAACTTCTTACGGGACGGTAAGCCGCTTTGTTACGCAACTCGTTACAGCGTCAGTCTATCTGGCTTCACTTTCTTTCACGCATACGGCAGCGGAAGGTAGGTTGATCTTCTCTCCCGAACCTACAGCGTTAGCTGTATTTCGAACAGACGCATTAAGTAATAACCTTAGTTTTTCTGAAGATAAACAATTTTAATATTAAATAGCTCATCGTAATCCACATTATGCACGTCATGACAGTTTAAGTTATCACCTCTGTCGCACGTTCCAAGAAGCACACGATTCTTTGCATGGATTTTAGCTTTCCATTAAAATTTTAATTTGGATAAAAATTATGTGTTTTCGCAGGCAATAGCCACAGACCTGCCTCAGACGGCAGCCCATTGCCGTCGACGCGACACATCAGAACCACGTTATTGGGCGACGGCCATTTTACCGATGAAACTTTCAGCTCCCTGGCCCCCGACGTTTTATATTTCTCTGACATGGATAACGTGGATGTGATGTACGGGCGTAAGTATTTTTTTTAATTGGGTTACAGGAATACTCGTCCTTGATCATTCTCCTCGTTTCTACTGGGTATGGCGTTAGGCGCCACCCACAAGTTAATTTTCTTTGAGATGTTTGAGTTTAAAATTTTATATAGGCAAATAACAACCTTAAAGTTGAAACCTATGTAAAGTTTTTGTTCCTAAATGTTATTATATCTCGAAAATTGTTATAACATCCTTATTATCTAGATCGAGTTTCCCTGCAACTCAGTATATTTATACTATACTACTTGCGGCAAATATGTACATATAAACCGCATTCATTTGTACATTGTTTAATCTGAAATTATTTAATATTGATTTTAGCTTTAATGTGTTTTTACCATCTAATAAAATATTTTTCTTACCTACCTATTAAAATAAACGGGTGATAGATACTACGTTCTAGGTCTCACGTATTTTGTTATGCTTGATATACCACTGCAAGTGTAATATCGTAATACATTAGGGTGGTAAATTCCACTCATCGAATTTCCTTGATTCAACATGTATTGGACAAAGAAATTGGATGACTTTGAAAGATTTTGATGTTGTGGTAAAACTCCATTTCCATTCCTTTAAACGAAGTACCTATAATTCGATCCCACACTTTACAATATTTTATTTTCCTCTTATTATCTACATGTCGGAGCGCAGCCAAGTCTTGCGGAGATCTTTCAACGCCATCTATGGAGAATCACCGGAACTACTTGTGGAAACGTCAAACAATTGTTTGGGCATGGTCGATAGTGGCGCCTGAGTTGACATGAGAAGCAGATCTGCGATGAACGATCATTCTGGATTGAGCTCTGAGACCGAGCAGACGTGTCGAACTCGCTGCCATACCGAACTTGCTGCGTTTCCAAGTTTAATCCGAATTAATCTTGCCTACTGTATACTACTAACTCTACTAACTGTATTGAAGTGTTCAAATAGACGTTTTAACTCAGTGTACAGGCTGTTATTTCGGATCGCCAGCCATGTTTAACCCATAGTATAACGACCGCCCGGACCGAGCCTCCGAGATACATATCACCTATAGACTTTACATTTTTAGATCCTACTTTGTAGCGTTACCGCCATAATGTCCCCACTCACCTTATCTACTCAGTACAAACTTTCTTGCTTAAAATCTTAAAACAATAGCAGCACTCAAAGCCGCTAATAGTTCCTCCGTTTTCTTAAACTAACCAAATATTGGATAAAGATATTGGACGAGTGGAATTAGCACTCGTCAAAGAAATTTGACCAGTGTAATACCACCCTAAGGTACATTAATTTGTATAATTGGTTAAGAAATAAATCTTACTCATAACTAACAGTAATACAACTTACATTTTGAATGAACCCCTCAGTTCAATACGGAGTCGTCAGCGATTGTTGCATTAACAACCAGATACCGAACTTGGCTGATCCCCGCTGCATCCCCATACCGGTGCCGCAAGACGACCCCTTCCTGCGCCGCACCGGCATCAGATGCATGAACCTCACTAAAGTGGAAACCTTCCAGGACTATGGATGCATGCCTAACACCATGCCACCCGAGAGAGTGAGTATTGCCGTCAGTGTTACATAAGCATGTCCGACGCGACCGAAAACCACTGACAACCTGAACGACGCAATGATTAACATGCCGGATTGGTGATCCATGGGTCCTGGGTTCGTTTCCCAGCGAGAGAGAGAATAGAATGATGAGGTTACCGTTCCCGGTCAGAGTGTATATCCTTGTCTTGTGTGTTGTTCACGGCACCCATGACACCGGGAATCCTAGCGCGGAGCAATGAGTGTGTAGCGTTATTTACCTTCACACATAGATGTAGCATACACTGACGTTTAGATAATAAATCTATGCCTTCACATTATTCGAGTTTATGTATCACATATACACTTTTAAAACATAGATATATGTCAAGTTGTATTGCTACATCATCTGTACGAGCTGTAAAAAAGAATCGTGCTGCTCCCACATTAGGAAAAATGTCAGTTCAATATTAGCGCTCGCCACAGCTCCATCGCCATACAAATACAAGAGCCTTTTATTTTCATCGTAGGAATTAGGTAGCGGATGGCCACAACTGTACTGTATATTTACTTACTACTTTCTTCAGCGCTGAAGCAAACAATGTACGATGTTTCAAACAAATTTTGAATACAAATCGGTTCTTTAATTTAAGTGCAATTATTTATCGTTGCGAAAGCTTTCGATTTCAAACCAACCCGTACGCAAACCAATCTGCCCATGAAATCGATATATTGTATACATTATTAAAATGTATACTTTTCTGCAGTACAGCAGAGTGACTCCATTACTGGATCTCTCAGTAGTTTATGGAAGCACGGAAGCAAGATCGAGGATGATCCGGAACAACACGGGTGGACTGCTGGCCTACAGGATGGAAGGGAACCGCGAGGTGCCCGCGGGACAGTCGCCTTTCTGTGTCACCAACAAACCGCCTGAAGTATCCTGCTATGACTATGGTTTGTCCAATTTCTTTAATTGTATTGTTAAATACCTATCACCAATACACAACTTACACAATAAAACTGATTATTAGATGGAATGCCATCTAACAGCAATTCCGATTATTTCTTATGTCCGTCCATGTCTCATGTCCGTCTCCAGCTGTAGGAATACATTACTTTGAAATTTAATATTAAAATGAAAATACCCAGTTTGGGGAAAGCCGCAGACAAGATTACAAAGCCAGTGTAATTTACAAAAAATAATATTTATTCAGGAGAAAGCTTCAACGGAAATACTCTGCCTGCTGCTTATCTCACAGCGATGTGGTTCTTCAGGGAGCACAACCGAATAGCTCGAGGGTTGGCCCTGATCAACCCGTGCTGGGACGACGAAAAACTTTTTGAAACTGCCCGAAAGATTAACATCGCACAGTGGCAGTACATATTCTACTACGAACTAATTCCTGAATTTATTGGTAAGATGACCCTAAAGTAATTATGTTATTTGTAACAGGAGATAATTAGTTAATGGGCATTGGAAGAAAATCACAAGGAATTTATGGACAATAACATGTTTATTTTACCAACAGGTCGTGAAAATGCGTTATCCTCTGGAATCATACATAATACGAAAGGCTTCGTCAACGATTTTGATCCCGAGTCTGCGCCAGGAGTTTATCGCGAGTACGCGCTGGGAATTCGATGGTTCCACATTTGTACTCCAGGATATTCGGAGTAAG
This sequence comes from Hesperia comma, assembly GCA_905404135.1. Classification (NCBI taxonomy): domain Eukaryota; kingdom Metazoa; phylum Arthropoda; class Insecta; order Lepidoptera; family Hesperiidae; genus Hesperia; species Hesperia comma. The sequence continues at coordinate 22,568,056 of FR990014.1, read as the reverse complement.
TTACCGATGATCAATGAGTATTCGTTATTTTATCCCCATCACATTCGAGTTGCTCTTTGGAGTCCAAAGAAGGTAGTCAACAGCAGTGTTAACGGTATGCTTAAGAGTTTTCTATTCAGTTGAGCACAAAGCCATATCTTTAAATTTGATCACAACGACATCAAGACTATATCACTTAATTTGCTTGCATCCGAATCATATTTTACATGTTATTTTAAATTTTATTACAAAATATCGGGATTTCAATGTTCTCGGTGAATCAATTACTTGTAGTTACTGCATTCTGGAGGCTTCCATGGTCCGGTCCGTGGTACGGCTACTTACGAACAGCTGGCCATTTGTTTGTTTGCCCCATAGTAAGTCATCAAATACAACGACATCATCGTTGTATTTGATGACGTGTACATTTAAATAATCCTATGGTAATTATTGTGTAAAAATTGGATATAATATTGAAAAACAATTTCGTAACACACTTTGTGGACGTTATAAAATATAATTAAATTAACCATGACGACAGTTTATACAGGAACCACACATACGTCGGCAGCAGAACTGTGGCGGACGATGAACTAAGGAGCGGTATTCTGGCGGTGAACAACACTGAAGCAGATCTCACTTTACGCCAACTCATCCAGCCTGCTGATAAATTTGATTACGTAGTAGATCCAGATGTTCGTATCTTTCATATAACACAATCACTATTTAATAAATGCTCGGTTGGCAACAACCCATTAATGGCCCACTAATTTGTACGGGTTTCTCCTTATTACTGAGGACTCGTAGAGCAAAAGCCACCACGCTGCTACAGTGCGTATTGGGTTGAGTTAGTGACCTATCTAGTGTCGGAAGTTTTCAAGGCGCCCGAAGTCCTTCCGACATAGCTTAACGACTGCTATCTGTCGATAACAATCGGGACCGACAGCTTTACAACCAACATCCATCCAACTACTGAACTCGCCCCTATTTCTTAATTTTGTCAATCACTAAAGATCGAGGCAAGCCCCCGGGTATGGTATGATTATTAAAGTCTTGATAATAATTACAGATAGGCAATCGTGCCTTAGGCGAATATCATGCAGCTTCAGATATTGTCGCCGTTGACATGATGCGGGGTCGCGACGCTGGTCTTCCTCCGTACAATGAATACCGCAAGTTCTGTGGGATGAATCCAGCTAAAACATTTGAGGATTTCCACGACACTATTGATAAAGATGCAAGTATTTCTGAAGTATTTATGCATATGATTTATAATTTTAGATGTCAGGAAATATAAGAGCATTAAACAAGCAGCAAACATTTTTAATATCCATTGGATAACGTTTAACAGAAAGTAGAATTCCTAAGCCGCTTATACGAAGATGTAGACGATGTGGAGCTGATGGTGGCGGTATACAGCGAACGCCTGATCCCGGGCGGCTACGTGGGGCCCACCCTGTACTGCATCATGACGCACAACCTGCTGCTGTGGAGGCACTCCGATAAGTTCTTCTTCGAGCATGGAGGGTTCCACGCTGCTTTTACTGAACGTGAGTTTTGTAACAGCTAATGAACACATGTACCATTCTTTCTGAGAAAAAAAAACTGATAGAACACAAATTTAACATTTGTACACAGGTCAACTGATGGAGGTGAAAAATACTCGTATGGCCAGGATCATCTGTGATAATGGCGTAGGTGTTACAGACATTCAGCCACATGCTTTTTTGAGGATACATAAGGGGTGCGTTATTTGTGAAATATTACAGAAACTGACAAAAAAATTGTTAATCTACAAAATGTGATTATGCTTATCATTCGAAATACAAGTATACTATTTTCCAGGAACGACTTCGTGCCATGTACCCAGATTCCTGGCATAGACCTTACCGCGTGGGAAGATGAATTGACGTGTTTAGAGAAAGACCTCACTACAAATTAAAATGTTACGGAATCCGTTCTAATATTAGATTTTTTTTTAATAAACATATTTTTCCTTCCTTTCTTTTTTTATTTATTCTTTTAAAAATAAAATAATATCTCTTGATTATTGATATCCAGTGCCAGACCCGGATACAGAACTACATTAAAAAATAACCAAAAACGTGCATTTTTCTTTATCACAGAATAGGCTATATCTTTTTTCCTGCACTAGATCCTGACTTGCTGCCATACAAAAAGTTTTAGTACTTTTTAAGACCTTTTTAATGAGATACATCATAAAATGTTACAATACTTGGGACGAAACCGCCCATTCTCCTTTGGCCTATAAAATTAATTCTTCCCGTAGGAAGTATGAGAATTCGAGCCAGAATGTGTTTATTATCAGTTTAAAAGTGTTTTATGTGGCAAAAGTATCGTAAGTAAGCGGCACACGGCACGGCAGTGACGTACCTAATAATATGTAGATACTACCTACAAGTTGCCGATAAAAGTCACGAAGTAATAAAAATGGCAAAGGTCGACTAGCTCATGGCATGCCAATTCGACAGATATAAAAACTAACAAAAAGCGTTGGTTAATTACAGCAAACCACCTAAAACTTGATTTTCCATTAGTTATTTAGAAACGAGGTTAGAAAGCCTAGATAAAGCTTGGACATCTATGATGAAATCGTAGGTTGCATAGATGATATAAAGAGAGATAATTTAACTTATTTCAAGAAGTACACTTATTTTGATTGATGAAGAGATACATCAGTTATAAGATTTAAAGTCAAAGTTATCGGAAATTACGGTTTCACAATCCACATTACAACAGACACAACAAGCTCCATCATATATTATAATTTAGAGCTGAAACATCCTAGCATAAATATTCCTATATATAGCATATATAGATTGGCCAGCATTTCTGATGCATCAACGGTCGCATAGGTATGCAGCTGTGCTGTATGTCACATTCGTAGATGAATAAGGGGTAACAGTGTATCTACTAAGTAGAAGACAAGTAAAATAAAGGTGGCACTATTGAAAAAAGTTACGGTTCCTCGCCGGGAATTGTATGCTGCGGTATTAGTGGCCAAATTGGCTTGGATTTAATCACAACCTATTCGATGGCAAACATTTGTAGCAAACAGAGTAGCAGATATACAGGGGAATTTGAACAACGACAGGTGAAGCTATGTCAAATCTGAAGCTAACCCGTTGATTTAGCTTCAAGGGGTGTGGCCCTTCAGAATTAAGGAATGATATGCTATATTGGCAAGGCCCTAAGTGGCTTAGAAATCAAGTAATTTAACTTTAAACAACTTCATAAGGTAACAATCAAAACATTTTCAAGAAGGAATTGAAGATTTAAAAAAAATTGGTTGCCTGTAAAGTCGGTATACGGGCGAAAGTTTTACGTGACAACGACTTTGAGTGGTAAAATAATTTTAATGTGAATATTCATTCGTATAGTAGGAAGAAGGATGAAATAATAGTAACAATTTAAAACATTTATTTATACAAAGAATTATATTTAAAACATTGTAACACCATCCGCCATCTAGCGCTGCTAACCGTTAGACCATTAACCATTAGTCACAACTAAGTGAGGTAACAAACGAGATTACTCTACTTCTCCAGAGATGGCGCTGTACCATTTTCTGAAACACGCCAACGTGTGTACGCCGTAGCTACCATAAGTAATGTTAAGGAGGAAGGGACGCGTGCCTTTCACTTTTTATGTCTGTCTCTCTCGCTCTTAGGCGGGCTAACCATGCCCGAGTGGAAGGGACGCGTGCCTCTCACTCGCTCTCATTGTAAGCGCATAACGTGAGCGGAGCTACTAACGCAGTTTCTTGAAGTGCCACCCGGCAAACCAATTTATAAGACGTTGTCACGTCAAAATAAGAAACAAATAAAATAAAGAAGTAAGCTCAAAACTCTATCACCTTATTTGAAAAAAGGAATTTTTTGAGTTAGAGGACGTCTACAAGCTGCTAAGTTAGCCCATAATAAAAACATCCCATTATTATTGCCAAAGAAATCACATCGGACGAGGTTGATTGTGATGGATGCACTTTTAAAACTATTACATGGAGGTCATCTGCAAACTATGAACTACATTAGATCAAGACTCTAGTAAAGAAAACAACTCATGGATGTGTAACCTATTAATTATAAAGAGGCAGTATGACTCAACCTCGTATGGGTGATTTACCGATAGAATACCTCCAACCAGGTAGATCTTTTCAGACGAGTAGAGTAGATTATGCTGGACCAAACCAAATAAGAACTTCCAAAGGACGTGGTCATAAGTCTTATAAAAGCTACATATGCCTGTTTGTTTGTTTCGCAACTAAAGCTGTTAATTTAAAGGCAGTGAGTGATTTAACCATAGCACCATTCAGGAGATTTGTGGCTAAAAGAGGCAATTGCTGTGACTTATGGAGCGACAATGGCACTAATTTTGTTTGCGCATGTTAAGGAAGTTTATCTCTTGAAATAGTTGAGACTTTAGCAAATGGGAACAGCTTGGCATTTAATTCCACCGAGGACTCAAAACTTCGGAGGGCTATGCGAAGCGGGAATAAAATGCAAAGTGCGATGGAAAACTAAGTTTAAAAAAATATAACTCTCATTGTTTCACCTATTTGTAGCCTAAATTATGTTATAAAATATTTTTTTTCAGTGTTAGATTAACCTGTAATATTTCAATATTTGTCAAAAATAAACTTCTCTACGAAAAAATAGTAGATTTTATACCAACGGAGCAAAGTAATATTCTTCAGTAGAATCCTGAACGTAGCGAGGGATTCAAAGTACTTTGCTGGAGCCAAAAATATTTGCTCCTGAGTGATTCACTCTACTTTTCATCCCCCACTATGAGAACTCATTTTTCAAAACAAAACCATGAATTTCAATCAACAATCCGAACAAGCACTAGATGTTAAAAAATTCAAAACAATGAAATGTTCGAAATTTTTTTTAAGGAAAACAAAAAGGGCTGGATTTTTTTTCTTATTTTTCCTTAAGTAGTCATGAGCAAAGTCCACCCTCTAGTTCCCGCATATCGTTGAATTTTGGGACACGTTGTATAGATTGGAAGTGATCCTATGTTTGTGACAGCTTATCTCAGTAACGGCTGAACGGATTTTTATAGGACTTTCGTTGGGAGAGCTTATTATTCCAGAGTTCCCGTAGAACACCTATGCACGAAAGAAGTCGCGAGCACAACTAGTTAATAAATAAATTATTATTGTACAATTGAAGCGTGACATAAAAGTCGTTCTAAATCGTACAGTCACCTTAATTTTACTGTAGAATATAGAAGTTAATGTTTTAATCTTTCACAACACTCTACTTATTTTGGGTGAAAAAAATATAGTTAAAACATAGCAATTATGAAGTTTCACTCAAGCGCGCCTAACATGCAAACTTTTTGTCATTTCCGATTAATGGTTCTAAACTAGACTAGACTAAACTAGATATTGTTAGTGGCTTTGTTCACAAAATATTGTTAATATCATTTGGTACATTTGAACAACAACGTTCAATCGTTGGAGGGTAGTGATAACTCGATGATATTCGGCTGTGAAAAATACGCGATAGACTGTAAGGTCGCATTATTCGATAATGACATGTTGACAAACGTACCAGAATATTAAGTTTTATAAATAAACGATCAGAAAATATTAAACAAAACTATTACAAGTCGTTCGGATATTAACCTTAGTCATTTATTTCTTTTATAAACTAACAGAAATTGTTACAATTTTACAGTTGTATAGGTAAGTGTTGGAAAACAGAATTAAAAATAAAATTTAAAACTATTAAATCTTAAAATTAAATATAAATTCGTTTTATTCAAATAAATAAACAGTGTGGTGGTTGATATTTAGCGTACAATAGTGGTTGAGTGAGCTGTAGTCATGCACCTGGTCTGTGTGGTGTCGTGGCTGGTGGCCGCGTGCGCGGGTGCGCGTGCGCAGGAGGTGATCATCTACGACGCGTTCTTCGGGAATCCCATCGCCAACAAGCGGAGCCAGTTCATCTCCAGAATCACCAACGGCACGGCGTATGATAAATAGTTTGTTTACAACACATATCACCCATTTCCTCAGTCGATATTTCACAAAAAAAACAGTCTCTTAATTGGCCCGAACTAGCTCCGGAGATAACTATAAAGAGAGAAGGGAAGTTGGTGCATCCTCCACCAATCTTTCCATCACAACGGAGACATATAGACTTTTTATTAAATTTACCGATTCTGATTACCGATTCCTAAGTAATACTATAAACACACACGAAAACCAAACGCTAGAAACCGAACGTCTGAATACCGCAACATGTTGTGGGAGGCCTTTTGTGGTCTACGTGATAATTAATCTCACACTACAAAATAATTGCTTTTTACAAAAAAAAAATAATCGACTTCAATCTTGATAAGTACAGATAACTCAAAAACTACTCGCCAGATGGCGCTCAATTCAACATGTAAGTGTAAAGTTCTCGTCACTACAAATTAATGAAGCCCAAACACTAGATAACTGCAGTAAATCGTTGAGGAGTTCCCTCGATTGTCTTTCGGCTTCATCAGATCGACTCCAGATCTTCATGAAATGGTAGCGCTTTAATGTACTTATGATAACATGAACAAACACACTAGTTGTCCATACAATTTTCGAAAGTTCCCCTCGATTTCTCTGAGATGCCATCATCAGATCCTGGTTTCCTTTTCAGGGGACCCCACTGCGCATATCTACTTTACAACAAAAAAAGAATTATCAAAATCGGCCCATAAACGACGAACTAATCGCTGAACGTACATAAAAAAAAAGCATATATACGGTCGAATTGAGAACCTCCTTCTTTTTTGAAGTCGGTTAAAAAAAGTAATTCTGCGACAGCAAATGTGTCTAATCGAGTGTGTAACGTCAACGTATAATGACACGGATACACACGATATGTATTTGATCGCGATGTTAAGAGGTTGACCGCTGTGGCGCAGGTTGTGCACGGTGGCCGTGCGGCCCTGCCGCAAGACCGAGGGCCGCCGCGTGGACGGCACCTGCACCAACCCGCACTTCCCGTCCCATGGAGCCGCCCTCACCCCCCTGCCGCGGCTGCTGCCGGCGCACTTTGGAACAGGTATGCTAAAAATTAACCGATTGAAATAATAGTTCTGAAGTTATTTACTGGTTTTGATGAGTCTTTCCAAAAAGGACCATCTATTAACATTACACACCTACTCCTTTGTTGAGTTTGACCTAGTTGCCAGCCTAGCTAGCTAGCAGCTAGTTGATAGCCTAGTTGGGAATGATCTTATCTGGTTTAAAGTATTGGCCATTCAGGAATTGCTTGCAAGGCTCTTGTTCTATTCGGGTACAGAGGTTTTGCTACCCTTGAGGACTAAGACGAAAGTGTCTAAAAAAGTATAGTCGGATTATCACCAATAATAATCTATCGCCATCGCTACCACCATCACGCCACCGTGTAATGGTCACTGAATGATTTTCCATAACAGTAATGACACTATGTAAAACTTCAGGCACTATTTTGAAGTGATAACTTCTTACGGGACGGTAAGCCGCTTTGTTACGCAACTCGTTACAGCGTCAGTCTATCTGGCTTCACTTTCTTTCACGCATACGGCAGCGGAAGGTAGGTTGATCTTCTCTCCCGAACCTACAGCGTTAGCTGTATTTCGAACAGACGCATTAAGTAATAACCTTAGCTTTTCTGAAGATAAACAATTTTAAAATTAAATAGTTCAACGTAATCCACGTTGTGCACGTCACGACAGTTTAAGTTATCACCTCTGCCACACTTTCCAAGAAGCACACGATTTTTGACGTGACAACGTCTTATAAATTGGTTTGCCGGGAGGCACTTCAAGAAACTGCGTTAGTAAGCTCCGCTCACGTTCCTTGGTGACAGTGTACAGAAAATGGTACAGCGCCATCTCTGGTTAAGTAGAGTAACTAGTTTGTTACCTCAGTTGTGACTAATGGTTAATGGTCTAACGGTTAGCAGCGCTAGATGGCGGATGGTGTTACAATGTTTTAAATATAATTCTTTGTATACGTTTACCCCATGAAGATACGGGAACGCAGGGTCAACTTCACAAATAACCACAACTGCTTGCAAACCCAAAATAGCAGTTTATTATAAAACCAAAGAAGTCGACACATTGCCTTTTACAAATTTTTCTCTTATATAAACTCCACGTTACACTCGTTAGCGCGTTTCACAAATTGGTACAATGCCATCTTGTTTACAAGTGAGGAACTATTTAACAAAAATAAAACATTAAACTTAAATTGCTTCCGCCTTCACATGACGGTTAGACAGTATAAATAAATGTTTTAAATTGTTACTATTATTTCATCCTTCTTCCTACTATACGAATGAATATTCACATTAAAATTATTTTACCACTTAAAGTCGTTGTCACGTAAAACTTTCGCCCGTATACCGACGTTACGGGCAACCAATTTTTTTTGCATGAATTTTAGCTATTTATATTTAAATCTGTATAAAAATTATGTGTTTTTGCAGGCAATAGTCACAGACCTGCCTCAGACGGCAGCCCATTGCCGTCGACGCGACACATCAGAACCACGTTATTGGGCGACGGCCATTTTACCGATGAAACTTTCAGCTCCCTGGCCCCCGACGTTTTATATTTCTCTGCCATGGATAACGTGGATGTGATGTACGGGCGTAAGTTTTATTTTTTTAATTGGGTTACAGGAATACTCGTCCTTGATCATTCTCCTCGTTTCTACTGGGTATGGCGTTAGGCGCCACCCACAAGTTAATTTTCTTTGAGATGTTTGAGTTTAAAATTTTATATAGGCAAATAACAACCTTAAAGTTGTAAAGTAAAAAAAAAAAAATATTATCTAGATCGAGTTTCCCTGCAACTCAGTATATTTATACTATACTACTTGCGGCAAATATGTATAAACCGCATTCATTTGTACATTGTTTAATCTGAAATTATTTAATATTGATTTTAGCTTTAATGTGTTTTTACCATCTAATAAAATATTTTCTTACGTACCTATTAAAATAAACGGGTGATAGATACTACGTTCTAGGTCTCACGTATTTTGGTATGCTTGATATACCACTGCAAGTGTAATATCGTAATACATTAGGGTGGTAAATTCCACTCATCGAATTTCCTTGATTCAACATGTATTGGACAAAGAAATTGGATGACTTTGAAAGATTTTGATGTTGTGGTAAAACTCCATTTCCATTCCTTTAAACGAAGTACCTATAATTCGATCCCACACTTTACAATATTTTATTTTCCTCTTATTATCTACATGTCGGAGCGCAGCCAAGTCTTGCGCAGATCTTTCAACGCCATCTATGGAGAATCACCGGAACTACTTGTGGAAACGTCAAACAGTTGTTTGGGCATGGTCGATAGTGGCGCCTGAGTTGACATGAGAAGCAGATCTGCGATGAACGATCATTCTGGATTGAGCTCTGAGACCAAGCAGACGTGTCGAACTCGCTGCCATACCGAACTTGCCGCGTTTCCAAGTTTAATCCGAATTAATCTTGCCTACTGTATACTAACTTGTGTAACTCTACTAACTGTATTGAACTGTTCAAATAGACGTTTTAACTCAGTGTACAGGCTGTTATTTCGGATCGCCAGCCATGTTTAACCCATAGTATAACGACCGCCCGGACCGAGCCTCCGAGATACATATCACCTACTAGCTTTTGCCCGCGGCTTCGCCCGCGTGGAATTCGTTTATATCGCGAACCGGGGAAGTGGGGAAGAAGGTACGTCATCAACTATCTTCCTGGGAAAATTCATCGAAATCGGTCAGGCGGTTTAGATTTTTCATACAAACTTTCATCTCCTATTTCAAGCCTTTAGGGGTTGATTTTTGAAAAAAAAGTAGCCTATATGTGACTCTGGGTCTTCAACTATTTTCATTCCGAATTTCATCCAAATCGCACCGGTGGTTTAGCCGTGAAAACGTCACAGACAGACAGACAGACAGACAGACAGACAGACAGACAGACAGACAGACTTTCGCATTTATAATATTAGTATGGATAGACTTTACATTTTTAGATCCTACTTTGTAGCGTTACCGCCATAATGTCCCCACTCACCGTATCTACTCAGTACAAACTTTTTTTCGTCTTTAACTTTAATTCCTCCGTTTTCTTAAACTAACCAAATATTGGATAAAGATATTGGACGAGTGGAATTAGCACTCGTCAGAGAAATTTGACCAGTGTAATACCACCCTAAGGTACATAATATATCTACATTAATGTGCTGTACATTAATTTGTATAATTGGTTAAGAAATAAATCTTACTCATAACTAACAGTAATACAACTTACATTTTGAATGAACCCCTCAGTTCAATACGGAGTCGTCAGCGATTGTTGCATTAACAACCAGATACCGAACTTGGCTGATCCCCGCTGCATCCCCATACCGGTGCCGCAAGACGACCCCTTCCTGCGCCGCACCGGCATCAGGTGCATGAACCTCACTAAAGTGGAAACCTTCCAGGACTATGGATGCATGCCTAACACCATGCCACCCGAGAGAGTGAGTATTGCCGTCAGTGTTACATAAGCATGTCCGACGCGACCGAAAACCACTGACGACCTGAACGACGCAATGATTAACATGCCGGATTGGTGATCCATGGGTCCTGGGTTCGTTTCCCAGCGAGAGGGAGAATAGAATGATGAGGTTACCGTTCCCTGTCAGAGTGTATATCCTTGTCTTGTGTGTTGTTCACGGCACCCACGACACCGGGAATCCTAGCGCGGAGCTATGAGTGTGTAGCGTTATTTACCTTCACACATAGATGTAGCATACACTGACGTTTAGATAATAAATCTATGCCTTCACATTATTCGAGTTTATGTATCACATACACACTTTTAAAACATAGGTATATGTCAAGTTGTATTGCTACATCATCTGTACGAGCTGTAAAAAAGAATCGTGCTGCTCCCACATTAGGAAAAATGTCAGTTCAATATTAGCGCTCGCCACAGCTCCATCGCCATACAAATACAAGAGCCTTTTATTTTCATCGTAGGAATTAGGTAGCGGATGGCCACAACTGTACTGTATATTTACTTACTACTTTCTTCAGCGCTGAAGCAAACAATGTACGATGTTTCAAACAAATTTTGAACACATATCGGTTCTTTAATTTAAGTGCAATTATTTATCGTTGCGAAAGCTTTCGATTTCAAACCAACCCGTACGCAAACCAATCTGCCCATGAAATCGATATATACATTATTAAAATGTATACTTTTCTGCAGTACAGCAGAGTGACTCCGTTACTGGATCTCTCAGTAGTTTATGGAAGCACGGAAGCAAGATCGAGGATGATCCGGAACAACACGGGCGGCCTCCTGGCCTACAGGATGGAAGGGAACCGCGAGGTGCCCGCTGGACAGTCGCCTTTCTGTGTCAACAACAAACCGCCTGAAGTATCCTGCTATGACTATGGTTTGTCGAATTTCGTTAATTGTATTGTTAAATACCTATCACCATTACACAACTTACACAATAAAACTGATTATTGGTTGGAATGCCATCTAACAGCATTTCCGTTTATTTCTTCATGTCCGTCTCTAGCTGTAGGAATACATTACTTTGAAATTTAATATTAAAATGAAAATACCCAGTTTGGGGAAAGCCGCAGACAAGATTACAAAGCCAGTGTAATTTACAAAAAATAAAATTTATTCAGGAGAAAGCTTCAACGGAAATACTCTGCCTGCCGCTTATCTCACAGCGATGTGGTTCTTCAGGGAGCACAACCGAATAGCTCGAGGGTTGGCCCTGATCAACCCATGCTGGGACGACGAAAAACTTTTTGAAACTGCCCGAAAGATTAACATCGCGCAGTGGCAGTACATATTCTACTACGAACTAATTCCTGAATTTATTGGTAAGATGACCCTAAAGTTATTATGTTATTTATAATAGGAGATAATTAGTTAATGGGCATTGGAAGAAAATCACAAGGAATTTATGGACATTAACATGTTTATTTTACCAACAGGTCGTGAAAATGCGTTATCTTCTGGAATCATACATAATACGAAAGGCTTCGTCAACGATTTTGATCCCGAGTCTGCGCCAGGAGTTTATCGCGAGTACGCGCTGGGAATTCGATGGTTCCACATTTGTACTCCAGGGTATTCGGAGTAAGTTACCGATGATAAATGAGTATTCGTTATTTTATCCCCATCACATTCGAGTTGCTCTTTGGAGTCCAAAGAAGGTTGTCAACAGCAGTGTTAACGGTATGCTTAAGAGTTTTCTATTCAGTTGAGCACAAAGCCATATCTTTAAATTTGATCACAACGACATCAAGACTATATCACTTAATTTGCTTGCATCCGAATCATATTTTACATGTTATTTTAAATTTTATCACAAAATATCGGGATTTCAATGTTCTCGGTGAATCAATTACTTGTAGTTACTGCATTCTGGAGGCTTCCATGGTCCGGTCCGTGGTACGGCTACTTACGAACAGCTGGCCATTTGTTTGTTTGCCCCATAGTAAGTGATGTCGTTGTATTTGATGACGTGTACATTTAAATGTACATTTATATGGTAATTATTGTGTAAAAATTGGATATAATATTGAAAAACAATTTCGTAACACACTTTGTGGACGTTATAAAAATAATTAAATTAACCATGATGACAGTTTATACAGGAACTGCACATACGTCGGCAGCAGAACTGTGGCGGACGATGAAGGAAGGAGCGGTATTCTGGCGGTGAACAACACTGAAGCAGATCTCACTTTACGCAACCTCATCCAACCTGCTGATAAATTTGATTACGTAGTAGATCCAGATGTTCGTATCTTTCATATAACACAATCACTATGTGATAAATGCTCGATTGGCAACAACCCATTAATGGCCCACTAATCTGTATGGGTTGCTCCTTATTACTGAGGAGTCCTAGAGCAAAAGCCACCACGCTGCTACAGTGCATATTGGATTGAGTTGGTGGCCTATCTAGTGTCGGAAGTTTTCAAGGCGCCCGAAGTCCTTCCGACATGGCTTAAAGACTGCTATCTGTCGATAACAATCAGGACCGACAGCTTTACAACCAACATCCATCCAACTCGCCAACTCGCCCCTATTGCTTAACTTTGTCAATCACTAAGGATCGATGCAAGCTGCCGGGAATCGTATGATTATTAAAGTCTTGATAATAATTACAGATTGGCAATCGTGCCATAGGCGAATTTCAAGCAGCTTCAGATGTTGTCGCCGTTGACATGATGCGTGGTCGCGACGCTGGTCTTCCTCCGTACAATGAATACCGCAAGTTCTGTGGGATGAATCCAGCTAAAACATTTGAGGATTTCCACGACACTATTGATAAAGATGCAAGTATTTCTGAAGTATTTATGCATATGATTTATAATTTTTGATGTTAGGAAATATAAGAGCATTAAACAAGCAGCAAACATTTTTAATATCCATTGGATAACTTTTAACAGAAAGTAGAATTCCTAAGCCGCTTATACGAAGACGTAGACGATGTGGAGTTGATGGTGGCGATATACAGCGAACGCCGGATCCCGGGCGCCTACGTGGGGCCCACCCTGTACTGCATCATGACGCACAACCTGCTGCTGTGGAGGCACTCCGATAAGTTCTTCTTCGAGCATGGAGGGTTCCCCGCTGCTTTTACTGAACGTGAGTTTTGTAACACTAATGAACTAATGAACACAAGTACGACCAATCTTTCTGGAAAAAAATCTGATATTAATTTTTATACACAGGTCAACTGATGGAGGTGAAAAATACTCGTATGGCCAGGATCCTCTGTGATAGTGGCGTAGATGTTACAAACATTCAGCCACATGCTTTTTTGACAATACATAAGGGGTACGTTCTTTATAAAATACATTGTATGGGAACTGAAAAAATGGTTAAATCTACAAATGTGATTATGCTTATATATTCTTATCATCATTCAGAATATATATTATTTTCCAGGAACGACTTCGTGCCATGTGACCAGATTCCTGGCATAGACCTGACCGCATGGCATGATGAATGTGTAGAGATGGCCTGACTACAAATTAATGTTACAGAATCCGTTCTAATAGAAGATTATTTATGTAGTTAAATAAACATGTTTTTTTTACATTTTTTATTTTTTCAATTTAAAAATTAAATACTATCTCGCGATTATTTTTAAGGTAATATTGTTTAACCCTTCTGTTCATTCTTTTTTTAATCTTTCGTGAAGTATAAATCTCGTTTTTAAGTAGAAAAACGAATAGTAGCCAAAAGTTATTTGGAAAACTGTCGTCACTGCAGTGTAACCATGCAACCAACACAACGACAAAGCGACGAGCGTAGACATGACAAAGTGGCAGCAAACCAAAGTACTAACTTTGGTCTTTGGAGCAGCTAGATGGAAGTTGTGGACGTTGCTTCAATGCAATCCTGCTGTTTCCGTTTTGATCAACTAAATTATTGTAAGACTTAAGTACATCAAAACTATAAATATAAATAACATCCGTTATACATTTTTTTATTTTAGAGGGTCAAACCACGCCATGGCAAATAATGCTCCTTGCGTTTAGGAGCAGTGGACGTGAAATTAATGGGATTGTCTTAGTGATTTACAATCTAGACAATCTGAAAAAAATAGCACAACCTTTATACGACCCCATAGTTATTTTATGTAAATTGTATTATATTATGTCTGTAAAGGTTTAATATATTATATAAAGATATATATATATATATGTTTAGATAAAAAATGTTATCCTATTTTATCCTAATTTTCGAACAAATTATGATACTATGACCAAACCTTAACCTAGTGACATTATTTGGCATATTAATAGTTTCAAATAATCATCGAAAAAAATCCTTCAACCTCAAACTCGGATCAATTCGAAAAGCCCAAAGGGGTTATTATTATGATCAATATGTCGGATTTTATTTTAAGAGTTTCCCGATGAGGAATCGTCTAGCCCAAATCATATCTTTAATAATTGTCATTTAATAATAAATAGTCTAAGCGGCAATACTAATAATCAATAATTGTAATATCAAACAATCCAGTACGACTCAAAGGATACCGTACTGTTCAGAAGAATCTCACTAGTTGGCACTAAGATGCACGATTTATCGACGAAAATATCAGTAGCTAAAATAAGATTACGATTTTGATCGCAAGTTTCAACGAGGCTACAAACTAATTTCGGTATAAATTTGGCCTATAAAATTTATTCTTCCCGTAGGAAGTTTAAGATTTTGAGCCGGCAGCAGCCTTCCAATTCACATAATTATAGAGATCCATGGATTTGCTGATGCATCAACGGTCAGACGTGCAGCTTTGCTGTATGTCAGAGTCGTAGGTGAAGAAGAGGTAACAGTGACTCTACTGGGAAGTAAAACAAAGGTGGCACTATTGAAAAAAGTTTCGGTAGTCGTCTCACCCTCCCATCCCGACTCACCGTGGATAGAGGGTATCTTCGGGGCACAAAATCAAGGGGGTCACCGACATCGAGGAGCACGGGCTGCAACTTCGGAGTATCGACCTCCGGTCTGAGCAGGGGGTGATGTGGCGACATCACGCACACGTCACATGGTGACGTCCCCGAAGCCTGAAACGCGCTATCGAAGATTTCTACATCTCTGGCATATATACCACGCCTCGAGTACATTCACTCGGGGCCTCGGCCGCCCCCCAGGCATGTCGTCTCGCCTGGCGGGAGATCTCCCTTTGCCAAATAGTATTTGATAGCGTGATTCAAAACTTGCAAATGAATTTTATTAATGCCATCTATTAACAACTCCGGAAATAAATATCTAGCAACTAACAAAACATCGATCTTCCCATGGGAATGAGATGTTTTTCCGCGGTAAAAAGTAGCCTACGTCACTCTCCACCCTCCTAACTATCTCCACACACATAAACCATACCATATAATAGCCATGTTGCGACGTGAAAGAGTCACAAACAAACAAACAAACACACTTTCACATTTATAATATTAGTAAGGATAAGGATTATTTCGAAGTGCCTGCGGGAACTTGATTCACGCGGATTAAACACCTATGAACGAATGTAGTCGCGAGCACAGAGTTAATAAATAAAATACTATTGTGCAATTGAGGCGTGACAAAAATGTTGTTCTAAGGCCGCTATCTCACTGGCGTTTTACGAACGTTGGCGTTTCTCCGACGTCAACGCTGCGTATACGCGACTTTGACGTCGCAGGTCTCAAGTGGCAAGCGTTGACATTACGATTCCGCAATTTAGTGTTGCGTTTTTTAGGAACAGGTACTGAGCGCGACGTTAACATTGCGTTCAGTCCAAGCGCAACGTTAACGTCGCGTCTGCGCAGCGACGAAGCTACGCAGACGTTGGACGAACGCCAACGCTCGTAAAACGTCAGTGGGATAGCGGCCTAAATCGTACAAGTCACGTCACATAGTCACCCTCAATTTTACTGTAATATTCTTAATTAGTGGTTAGAAGTTTCAGATATATTATAATGTTTTATTCACCAATAATAATCCAAACATTAAAATATTTTAATCTTTCACTTAAACATTCTACTTATTATAATAATGACGTAAACCTAATTGTTAAGAATACGTAGGTCTGTACGTCATAGGTCACAGGTGCAAGACATTTTAATCCTTATTAGAAGCGGATAATGCATTAATTTGTGCAAAGAAGATTTAAATATTCAATTTCAGTTGACCAAATACCTAATTCAATTATTGCTTTTTACAAAAAAAATAACCGACTTCAACCTCGATAAACAGAGATAACTCAAAAACTACTCGCCAGATGGCGCTTAATTCGACATGTAGGTGTAAAGTTCTCGTCACTACAAATTAATCAAGCCCAAACACTAGATAACTACAGTAAATCGTTGAGGAGTTCCCTCGACTGACTTTCGGCTTCATCATATCGACTCCAGACCTTCATGAAATTGTAGCGCTTTCATGTACTTATGAAAACATTAACAAATACAGTAGTCGTCCCTACAATTTTCGAAAGTTGCCCTCGATTTCTCCGAGATGCCATCATCAGATCCTGGTGATTCTTTTAAAAGGACCGCACTGCGCATATCTACTTTACAACAAAAAAAGAATTATCAAAATCGGCTTATAAACGACGAAAAAATCGCTGAACAAACATAAAAAAAAAGCATATATACGGTCGAATTGAGAACCTCCTTCTTTTTTGAAGTCGGTTAAAAATAAAATATAGTTAAAACATAGCAATTATGAAGTTTCACTCTGGCGCGCCTAACATGCAAACTTTTTATCATTTCCGATAAATGGTTCTGAACTAGACATTGTTAGTGACTTTGTTCACAACATATTGTTAATATCAGTTGGTACATTGGAATAACGACATTGGTACATTGGAATAATTGAGGGTAGTGATAACTCGATGATATTCGGTCTGTGAAAAATACGCGATAGACTGTAAGGTCGCATTGTTCGATAATGGCATGGTGACAAACGTACCAGAATATTGAATTTTATAAATAAACGATCAGAAAGTATTAGACAATAGTAGATTGTATGACAAGGGTGCAAAGTAATATTTTTTCGGCGAGGGCGTTTTTTGAATCCAGAGCGAAGTGAGGGATTCTAGAGTAGAATCCCGAGCGTAGCGAGGGATTCTTTAGTAGAATCCCGAACGTAGCGAGGGATTCAAAGTACGTCGCCCGAGCCAAAAATATACTTGCACCCGAGTGATACACTCTACTTTTCATCACCCACTATGAGAAAATAATATATATAGGTATGACGGGGGCACTTGTCAGGATGTCAAATAAAACAAGAGTTCAGAGCCACGCAACAACACACAACCAGCTACTTTATTCAATGCTCATGTATGGCTCATTATGAATATTCGGTTTGGGTTTACTTTGGTATTGATTGGATTTGCTTTGCGATATTACGATATTGATTTATTGATCGAACCACTCGCACTCGCGGATACATTTTATTTATTATTATTAGAGATTCACGGCATTAAAATTAATAAGGACTTTTTACAAGAACAATATTCCGATCGCACGCGACATTAATAATTTCTTTTCATATTTCTCCATTAATGACAATGCTCCCGCGCGCCACAGAGTATCAATACTATCAATTCACCATCGACCACCTCGTCTACCACAGATAAAATAGCATCAAACAAGTATCCTATCTCCGACATAATATATATAATAGAAAATAATAGAAAATAATACGTAAAAATGCACGAAAACTTAATTTTAATTTGAAAACGAAATCTTAATTTGATTTCTTTTTTTATTATTCAGCTGGCGGGGCCCTCGCGTCGAACCAGACATTCTTTATTCAAACAATATTTGAGTTCGACTTCTTTAGCGCTAAATACTAAAATGTTCTAAATTCAAAATAGGACGGAAAAGATCTAGCCGGCAGGAAAAGTTGTATGAAAATTCATTCCGGCCCGCTGAATAGAAAACAGCAACTTTGGAACCCCTTATGTCCGAACCAAGTCGTCTTTTTCGAATAGGGGTGATGAAAAACTATTAGAAGTCGTTCGGATATTTATCTTAGTAATTTATTTCTTTTATAAACTAACAGAAATTGTTACAATTTTATAGTTGTTGAGGTAAGTGTTGGAAAAAAGAATTAAATATAAAATTTAATTCGATTATAAATTTGTTTGATTAAAACAGTGTGGCGGTTGATATTTAGCGTACAACAGTTGTTGAGTGAGCTGCAGCCATGCACGTGGTGTGTGTGGTGTGGTGGCTGGTGGCCGCGTGCGCGGGTGCGCGTGCGCAGGAGGTGCTCCTCTACGACGCGTACTTCGGGAAGCCAATCACCAACAGGCGGAGCGAGTTCATCGCCAGATTCACCAACGGCACGGCGTATGACAATATTTTGCTTACAACACATATATTATCACCCACTTCCTCAGTCGACCTTGACATGAACTTGTTACACGTTAATGATATTTCTCAAAAAGAAACAGTCTATTAATTGATTAAGGCTTAATAACGTCATCCTTTAAGGAGGCAGACGGTCGGAGCAGGGAAATTGGTGTATCCTTTACCAATCTTTTCATCACGCCAAAGACCTTATAGACCTAAGCAATACTTCAACACACATGAAAACCAAACGAAAGTCGGAATACCGAAACAGGTTGTAGGAGGCCTTTTGCGGTCTACGAGATAATTACTCTCACACTACAAAGAAGTAATTCTTTAACAAGAAATGTGTCTAATCAATTTTGTAACGTCAACGTATTATGATGACACGGATACACAATGTATTTGATCGCGATGTTAAGAGGTTGACCGCTGCGGCGCAGGTCGTGCACGGTGCCCGTGCGGCCCTGCCGCAAGACCGAGGGCCGCCGCGTGGACGGCACCTGCACCAACCCGCACTTCCCGTCCCATGGAGCCGCCCTCACCCCCCTGCCGCGGCTGCTGCCGGCGCGCTTTGGAACAGGTATGCTAAAAATTAACATGTGATGACAACACATGAAAATTTCGATGTGTCTGTCCAAAAAGAAGTATCTATTAACGTTAAGAACGTACACACCTACTCCTTTGTTGAGTTTGACACACCCGTAACCTAGTTGGGAATGATCTTATCTGGTTTATAGTATTGGCCATTCAGGAATTGCTAGCAAGACTCTTCTATTCGGCTACAGAGATTTTGCTACCCTTGAGATTCGAAGCGCTCATACAGCTCGACCCTAAGCGATCGACAAAGTTAAGCAACAGCGGGCGCGGTCGGTAGTCGGATGGGTGACCGCTAGTGGCAAAAATTTCTTGAGCGCTTCCGTGCTTCGGAGGGCACGTAAAGCCGTCGGTCCCGGTTGTTATCGATTGATAGCAGTCGTTAAGCCATGTCGGAGGCCTTCGGGCGGCTTGAAAACTTTCGACACTGGGTTGGCCACTAACCCCTCCACCAACCCTTATTGGAGCAGCGTGGTGGAGTATACTCTAGGCCTCCTCAGTAATGAGGAGAGACCCGTGCTCAGTAGTGGGCCATTAGTGGTTTGTAGCTTATCTACATTGTGCACTTCACGACAGTTTAAGTTATCACCTCTGCCGCACGTTCCGAGGCACACGTTTCTTTGCATGAATTTAAGCTTTCCATCAAAATTATTAAAATCTGTATAAAAATGATGTGTTTTGCAGGCAATAGCCTCAGACCTGCCTTAGAAGGCAGCCCACTGCCGTCGACGAGACACATCAGAACCACGTTAATGGGCGACGGCCATGTCAGCGGTGAAACTTTCAGCTCCCTGGCCCCTGACGTTTTTGTATTTTCTGTCGTTGACAACGTAGATCTGATGTACACGAGTAAGTAATTTTGTAATTAAGTCGAGCTATTATTTATTTTAACTTTAATGTGTTTGTACCACGTAGCAATAAATATTGTACGTACGTAGTACGTACCTATTCATATAAACGGGTGATAAACACTACGTCTCACGTATTTTGATATGCTTGATATACCTACCGCTGCATATGAAAAAATACATTAGGTACACGTCTTTAATTTGCTATATACATTTGATAAATGTGGTTAAGAAATAAATCATACACATAACTAACAGTACTACAACTAACATTTTCAATGAATCCCCCAGTTCGTTACGCGGCCTTCAGCGATTGTTGCATTAACAACCAGATCCCGAACTTGGCTGATCCCCGCTGCATCCCCATACCGGTGCCGCAAGACGACCCCTTCCTGCGCCGCACCGGCATCAGGTGCATGAACCTCACTAAAGTGGAAACCTTCCAGGACTACGGATGCCTACCTAACACCATGCCACCCGAGAGAGTGAGTACCGTTACTTAGAAACTCATGCCACGCAACGGCTAATCCAGACTATTAGAGATATCGATAAGCCGCCATAGCAAAGAATATAAAGTGGTGAGCATTTAGTTAGGCTAGATAAAAATTTAAGGTCCGAAGTTCATATGGCGCCCTAAAAGATCACCCTTACTATTAGATAGTTAATTGATTCAGGCGTTACTTTGCGGAACTCCATTATTACAGATTAGATGTTAATCTACTTTGCAACAATCCGCGAGCAAACTCGTATGTATGATGGTGTATACTTTCATGCAAGTAGCACCTCCCTCCCTCCCACATAGGAACATGCAACGAACAAAGAATGTATACACCAACATACACACCACCACCAATGCTGGTGGTGTGTATGTTGGTGGTTGGTGGTGTGTATGTATACACTCTTTGTGTATACATTCTTTGTTCGTTGCATGTTCCTATGTGGGAGGGAGGGAGGTGCTACTTGCATGAAAGTATACACCATCATACATACGAGTTTGCTCGCGGATTGTTGCAAAGTAGATTAACATCTAATCTGCTTACTATTAGATACAAAGTGCCCCCATATCAATCGGTATCCACGGTATTCTCTGATTTATCATCCTTAACATTGTTTATTACTACGGTGGTTAGAATAAATAATAAATGATGCAGAACAACGTCTGCCGGGTCAGCTAGTTATTAAATAATTTTAGTCATTATGGTCTCTCAACACAATCACGTAGCTTTATAAAATCTTACTTATCGGAACACATACATAAGTGTAGAGTCTCTTGGAGCAAGCATGATGATGGGCGTGCCCCAAGGATCGATATTAGGACCTCTGATTTTTCTAATTTATATCAATGATCATCTTTACTTCACTAAGAACTTTTGTGAAAATGTATTATTTGCTGACGACACCTCTTTAATTTTTAAAGTGGATACAAGTAATCAATGGTTTATTGATGTAAATAGAGCTATTTCACTAGTACTGCAATAGTTCACGTATAATAAATTAACGTTAAACGCAATAAATAACAAATAATTTAAATTTACAATAGCAAATGTTAAACGGATTCCAACTTAAATTGTTCTAAATAGAGAAATTTAGAACTAGTAGACTAAACGACATTTTAGGCTTTACTATAGACTCTCTTTTGTAATGGGGTCCGCATATCACAGGCTTACATGCGTATCATCTCCTTTGCGAAAGCTTTCAATTTCAGACCAACCCGTACACGAACCAATCTACCCAATCAAATCGATACATAATTAAAAATTATGAGTTTCCGCAGTACAGCAGAGTGACTCCGTTACTGGATCTCTCAGTCGTTTATGGTAACACAGAAGCAAGATCGAGGCAGATCCGGAACAACACTGGTGGACTGCTGGCCTACAGGATGGAAGGGAACCGTGAGGTGCCCGCGGGACAGTCGCCTTTCTGTCTCAACAAACCGCAAAATAATGAAATAATCTGCTACGACTATGGTTTGTCGAATTTCATTGATTGTATATCTATTGTTAAATATCTCTAATACACAATTTCTACAATAACACTGATAAAACATGTAGATACTAAGTATACACCTACCTATAATCAAAATAAAACGTCATTTTAATGCGCTTAATGGCTTATTTAGACATACATAACAGCATACAGGTACAATTAATTTCTTGTGTATTTCTTTGTCCATATCCATCTCAAGCTCTAGAAATATACTTTGACATTGAATGTTAAATGAAAATACCTAGCTAGGGGCAAAACCGCGGACGAAATTGCAGTGTAATTTACAAAAATATTTTTTAATCAACTCAGGAGACAACTTCAACGGAAATCTACTGCCTGGCACTTACCTAACAGCGATGTGGTTCTTCAGGGAGCATAACCGAATAGCTCGAGGGTTGGCCCTGATCAACCCGTGCTGGGACGACGAGAAACTTTTTGAAACTGCTCGAAAGATTAACATCGCGCAGTGGCAGTACATATTCTACTACGAACTAATTCCTGAATTTATTGGTAAGATAACGCTGAAGTTACTATATTATTTACAAGAGATATTTAATGGGCATAGGAAGAAAATCATAAGGAATTTACGGACATTAACATGTTCATTTTATTAACAGGTCGTGAAAATGCATTATCTTCTGGGATCATACATAATACGAAAGGCTTCGTCAACGATTTTGATACCGAGTCTGCGCCTGGAGTTTATCGCGAATACTCGCTGGGAATTCGATGGTTCCACACTAGTAGTCCAGGATATGCGGAGTGAGTTACCAATGCTAAGATCAACGAGTATTCATTATTTTATACCCATCACATTCGAGTTGCTCTTTGGAGTCCATAAAAGGTAGTCAACAGCAGTGTTACCGGTATGATTAAGAGTTTTTAATTCAGTTGAGCACAAAGCTATATCTTTAAACTTGATCACAACGACATCAAGACTATATCACTTAATTCGCTTGCATCCGAATCATATTTCAATGTTCTCGGCGACCCAATTATAGCGCTACTGCATTTTAGAGGGTAGTTCCGAGGTCCAGTCCGTGGTATGGCTACTTACAAACAGCTGGCCATTCGCTTATTTGCCCCATAATCAGTGATGTCGTTGTACTT
The DNA here is from genome assembly GCA_905404135.1 of Hesperia comma. Classification (NCBI taxonomy): domain Eukaryota; kingdom Metazoa; phylum Arthropoda; class Insecta; order Lepidoptera; family Hesperiidae; genus Hesperia; species Hesperia comma. The sequence goes on along the minus strand of FR990014.1, from coordinate 22,544,656 downwards.
GATGACGTGTAAATTTAAATAATTTTATGGTAATATTATTATTATTGTTAAAAAATTGAGTTTAATTTGAAAAACACTTTCGTAACACATTTTATAGATGTTACAAAAAATAATTAAATTAACCAATTACGACAGTTTATACAGGAACCACACATATGTCGGCAGCAGAACTGTGGCAGATGATGAAGTAAGGAGCGGTATTCTGGCGGTGAACAACACTGAAGCAGATCTCACTTTACGCCAACTCATCCAGCCTGCTGATAAATTTGATTACGTACTAGATCCAGATGTTGGTATCTTTCATATTACATAATGAATATATGATAAATGCTCAGTTGGCAACAACCCATTAATGGCCCACTAATGTACACGGATCTCTCCTCATTAGGAGGAGGCCTAGAGCATACTCCACCACGCTCCTCCAGTGCGGATTGGATTGGCTTAGTGGCCAACCCAGTATCGGAAGTTTTCAAGCCACCCGAAGGCCTTCCGACATGGCTTAACGACTACTGTCTTTCGATTTCGTGTCCTCCGAAGCACAGAAGCGCTCAAGAAATTTGGCCACTAGCGATCACCTATCCAACTACAGACCGCGCTCGCAATTGCTTAACTTTGTCAATCACTTAAGATCGACGCTAGCCGCCGAGTATTGCATGATTATTAAAGTCTTAATAATAATTATAGGTAGGTAATCGTGCATTAAGCGAATTTCAAGCAGCTTCCGATGTTAGCGCCATTGACATGATGCGTGGTCGGGATGCTGGTCTCCCAGCATACAATGAATACCGCAAGTTCTGCGGGATGAATCCAGCTAAAACATTTAAGGATTTCCACGACACTTTTGACGATGACGTAAGAAAACCTCATATGGATAGCTAAGTAAATTGCTTCCAAAAGGCATTAAAACAAGCCAAAGACATTTGCTAACGAAGTAAAAAATATTTTAGATAACTTATGAAATATTTAACAAAAGATGGATTGTTGTAGTTTTCTCATGTTTTAACAGAAAGTAGAATTGCTAAGCCGCTTATACGAGGACGTGGACGACGTGGAGCTGATGGTGGCGGTGTACAACGAGCGCCTGATCCCGGGCGGCTACGTGGGGCCCACCCTGTACTGCATCATGACGCACAACCTGCTGCTGTGGAGGCACTCCGATAAGTTCTTCTTCGAGCATGGAGGGTTCCCCGCTGCTTTTACTGAACGTGAGTTTTGTAACAGCTAATGAACACATGTACCATTCTTTCTGAGAAAAAAAAACTGATAAAACACAAATTTAAAATTTGTACACAGGTCAACTGATGGAGGTGAAAAATACTCGTATGGCCAGGATCATCTGTGATAGTGGCGTAGATGTTACAGACATTCAGCCACATGCTTTTTTGACAATACATAAGGGGTACGTTCTTTATAAAATACATTGTATGGGAACTGAAAAAATGGTTAAATCTACAAATGTGATTATGATTATACTTATCATAATTCAGAATATATAATTATTTTCCAGGAACGACTTCGTGCCATGTGACCAGATTCCTGGCATAGACCTGACCGCATGGCATGATGAATGTGTAGAGATGGCCTGACTACAAATTAATGTTACAGAATCTGTTCTAGTAGTAGATTATTTATTTAAATAAACATGTTTTTCCTTTACATTTTTTATTTATTCATTTTACAAATTAAATACTATCTCGCGATTATTAATATCGTTAAAGCCTAGTGTCCATTCTTTTTTTAATCTTTCGTGAAGTATAATATCTCGATTTTGAAGCAGTTTGCGGCATTGGACGAAGGTTTTTAGTAGAAAAACGAATAGTAGATTATAGTTATTTGGAAAACTAAAGAAAGTAGCCCTAGTTCATCCTATCCCCAAAAAGGGCGATCTCAGTGACCCGGCCAACTACAGGCCTATAGCGATAACTTCCCTGCTTGCGAAGGTCATGGAGCGTGTAATAAACACACAGCTCCTAGGATATCTTGAAGATCACCAGCTGATTAATGACCGACAGTACGGTTTCCGTCACGGTCGTTCAGCTGGTGATCTTTTAGTTTATCTCACGCACCGGTGGGCTCAGGCCCTAGACAGCAACGGGGAAGCACTGGCAGTTAGCCTAGATATCGCTAAGGCCTTCGACCGGGTCTGGCACAGGGCTCTTCTCGCGAAGTTACCATCATACGGTCTCCCCGAGAGGTTGTGCAGCTGGGTAGCCAGCTTTCTATCTGAGCGACATATTAAAGGTCGTCGTCGACGGTTGTTGCTCAGATATGAAACCCATAAACGCTGGTGTTCCCCAAGGGTCTGTGCTGTCTCCTACCCTGTTCATTCTGCATATCAATGACATGCTGGAGCGTGCTAACGGCATTCATTGCTATGCAGATGACAGCACGGGTGATGCCTATTATACAGGCCCTGCAAATGCCTCTCGGTCACAAGTGGAGGATAGCAGAATCAAACTTGTGTCTGAAGTCGAGAACTCTCTGGAGCAAGTCTCGGAATGGGGCCGACTCAATTTAGTTGAGTTCAACCCCACGAAGACACAAGTTTGCGCGTTTTCCGCTAAGAAAACCCCATTTGTCATGGCGCCTCAATTCCAGGGTACCGCACTCACCGTTGATAAAAGTGTTGGGATTCTGGGTGTCGACATTTCGAGCGACGTGCAGTATCGGTGTCATCTGGAAGCTAAGGCCAAACTGGCCTCCAAAAAGCTTGGCATCCTGAACCGGGCGAAGCAGTACTTCACTGTGAGGGACTTGCTGATGCTTTATAAAGCTCAGGTCAGGCCTCACATGGAGTACTGTTCTCACCTCTGGGCAGGGGCGCCACAATACCAGCTTAACCCATTTGACGCCGTACAAAAGCGCGCTGTTCGAATTGTCAACGACCTACGAGTCACTAACAGGTTAGAACACCTAAGTCTTAGGAGAGATATAGGATGTCTCTGTGTGTTCTACCGACTTTACAACGGTGAGTGCTCCGAGGAATTGTTCGATTTGGTGCCAACATCACCCTTCCATCATTACACCACTCGCCGAAGATTGAAGTTCCATCCACATCGCTTGGATCTGTGGCGAACGACTACAGTTCGATTTTCACGATCATTTTTGCCGCGAACTTGCAAGCTGTGGAATGAGCTTCCTTCTGAGGTATTCCCGGAGCGCTATGACATGGGGTTCTTCAAGAATGGTGTAAAAAGAGCTCTCCTTCAGGGCCGGCGTTGCACTGGTGACTCCCCTGGTGTTGCTTGTGTCCATAGGCGACGATGACCACTTACCATCAGGTGGCTCGTCCGCTTTTTCGTCAGCCCTTCAGGCAAAAAAAAAAAAAAAAAAAAAAAAAAAACTGTCGTCATTGCAGTCTAGCAACCAACACAACAAACAAAGCGACGAGCTTAGACATGATAAAGTGGCAGCAAACCAAAGTACTAACTTTGGTCTTTGGAGCAGCTAGATGGAAGCTGTGGACGTTGCTTCAATGTAATCCTGCTGTTTCCGCAAATTTGACCAACCAAATTATTGTGTGAAATGACATCCATTATAGATTTCTTACTTTAGAGGTTCAAATCACGCCATGACGAATAATGCTCCTTGCGATTAGAGCAATGGACATTCACGGAATTATTTTAGTGATTTAGTTATAATCTAGAAAATCTGGAAAAGATCGCTCGACCTTTATACGCCCGCCTTTTTTTGGTTGACGAGGGAGGAAACCTACGAAAGGTACCCGGTGCCGGTGCGACACATTGTGGGATTTTTACCCACTAAAATCTCCTCGGTGGCCTTCCACTTGGTGCTTGTGGAGAACTCCAGGATCTCCAAAAGGAACACAACCGGAGTTCTTCAAGTGCGGTGCTCTTGTGCAACGATGTATATCCACACATACCGTCCTAGTGATTTTATGTCAATTTTGTTGTGATACAAGTTGTGATATTACGACCAAACCTAAAAGTAGTGAGATTATTTAGCATATTAATAGTTTCAAATAATCATCGAAGACAATTTTGAAGATTTCTTGAACTCTTCACCACGCCGTTTCAGTACGAATTGGTGGATTTACCAAGTATCGAAAGTATTCATACTGCCAAAAGGTGTCCGATATATTTTTACTACAGCTACCTAACGCTAACTAACAACCGGTACCATTGGCTCTATGTGTATTTTTAAGCCCAAAAGCGCTCAAGAAATTTTTGACACTAGTGGTCACGCATCCCAATACCTACCGCGCCAGCGGTTACTTTACTTTGTTGATCACTTAGGATAACAACGTCTTGCAGCAGCGTCTTGTCTCGCCAAATCTTATCTCAGCACTTCCTACTGATCTTGCTCCTCAAGGCTGTCTTAACAGAGGCACAAAATCCCGCCTTTACAATATCTATACTACTAAAGGTATAATAAATTTTTTACTGATCTATCTGTATGTCTGTAGGTACATGAGCACGGGTCTTTGCTCATCCATACTAATACATACTATACACACATACTAATATTATAAATGTGAAAGTGTGTTTGTTTGTTACTCTTTCACGTCGCAACATAGCTATTATATGGTGTGGCTTATGTGTATGGAGATAGTAAAGAAGGTGGAGAGTAACGTAGGCTACTTTTTACCGCGGTAAAACATCTCATTACCATGAGAAGATCGATGATTTGTTCGTTCCTAGATATTTAGTTCCGGGTGTTGTTAATAGATGGCGTTAGTAAAATTCATTTGCAAGTTCTGAATCACGCTATCCGCCTAACTGTGCTTCTCCCATGGTCAATTGTATGTAGCATGTTCGAGTGTGTCCAATGCTCAGAATCTTTACATTCTATCCCTAAATGGAAAGAGTTATATTATTGTCTACAGTAGCGTATTAAAATAGTGTTTGTCATATTGTATTCTCATGTATGGTAAACAACTCATTGTTAATTCCCTTTGACCGTGCGGACAAAGCCGCGGGTAAAAGCTAGTTATTGATAAAAGATATTTGACAAAAGAATGTATGAAGGGTCTTGAAAGGGCCAACAGAAGACAAAAACATAAAAATCTAAAATTATTTTTACAATTTTCAGTCTATATCTTTGTTCCACTAAATTTATTTTAAGGCCTTAAAGTTAAATTATTTTATACACTGTTAGTTCTTTAATATACTGAGTAATAGTTTGATGAAATATCAAAAACGTTCAAACAATTTAGTTGGTACAGCCAAGACACATCTTGCTGCAACGTTATGAGGATGAAGTTGGGATAAGCCAAGTTTGGCATTTGCAAACACTGATAGTGTGGATTGAAAAAATAATGAGACCTAGTAAAGATCCCTGCAGTATGCTTATCGCATATTAAAATCCTGGTCATTTGGCATCATTCACCAATTTCTGATCTAAATTTTTACTATTTACTTAGGACACAAAAATAATGTGAATTATTCTTGATGTCGAAGTAAGTAGTAGCTTTGTCCTCAACATAATCAAACGCTTTAGACATATTAACATAAAATACATAAACGGCATCTTTCATCTGCCATACTGCCTTTAATAAAGTTGTTTTAATGAGGGTAACCGCGTGTGAATTTTCCGCTAGAGGCGCTAGTGAAAAGGGAGGTCTGTCTGTCACTTTTCGCTTGTCTGAATTTCATTTGTCACTGTTTATGTATGGGCGGGCTTTGACAGCATGACCGCCGTCTGCAGTGGCGCCAACTGGTGAGCACAAAAACGGTTACCCTCATTAAGGTGATTATAAAATGCATTTAAAAAGACTTAATATCGAAAAAGCTGAAGAATTCGGATAATGCCTGGCGGAAATTCTTTCAAGTAAGTATTAATAAAACGAATAGGTTGTTCGGCTATCTACACACCCTCTTCAAGTCCCGCCGAACTTATTTCGTGTCAAATGTTAGTAGGTCAATTTTATTAGCTACGAGCTGAGCAATTGACTTCGCTCGCGCATAGGACGCATAGGTTTTTCCCGCTTGAATCCCGATACCGAAAAATCCGTACAGCCGTTCCGGAGATTAGCCCGGACAAACAAACAGGCACACAGACAAAAGGTTTAAAATCGTTTATTATGTTTTAGTTTTTAGCATAAATACCTTTTTGCACTGGAAAAAACACTGGTATTTGAAGTCACAAACAAACCCTTCAATTTATTTATATGTATTGAACAGAAAACGTTGGATATCGTTCAGCCACTGATTTTTTCTTTTGTAATCAAAAGTTTTTACTTCTTCCATTCGATAGAATCTTTCTCTGCGCACTCGTCATCTTTCCACGCATTCAAGTCTATACCGGGGATTTGGGCACACGGGACGAACTCGTTTCTGGAAATTATTATAATAATATATTTTTAACATTACCTGCAAGTTTAATCAATTTGTCAAGATTTATGTTTGATAAGGTGACCTTGGAAAAAACACATATTTAAAAATAAAATACATACCCCTTATGTATGTGCAAAAATGCATGTGGCTGTATTTCTGTAACTCCCACGCCGCTGTCACAGAGGACCCTGGCTATACGGGTGTTTTTCACCTCCATGAGTTGTCCTGTGTAAATAAGTTAAAATAATAAGTTTGATCTCAAACAAAACATTCTAAAAATAGTGGTCTCATAACTTACGTTACTCAACGTACTTCAGGCTACGATGACCCATTAAATATAAAAATCATTTGGTACAATAAAATTTAATTAACTTACTTTGATTTGATTGATATTCATGAAAGATAGATCAAAACTCACGTTCAGTTAACGCAGCGGGGAACCCTCCATGCTCGAAGAAGAATTTATCGGAGTGCCTCCACAGCAGAAAGTTGTGCGTCATGATGCAGTAGAGCGTGGGGCCCACGTAGGCGCCTGGGATCATGCGTTCAGTGTATATCGCCACCATCAGCTCCACATCGTCTACGTCGTCGTATAAGCGGCTTAGGAATTCCACTTTCTGTTAAAGGTTATCAAATGGATGTTAAAACTGGTTTTGTCGTCCCTTATATTATTTGACCTTTTGAATTGCTGTCCTCAAATAACTTTAAATTATAAGTATAAATACTTCAAAAATACTTGCATCTTTATCAAATGTGTCGTGGAGATCTTCAAATGTTTTAGCAGGTTTCATGCCGCAGAACTTGCGGTACTCGTTGTACGGTGGAAGGCCAGCATCGCGACCACGCATCATGTCAATAGCGGCAACGTCATTTGCTGCATGATGCTCGCTATGGACTCTATTTCCCATCTGTAAATATTGAAAGTTTTGTGTTCTTGTTATATCTAAATATCGAAAAGTGAGTTAATGACTGTGTGATTGTGCGACTGACATGTCAACATACAACTACTACTAGGATTAGAAACAAAAAATTGAACAGAATGCTCCCTTTTATGATGTTGTAAAAAGAATTTTTCAAAACCCCGTCTTAAGTTCGCCATCAAGAGTCTGTAATCATTGTAGCTAATGACAAAAATCGGCAAGTGCAATTGACACGAACAAAGTTATGGGTTGAAAGCTACACATTCAGCAATGGTAACAAAGCAATACGAGTAATACTAACATCTGGATCTAGCACGTAATCAATTTTATCACCAGGCTGGACAAGGTCGCGGAAAGTGAGATCTGCTTCAGTGTTGTTCACCGCTAGTATACCGCTCCTAAAGGCATCGTCAACCTCAGTTCTGCTGCCGACGTATGTACCGTTTCTGTACAAACTGTAATCATAGATACCAATCATGAAAAATTAACAGGTTATGTAGGGAACTAGTAACTGAATTTTCAGGTAAGAGGTAGTCGAAATTCTAAAACGCTATATTTTATCTTAAATGTCTTAACCCTTAATTCTTAGTCACAAACGTGCAGATGATTGCGGCAGCCAAAACCAACAATGCCAAAACGCGCCAACAGGTCATAGATAGGATTAATGTGCAGACCAACATTTACATTGATACTTGCAGTTATTACAGAGCTTCATTATAATCTTAGATTAGCTGTATAAAACCAATTTACAAAATAGCTTTGTCAGGGATGACTTGATGAAGTAAATTATAAATTCAGGCATCGAACATAACTCACTCCATTGCCCCCCCTTGGAAAGTATGAAACCATCGACATCCAATCACGTATTCACGATAAACTCCTGGTGCAGACTTAGGATCAAAATCATTAACATAGCCTTTCGTATCATGTATAACTCCAGAAGATAATGCATTTTCATATCCTGTAACATATATTTAATCTTGTAATTTTTGTTTGTGTAATATTATTATAATACAGCTAATAATATCAGCATTTTTATATTTCTTACCAATAAATTCCGGTATGAGTTCGTAGTAGAATATATACTGCCACTGCGCGATGTTAATCTTTCGAGCAGTTTCGTAAAGTTGCTGGTCATCCCAGCACGGGTTGATCAGGGCCAACCCTCGAGCTATTCGGTTGTGCTCCCTGAAGAACCACATCGCTGTGAGGTAAATCCCAGGAAGTAGATTTCCATCGTAGTTGTCTCCTAATTTGATAACATCGAAATTATTTTAACACCTTGTACTAGTGACTTGGGACTTTACTCGTATTTTGCTAGCGTACGCATAACAAAAGAAAAGGTTACCAGATAAAAGGCCCAATTGAAATGGATCGAATCCTAAACATTGTATGTAAATCATGATGAGAATTTCTTATCTAGTGAAAGATGGTGCACTGAAAGGGAGTCTTCTTATTGTTATTCGTATATTATACGGCTCATAAATTGTCTACTATTCTAATAATATATTCAAATGACACCTGCTTGGACTACTAACTCATGACAAACTAATTATCTCAAAACCTTTAGCTAGAGAGAATTACTCAATCGCTTCAGTACCTACTATGTAAGATAGAAGTCTTTACTATGTATTTGCCACTATCATTAATACTATTATAAAATTGAATATAATAATGATATAAAGATAAAGTTTGGCAAACCGTAATCATAACAGACAACTTCCCCATCTTGCGGTTTGTTGTTGACACAGAAAGGCGACTGTCCCGCGGGCACCTCGCGGTTCCCTTCCATCCTGTAGGCCAGCAGTCCACCCGTGTTGTTCCGGATCATCCTCGATCTTGGTTCCGTGTTACCATAAACAGTTGACAGGTCCAGGAGAGGGGGAACTCTATTGTACTGAAGGTTAGGATTATTTGCAGTTTACAACTTATGCGTAACACACCTTAAGAAATATGAGTGTTTATTACTCTTATTCCTTGCTTACTCTTTCGGCTGGCATGGTGTTGGGCAGGCATCCAAAATCCTGGTAGGTCTCAACTCTGGTGAGGTTCAAACACCTGATGCCAGTGCGACGCAGGAAGGGGTCGTCTTGCTGCACCGGTATGGGGATGCAGGGATAAGCCATGTTCGGTATTTGGTTGTTAATGCAACAATCGCTTACGCCCCCGTATCGAACTAAGAGTTAATTAATAATCATTAATTTTAAGTTCTAAATCAAATCAAATTAAGTATTCTGGAGTTCAATTTGAAAAATGTATAATCATTTGCAGATAGTAACTTGATAGAATAAATGTTAATAACAAATACATGAATGGCAAAAGTAATTTAATTTCAACGAGATGTTTTAGGTATAAAATAGTTCAGATCACTTACGTAAATAGTATAAATCCACGTTGTCTACAAAAGAGTATACAAATACATGAGTGGCCAAAGCAGAGAAGTAGTGGTTTCTGAAGTGGCCGTCGCCCATCAACGTAGTTCGTATGTGTCTTGTCGAAGGCAAGGGGCTGCCGTCCTTGGCGGGTCGCAGACTGTTGGCTGCAAAACACGATAATGTACGAATAATTCATGCTAATATTTTAAATGCGGAAGTAAGTCTGTCTACCTGTCGCTCACACTGTTCATCATGCATATCAATAACATCCTTGATATCGAGCACTTTCATTGCTATGCTGATGACAATACGAGTAATGCCCGGTGCACATGCCATGCAAATATGTCTCGGGTGCGGATTGAGGAGAGAAGGAAAAATCTTGTGTCGTAAGTCGAAACATCTCTGGAGTGGGTCTCGGAATGGGGCAGACTGAATTTAGTCCAATTCAATCCCAAGAAGACACAAGTTTGCGCGTTAACCGTTAAAACCCCATTCGTCTCAGCACCACAGTTTCAAAACACTCTCTTTTACATCTCTACGAGCATTGGGAGCCTAAGTGTCGAGATTGTGAATGATGTTCAGTTTCGTGACCACTTCGTGGGTAAGGCTAAACTGGCTTCAAAGAAGTTGGGAGTGCTCTACAAAGCTGGTGACGCCCTTACTGTTGCCGATGTCCAGGGGCGAGGGTGATTACTAACTATCAGGAGACCCGTCCGCTCGTGTGCCTACTAAGGCTATAAAATATATATATACCTGTTCCAAAGTGCGCCGGCAGCAGCCGCGGCAGGGGGGTGAGGGCGGCTCCATGGGACGGGAAGTGCGGGTTGGTACAGGTGCCGTCCACGCGGCGGCCCTCGGTCTTGCGGCAGGGCCGCACGGGCACCGTGCACAACCTGTGCCTCAGAAGTCAACCTTTGTACTTCCAATATTGAAGGTCAATGTGCTGGGATTACACACGGCCGTTGGTTTTAACGTGAAACGTCTATCGGAATCGGCTTCGTTTACTGAGCGTGCCCTCACAGCTTTGAGACGCTCCCGAAATCGCCTCGCTCGCTCTGCGCCGAACATTGGGGTACCTGTGCGTGGCACATAACCCCCTCTTTTCGAGGATAGCCGTGTTTTATATTTCTTGCTGGCCCTTGCACGGGCTGAGGCCAACATATTGATTTTTATTTCAAAGTTTTACTCTTATTGGGTACTAGTAAATCCGCCCTCGCTTCGGGAAACCAGTCCCTTCAAAAATCTCTATAAATTTTAACAAATTATGTTATTCCGATGTCTAAGCTATATTACTGCAAAGTTTCATGAAAATCCGTTCAGTAGTTTTTGCGTGAAAGAGCAACAAACACACACACACATACATCCTTACAAACTTTCGCATTTATAATATTAGTAGAATAGGATAGGATTATAGTAGGATTTATTAGCGTCTTAGCAGCGAGCTGACTATATACGCTAAATAATGACACTAAATTCATGTTTCTACGAAGAATTGTTTTGTAGTTATTACGATCAGACGATACAGCACAATTCGTTACGGTCCGGTTTTCTGACATGGTACCCAGTGTATGGTATCGATTTTAAAGACGTTTCACGTCAAAACTGCGTCTTCATACTTAGCTGCTCTGGGCAATTTTCGTTTTTGCTCAGTCATATTGTCTGGGTGTAGAATAAAATATCTTGAATCTTTGATTTTATTCAAAGCAATGTATCCAGTCAGTCTGGGTAAACAATGTTAGTACATTATTGGGCAGACTCACTAGTCTAATCAATAATACACATATTATTGACTGTCCTGTTATCGGGGTACAAGAGTTGTAAATAAATAAATCTCAGTTACATACACCGTCAAATCTGACCTGATTAAATAGATGGACCCCGGAAACATACTACGGTTTATTAAGACTGTAGGCCTGGGGGACCAGATCTAGCTAAAACTGGGATGGCTACAATAGATCAAAGATGGTCGCAGTGGCCTCGTAGGGATACTTGTTCCCTATGCCCAGACACCTAAATAATAATATAATAATAATAACATACACCGTGCCGTTGGTGATACTAGTGAGGTACTGGGTCCTCCTTTCCGTAATTGGCTTCCCGAAGTACGCGTCGTAGAGGACCACCTCCTGCGCACGCGCACCCGCGCACGCGGCCACCAGCCACCACACCACACACACCACGTGCATGGCTGCAGCTCACTCAACAACTATTGTACGCTAAATATCAACTGACCCACTATTTATGCCTAAACAATCATGTATGCAATATAAAATTGAATCCGTGCTAACCCAATAAATAATTCTGTTGGAGATTTCAAATTACACGTTAAAATATTTAAAAGTAATGAAAATTATGTACTTACGTTATTTTAATTTTAGTGATTGCTTTTTTCGCATAGTTTTTCCGCAATCATTCCTATCAATATAAAATTGTTATGTTAGTCCGTTCATTATGCAATTACGACATGATCAGGAGTGAAGGTTAATGAAGTGTCCTTTATTCGCGAGCCCGAGATGAATTATTGGTCAGGGTTAGAGGTTCAGACACAGTTTGCTGCCTCGTATACAACGAGGTCATATCCTGGACCGGCGACGCTAAAATTTTGTGGACGAGGTCGCCAACAATATCTAGTTTTTCGCAAACTGATCGAAAACAATAAAAAGTGTGCGTGTTGCGAACTACACAGGAAAAGCGAATAAGTTTTTTGGCCTAATAGCATAGACGTTAATTGGTTGAACCATAAAAAAATATATACTTAACTGTAACTCTTCGTGTACCTACTCTTATTTAGTTTAGTATATTAACTAAAAGTAGTTAAACGGTTTTACTAAACCTTAGAATCCCTAATAACGTTAGAACAAATAAATAATTTACGTCAAGTTTTTTAAATCAAAACTAATAACTAAACTGAAATAAAAGAAACATTGTACGTTATTAGATTAACCCCAATTTTTAAAAACCGTGTTTTGATCAGATCATCATGTCACTCTAAGAAGCTATCTTGAGTATTCCCGCGATAGTGCCTGTAGGTGTGTATGTATGTAAAGGTAAACCTCTCATAAGTAGGTTTTGAGCGGCAATAATCTTCTGCTATTACAATAATAATAGATACAGCGTGTTGAAATTTTTATTATTGAAAAAAAATTGCTATGGCTAAAGTAAAGGAGGTATTTGATTGAAAAATTTTTTGGGGGCTTAGGTAATCATTAGGTACATAAAATTAAATTTATTGTTATGGTGGTAACCACGTTGTATACTAAACTTAGTTTTCCGAAGTAAATTATACCCAAACATTTTAATAATCATCAGTGAGTCAGCGACGAAATCGATGTATTTTAGATATCAATAAAATCCAAAGTATGCTATGCAATGCTATGCTATGTGAGCTATGCAATTGAAACTTTGTATGTTTAACTAACCTATTATTGGCATAAAAGAGATCGGGATTTACGCGGGGAAACCTACGCGTATGAAGTCGCGGGCACATCTAGTAATAAATAAACACAAATGTAATGTTTTAAAAATGTTTATTAAAAAATACAAATCATAACTCAATCTATAACCTTCTCTAAGTAAACAACAATTTTTACTTCTTCCATTCAGCTGAATCTTTTTCTACACACATATCATCGTGCCACGCGTTGAGGTCTATTCCAGGGATCTGGTCACAGGGCACGAAGTCATTCCTGGAAGTTATAATTATATAAGAATTCAACGCATGTAAAAACCATTAAACAACGTGGTTACCACTATACAACAATAAATTTAATTTTTGTGTACCTAATGATTACCTAAGCCCCCAAAAAAAATTTCAATCAAATAATTCAATTTCCATCAATATTCAAAATTACAACACGCTGTATCTATTATTATTGTAATAGCAGAAGATTGTTGCCGCTCTTGTCAAAAGTGAGTGACTGACGTTTAGATAGGCTGTTCTATTTTTTCCTGTATTTTGTGCTATTTTGTTAGAAAAAAACATTTTTGTAAATAAGATCTTAGGCGTTTTTTACTAAATGTAATATGTTCCTTGCATGAAGCAGGGCTTGTGGTTTCATTTATTGTTGTATGGTGGTATCCACCTTGTATATTATGACGATGGTCACATACAAATGGTATTTCGATAAAACTCACCATTTATCTACCCGCAGAAAAGCATGTGGCTGAATGTTTTTGACCCCCACGCCGCTGTCGCACAGGATCCTGGCCATACGGGTATTTTTCACTTGCATCAGTTGAGCTGTAGAAAAGAGTAATATTGTTTTTTACCTTTAGATATTTTTTCTAAAAGTAATGGTCTGATTTTTAAACCACTTCAAAAAAGAAGGAGGGCCTTGATTCAACTGTATTTTTTATGTGTGTGACCTCATAACTTTTACTAAGTGAACCGATTTTGATAATTCTTTTATTTTTAAAAAGCTAGTGCTTGTCGTCTGCTCTCATTTTGATTGACATCTGATGAGTAGTTTTTGAGTTATCTCTAGCTATCAATTTTGAAGTTTGTTATACTATATATAAAAAGTTGAATTAACGTAAGTCTTATAGTTTGATTGATAATATTCATGAACGATACATCAAAACTCACGTTCGGTCAAAGCAGCGGGGAACCCTCCATGCTCGAAGAAGAACTTGTCGGAGTGCCTCCACAGCAGCAGGTTGTGCGTCATGATGCAGTACAGGGTGGGCCCCACGTAGCCGCCCGGGATCAGGCGCTCGTTGTACACCGCCACCATCAGCTCCACGTCGTCTACGTCCTCGTATAAGCGGCTTAGGTATTCTACTTTCTGTAAAAGTTATCCAATGGATGTTAATACTGATATGAAAAAATCATAAATCGTAATGTATAAATACCTCAGTTATACTTGCATCTTTATCAAAAGTGTCGTTTAAATCTTCAAATGTTTTAGCAGGTTTCATGCCGCAGAACTTGCGGTACTCATTGTACGGTGGAAGGCCAGCATCACGACCACGCATCATGTCAATAGCGCTCACATCTCCTGCTGCTTGGAACTCGCCATGGATTCTATTTCCAAACTGTAAATATTGTAATAAAATTGTCGTAACTAACAGCCACACACTTGGCAATGGTTACGAAATAATACAAGTAGTACCAACATCTGGATCCACGACATAGTCAAATTTATCGGCAGGCTGAAATATGTCGCGAAAAGTGAGATCAGCTTCTGTATTGTTCAGTGCAAGGATTCCACTCCTCAGAACATCGTCCACCACAGTTCTGCTGCCGATGTATGTACCATTCCTGTACAAACTGTCATCACGGATATCATTAATAAAATGCATAATGATCAAATACTTACCTACCCTTGTAATAATTTTAAAATTTTGAAATGCTATACTTATATTTCTTTAATTTTACTAGCCTACAAATATGGCATAATAAATACAAGCCACCTAGTAGCAAGTAGTCACCGAAGTGTTGGTAATACCTAAGCGATCCCGTCCAAGAAAGATGGAAGAGGGACAAAATAAAGTATTGATTCTAATGCCAAAACTCAATATCAGACTAAAAATTGGACATAAAAATCTATCTATCAATGGATTTCTGCCATAGAAAGTTAGAGCTAAAAAATCCGTTATACAGAAAATCCCAGATTATGGATTAAAATAGTCATAGAAGAGGAAAAATATCCATAAATGGATGGATTTAAGAGGATATCGCGAAAAAAAGTAGGCAGCTAAAGACGGCAATGGCATGAACCGTAAATAGTACCTAGATAACATTACTGTGCAGTATTCATTCTTATGAGACTATTTTCACATGAATAGTTGCAGTTGTTATTACAAAGCAGTATAAAATAAAAGTTTTGTTAATCGTAACTTAACATGGTATATTTATTCTCATAATAATGTTGGGTATAAAACATAACTCACTCGGCAGTTCCCGGGTTGAAAGTGTGGAACCATCGACATCCCAGCACGTATTCACGATAAACTCCTGGCACAGCCTTAGGATCAAAATCATTTACATAACCTTTCGTATTATGTATGATGCCAGGAGCTAATGCATTTTCATAACCTGTAATATTATATTAATCTTGTAATTTTTGTTTTTTTATATTACAGGTAATAATATCAGCATTTTTATATTTCTTACCAATAAATTCAGGAATTAGTTCATAGTAGAATATGTACTGCCACTGCGCGATGTTAATCTTTCGAGCAGTTTCGTAAAGTTGCTGGTCATCCCAGCATGGGTTGATCAGGGCCAACCCTCGAGCTATTCGGTTGTGCTCTCTGAAGAACCACATCGCTGTGAGGTATATGCCCGGCAGTAGATTCCCGTCAAAGTTATCTCCTGCGTTGATCAAAACAAAATATACGTTGACTGCCGCCTGGTCCCATGAAAACTTGAGCGACATCTGGCGATTGGTTTTTGAATTATCTCGACTTTGAAGTCGGTTATTTTTTTGTAAAAAGTTAATTATTGTTTACATAATAAGATGAATATCTTGAGAGTATCACGAATATCTTAATTAATAACGATATACATAGGTACAGATTTGTTCCTTAGCATAAAGGCAAAGCATGAACTGCCTATTTATTTTTTGCAAAAAGATTTGGCCTCACTGACTAAGATTCATCAGCTAAAGCTTTAGAGATTAATAAAATAAGGCAAACCATAATCGTAACAGGATATTTCCAAATTTTGCGGTTTATTGCCGATACAGAAAGGCGACTGTCCCGCGGGCACCTCACGGTCCCCTTCCATCCTGAAGGCTAGCAGGCCGCCCGTGTTGTTCCTGATCTGCCTCGATCTTTCTTCTGTGTTACCATAAATAGTTGACAGGTCCAGGAGCGGTGGAACTCTGTTGTACTGTGCAAAAATATGTATTATTTATACATAATATCCTATATAGCTGTGTCTATCGATCGAACAGCGGTGAACGGGAGACTACCTGGAGGCAAAGAAGCAAATGCCCAGGTAGCAAGGAGTACAAGGGCCATACTAACCCGCCCCTTAGAAGGCCAGGGTAGCATTCCCGCAGTATTGCTAAAGAAAGGTGCTACCGAGTTGACTCCTGTCTTAACGCGCTTATTCTCGCTGGAAGGTTGCCCTAATTTATTCCATCCCCAAAAAGGGCGATATTAATTAAGAAAATAATGAATAGATTTTTCGAAGTTAATGTGCTCACCATCTTAAGATACCATTACAGGATTGTTATCAAGTTGTATATTTGGTAATATAAATGATATGTGTTTGTTTTATTACTTATTCCTTACTCTCTCAGCTGGTAGGGTGTTGGGCAGGCATCCATAGTCCTGGTAGGTCTCAACTCTGGTGAGGTTCATACATCTGATGCCGGTGCGGCGCAGAAAAGGGTCGTCTTGTTGCACGGTTATGGGGATGCAGCGGGGATCAGCCAAGTTCGGTACTTGGTTGTTAATGCAACAATCGCTGACAGGAACATACCGCACTAAAAGGTAAATTACCAGTCATGAATTTTAATTTGTAACTCTGAACCGACACAGCTTGATTTGATCCTGGTTTAATTTTAACTGTTCACTATCAGTTGCAGAAAGACTTGATAAAGCAATACTAATAAATTAGACGCATGATTGGAAAAGCTAAGAATTGTAAAACATTGAGAATGACTTACGCAAATAGAAGAGATCTACGTTGTCTACAAAAGAAAATACGAATACATGAGTGGCCAGGGCGGAGAAGGCTTTATCTCTGAAATGGCCGTCACCCAACAACGTGGTTCTGATGTGTCTTGTCGACGGCAGAGGGCTGCCGTCCCTGGCGGGACGCAGAGTATTGCCTGCAATGCAAAAGGTACCATACATGAAGCAAATATAGAGAGGAGACGGCCTAAGCAACTGTGCACTGTGACTCAACTAGGTCCTGACGTCATCACAGTAGGCGTGGCCTAAAGTCAGTCTACCGTCGGCGCCCGTCCTGTGCACAGCGTTATGGACGTTCACATTTTTAAAGAAAAGGATGAAGTGCTGGCTATTCGACATTAGATGGCGACACTTTTCTTATATTTTGAGTACGTCCCTGTTTTAACCTACATGTATTGACATCTAGTGTGAGATAGTTAAACTACATACTAAAATAACTTTAAATAATACTTTCGCGGGTAGGTGTCGAAACATTAATAGCTGTTTACTATTCTCTTTTTTATAATTTTTTATATAAATTAAATTAATCAAGTAATTAGAGTAAATTTTGTGTCAGTGAAAGTAATAATAGTTGTCCTATGTGTTGTAATGTGAATTAGTCTAAACTTACCTGCACCACCCATCTACGTTAACCACCGCTCTTCGGGATCCGTTGATATTTCACTTTAAACAACACTTTTGTTAAAGTCTAACTAAACACTGAAGATGGCTAATGCTGCTGAGCTTCAGAGCATTCACAAAGGCTTCGAATCTGGTTGGACGAAGAGGATGGCCGAGTTCGAAGAACGTCTGAATGCAGCTGAATCTAGTTCGAACCCAAACATTGCACAGCTGAGTGAAGAGTTCTATTCTTTCAGAAACATGGTCAGTGATGCGATTGGTCTTATACGTCAACAAATCCAGGCATGCGTCAGAGTGGTAGTGGGCGGGATCTTGTTAGATCCCGCCCACTTCTTCATCCCCCTCGCCCCGCAAAGTGTCACGCGTTCTTTCTAGGGAAATCTAATATACAACGTCTCCTCTCTATATTTGCTTCATGGTACCATAGGAATTTTATAGTTATTTTGTAAATTTGTTTAATTTTTTAATTCGTCTTAAACTACATAAAACGATAGCAAGATTTCGGTGCTTGGAAAACAGAAACCAATGATGATGGTGCCATACTACTCAATTTGGACAACAAATGATGCAATATTGTTGCAAACTCAAACTCTATTTCATGTAGTGACGCATAAATTTCGCAACATATTTTAAAACAGCACTTACATGTAAAGAGCACTTACATGTACCTGCGGGCAACTAGAATAGGTAGTTAGTTAAATAGATAATTAAATGGCATAACAGATAAGATAATTATTTGGGAGAAACAAGTCATTGCAGTTTCGGCTCGAAAGAAACCTGACGAATATATTCAAAAAGTTGCATTCCACTGCTGATAAAGATCTAATAAGAATAGTTTACTCAGCTCCTTATCAACCGGTGTTAAGCTATTGCATTGTCACACTGTCAGCAATACACATAATTATGCTCAAAATTGAGAAAGCTCTTCGCTGTCTACTGAAGATTGTTTACAAAATATCTTCGATCGCCATCGATGTCTACCAGGAAACAAGATTCCCAAGAATCAGCAGGGAATATTAATTTCATATTTCATCAAATTGGGAAAAGTACCCAGATGTATACAATTAAGGGGCTACAACATAATATGCTGTTCTCGGAAGAGATTCTAGAGAGTTCGTTAATTGAAGAAGTAATCTTTAGAAGCGTTTGCTAATTCGTTATTTGAGGTTATGTATTTTGTTTTTGTTGTAATTAGTCCTAAACATGGAGCAAATATTTGCTCCATGGTCCTAAATTACAGTCCCATGACTTATTTGTACTGATTTCATTAATAATGACATCCCAAGTGGCTTGTATTTTATTTTGTGAGTTTAAATTTTTTTATATTTATATATATACCTACTCACTATAATATGACGATTTATATTAAATATTTTAGACTAAGTTCTCACGTGTTCCAGGAAAACCGCACTATAATTATAACATTGTTTTCATTATACAGGTCCTATAACTTATTCCTACTTACTTTTGAATATGCCCTTAGTAACTCAATCGCTGAATTGACTTTCTTTATTTATCTGAATAGACTTAAATTTAAAGACTATTAAATTCTTATTAATATTCTGGACATATTCTGGACAAAATGATGATACAGTGATCGAGGGTTATCTTTGAGTAAAAGCAGACGAATTTCCACTCCTGGACGAAATTTTCTTTCTAAAAGTTTTCAGTTTATTATTAGTTATAGGTCTGTATTTTATTGATTTCTTATTTTTATTAAGTAGGTTAAACCCAGAAACTCTTTGATCACAGAATCAGGAGTGCCGAGCGAACCGCTTACCGAGACGCAATTACATTGCTTACGTGTTGTGAAAAAAATCGAAAAGTGCATAAAAACTTGACGTATATGCTCGAAACTTATATATAATTGAAGCTAATCATCTCAGAAACAAAGTGATATAAAATTTATATTAAATGCTATCGTAAAATTCAAAATAAAAGTGAAATAAAAATCTAAACTGACAAAAAGTTTGAACATAAAGCAATCGCTGCGCGAGAGTTCAATGACCTGTATCCCCACTACGAAACGCATCAAATCAGCTGAGCGGCCGCACTGCGCATCAACGCTTAACATCGGTATAGATAAGTAAATTTAAATCTCTTTTCGACAATGAATTGTGCCGCCTGCAATCAAGAAGTTACACATATTACAGGAGCTATTAAATGTACATCCTGCAATTTAAACTACCATCATGCATGCCTAAATATACCCCAGACTTTTGATACAACACAACTCAAAAAGTCCTGGCAATGCCCATCCTGCGACAATATTACAAAACGGAAAAGGAACGACAATACACCTATTAGAAGCAGACATTCATACACCTTGGACGAAACTAACACAACCAAATATCCGATATCCCCAGACAAAGACACATCAAAACAAGATAGTAGTATGCTAGAAAAAATAACCTTGCTACTGGATAAAAAACTAGACGAAAACAAACATTCCATCCTTGGAGAAATCAAAAATACTATAAAAGCTGAAATACTACAAACAACAGATAAAATCTTTCAAGAATTAAATACAAAAACAAATAATATTATGGATGAGCAACTATCAATAAATAAACAAATAAATATACTTAATAAAACAATTGAGAAAATACACCATGAAAAAGATATGTTACAAGAAGAGTTAAAACAAATGCAGAAGAAATTAGATAGTATAAATAGACCAGAACCACCACAAAATATTGACATTTCAAAAAAAATTGTTCTATACGGTCTTACAGAATACGAATACGAAACGGAAGACCAACTTTACCACCGGATAATAAATATTTTTCAAGATCTGCTGAGTACAGATTTAACGGGATACATAGAAGACATCCAGAGAATTGGAAGAAAATCCTTCCGTAGGCCTATTGTTATTGAGCTATTAAGTAAAAAAATGACTAAGTATATTCTACAAAATGGACGCAGTTTTAAAAATACAGGACTTTATATATCAGAATACCTAACTGAAAGTAGGCTCAATCAAAGGAAAAACCTTCAAGCAAAGTTACGCATAGCACGGCAAAACGGACATCACGCTTACATTAAAAATAATTCACTTATAATTGACGGAAAAATTGACAAATCACCTGACCTTGAGACACCATCCACGCAGACGCCACAGAAATCCCAGCCCCCACAAATCACATCTAGGCACAGTGAAGGCTCAAACTCAAACACTTCACAAACACAGCAACATTCTAAGAACCGGCATTCCTTTCGAACATAAGGGGCAAAACTTCAACTTGCTTTACCAGAATATGCAAAGCTTGAATAACAAAGTCTCCACTTTACAAGCTTTTCTACAAGAAACCCCAACGTTCCACGCACTATGTTTTTCTGAAACATGGCTGTCTTCCGAAAAATTAGCACTGATTAACTGTAATGGCTATAATATTGTCTCATCGTACTGTAGACAAACCCGCACTGGAGGCGGTGTGTGCATACTTTTAAATGAAGACTTAGAATATTTAGAGTTAAAGGATATTGTGGACATGTCAATTGAATATGTAGTAGAAATTTGTGCTGTTTTCATCCCTAAGATACACATCTTACTAATTGTTATTTACTGGAATACCAGGGAGCCCGAGCTATTTTATAAACAAGTCTTAAAATTACTTATTCATTTAAATAAAAAATATTATTCAAACAACATAATAATCGGCGGCGATCTTAACGTTAACATACTAGAAACAAATGAACAATCTAATCGACTGATACAATTATTTATGCAGTACAATTTTAAACAATTTATAAAAGAACCCACACGTGTAACAAATTCCACATCAACTTGTCTAGACCTACTATTTACCAACTTTGACAAAAGCAATATACTTACCTATGTCCACGACTACGGTTTTTCGGACCATAAAAGTGTAGTTGCGAAGGTACAAAATGTAATAAATAATGTAACCAAACCAGCGCAATGGAAAATTGAAAAAAGAATATTTAATGAACATAACATAAATCTATTCAAAAATGACTTAAAAACTATAGACTGGCATACTTTATTTAATAACTCAAATAACCTTAACGAAAATTATAATATATTTAATAACAAATTACAAGAAATTCTTAACAAACATATACCTAAAAAAATTATAAAATTAAAATCAAATAGAAAATATAAATGGTTAACCCGGGGCATAAAAATATCAAGTAAAAATAAACGATTACTTAAGACACTTGTCACGTATTCAAGAAATCCAATTTTAACGAACCACTACATTAAATATACTAAAATATTAAAAAAATCAGTAGTTAAATCAAAGCGTAATCGATATATAACAGAAATGAAAAACTCTGTGAATAAAACAAAGTCGATGTGGAAAATAATAAAAGAACGCACCAATAAAACCGTAAGCCACCCAAAAAACAATATTTCGCTAAAAATCCACAATACGATAACATCCGATCCGACTCAGGTAGCAAACCATTTTAATAACTTCTTTGCATCGATGGGAGGGGCTAGCAGTGTGGCGAGCGCCCGCGCAGTGCGAGGACGCCCACCGCTGAACCGACACGAGTACACGATGTTCCTGAGCCAGGCCGAACCACGCGAAATATTCCTCATTTTAAAACGCCTTAAATCTAAATATTCCTACGGTATAGATGAGCTACCACCTATTCTTATAAAAAAATGTGCAGAGGAATTGACCTTACCTTATTACATATTAATAAACCAATCTTTGTCAGAAGGTACTTTTCCGGACCTATTGAAAACGGCAATCGTTAAGCCTATACATAAAAAATTATCCAAACAAGACCCTAACAATTATAGGCCAATAGCCCTCCTACCAACTTCCTCGAAGATTTTCGAAAAAGTAATGCAAAGCCGCCTAAATTTTTTTTCGCGAAAAATATAATCTATATGACGATGCCCAGAATGGTTTTAGGAAAAGACGCTCAACGATATTAGCAGTTTATAAATATATACAAAAAGCACTTGACATCATTAATGATAAAAAATACGCCATTGGAATTCTACTAGATATGACGAAAGCATATGACAAAGTACAATTTAATATCCTCTTAAGCAAATTATATGACCTAGGAATACGCGGTATAACACATAAATGGTTCAGCTCGTACCTTCAAAATCGCTCACAAGTAGTAGAAATAGAATACTTTGATTCGGACGCTGGGAAAATTGAAAAAATAAAATCAAATAATATTAAAATACATAACTCAATCCCACAAGGTAGTGTGCTCGGATGTATACTATTTTTAATCTATATAAATGACCTCCCAAAATTATTAAATGACTTCTGTGTTCTATTTGCTGATGACATCTCAATTTTGACATCGTATAGTAATAATGACAATTTAAATGGAAAACTCACTGACATATTTAATATTATAATTGACTGGATGAACGATCACAACCTTGACATAAATTTTAATAAAACAAAAATAATGCTACATAGACCGTACCAAAAAACCTCCCTTGATATAAATTATACTTATAACAATATAAACATAGAATGTGTAGACGCGTTCTCTTTATTAGGATTAGAAATTGACTCGCATATAAATTGGAAGCACCATATACAAAAATTAAGAAATAAACTGTCTAGCTTCACATATGCCCTAAGGGAATTAAGAAAAGTTACAGACCTCAAGACGGCAATGTCCGCATATTATGCTTATGCTTACTCATGGTTAAGATACGGCATTCTGCTTTGGGGCAACAGCGTGGACGCACACCATGTGTTCACTCTTCAAAAAAAGTGCATCCGTATCTTAGAAAACCTTAATGATATCGATACATGCAAGCCACATTTTATTAAGAACAATATGCTTACAATGTCATGTATATACATCCTGGAGGCCTGTATCTTTGTCAAAAAATACCCGGATTTTTTTACTTTTCGACATAATCTATCATGTAGATACGAGAGCCGTCAAAAGAATAAACTAGTCATACCTGCTGCAAAATTAAAATTATATAGTTCCGGACCATACGCAATGTGTGTAAAAATATTTAATAAATTACCCAATAAAATAAGACTAATATATAACGACACAAATTTCGATACTGAAGTAAAAAAATTCTTAATACAAAAATGCTACTATAAACTAGAAGAATATATTGATGAAAATTAAATAGAATGTGATACATGAAATTCTTAATTAAAACGTATTATTATAAAACAGGTCGGTTTGCTCCCACCAACTACATTGCTATACCCAATTAGGGTCCATATGTGTGCCTCTGTAAATATATCATATTGTAAGACCTTATGTACACCATATGTTGCAATAAAAAATATTGACTATTGACTATTGACCTTTAACTATTAGGTAAACATTTTTTATTTATTTTCCGTACGTCGAAAGAAAAAACGGAACCCTTATAGGATCACTTATTTGTCCATTCGTCCGTCTATCAAGACCCTTTTTCTCAGGAACTTGTGTGTCAAGCTGAAATTTATATCAAAAACATAAGTCTTCTGTCCCTTAGAGCGGTGAAAAAATCAAAATTCTAAGCCAATGAAATCAAAACCTACAAGAACTCCCGTGAACTCAAAATCTGGAAATTTGGTAAGAAGCAACGTCTTATAGGATTGATAAAGAAAAATTGCGAAAATTTTACATTTTAAAAAAATGTGAAAAAATTCAAACTTTTATGTCAACGCAATCAAAAGAATCAGCAATTTAAGCCGCATATTTTCAATTTCGCAAGGGAATGAAAACTTAAAGGGTATTTACTTCCAGTCGACTTAGAATCTTGAAATTTGGTATGTAGCAATGTTACATAGCACAACCACTGGAAAAATTCCGAAACCTTAGGTATATTTTGGAACCCTCGGTGCGCAAACCCAACTAGCACTTGCTCGGTATAATTTCAAATGGTTAAAGCTATAATTTGCAAAGGTGCGTCGACATCTGGCGAATATGCAGTTCGCGAGCCGTTTGCGAGCTGCCTGCGAGCCTTGCATGAGTTGCGCTAAAGAGGCTCAGCAAACTATTGCCGTGACTGCAAGCGCGCAGATCGCGGGCAGCACGCAAACTGCTTGCGAGCTGCGCAGCGCATTCGCCAGATGTGGACATATCCTAAGTAGACGTTTTCACGGTAACCTCTTTTACTGGACGGCTACGGCGGTACATAAAGGAAACATGCAAAACACCCCATCATTTAAGAGTGGGTACTGCTGATAAATATTTCACTCGTTGCCTGCACAAGGGAAGCAGTTACCTTTATTATATCGAATGGTCGTACCTGTTCCGAACCGCGGGTGCAGCAGGCGTGGTAGTGGGGTGAGCGTGGCCCCGCGGGACGGGAAGTGCGGGTTGGTGCAGGTGCCGTCCACGCGGCGGCCCTCGGTCTTGCGGCAGGGCCGCACGGGCACCGTGCACGACCTGCGCCACAGCGGTCAACCTCTTAACATCGCGATCAAATACATTGTGTATCCGTGTCATAATACGTTGACGTTACGAACTCGATTAGACACATTTCTTGTTGAAAAATTGCTTCGTTGTAGTGTGAGAGTAATTATCTCGTAGACCGCAAAAGGCCTCCCACAACCTGTCGCGGTATTCCTACGTTCGGTTCCAAGCGTTTGGTTTTCGGGTTTGTTGTAGTAGTTATTGCTTGGGTCAGGATTTGTAAATCTATGTGTCTCCGGCGAGATGGGAATTAGTAGACGAGGCACCAACTTCCCTTCCATCTCTATACTCCCGACCTTCTAACTCCCGCAAGGGCGATGTTATTAAGCCTTGATCATTTAAAAAACTGCGTCTTTTTTAGAAATACATAGGTACGAGTATCATTAAATTCGTGTGGGTGTGGGTGATGTGTGATATAAGAAACTATAAAATCATACGTCGTGCCGTTGGTGATACTATCGAGGTACTGGCTCCGCCTGTCGGTGAGAGGTTTCCCGAAGTACGCGTCGTAGAGGACCACCTCCTGCGCACGCGCACCCGCGCACGCGGCCACCAGCCACCACACCACACAGACCAGGTGCATGTCTGCAGCTCACTCAACAACTATTGTACGAAAATATCAACTGACCCGTTATTTAAGCCCAAACAATTATGTATGTAATTTAAAATCGATTGCTCTTTGATCCTTGCTTTGTTCTATTCACATATGAATATAAAACTGTAACAAGGAGCTGTTTGTTTGTAACAGTCATAGAATACTGTATATTTTGATAAAAATAAAAACAAATATAGGAAAGTTCACAGCGACAAAACATCTAACAAACATACCCTGACAAAAATCGCGTATCTACAAATGAGCACACACAATAGGTGGCGATGGAAAAATCTGACATAATTTTTATTCTAGCCTTCATCCGTACCATGCGATAAGATACTTCATTACAATGACTTTTACCTAATGCCCTGTATATTCTTCTACGTCTATGGAGTAGGCAGACACGTGTAATTTGCACACAAGTCGTTTTATTGTATATTTTTATTTATTACCGGTTTGTCATTTTCGTCGCTATGTCCGATCACCATAAAAACCATGATGAGCGCGTCCTTTTTAAGTTGCCGCAGTTTCGTTACAGAAAGCAAAAAATAAAAATATGGTAACGTCATAAATCACATGGAAATAAGAAATAACATAAAATAGAATATATTAACGAGTCTTATTACCCATTGCGTATTCAATTTAAACTTTTGTTTAAAGCGAAAATATAAACCTCATTATTTTCTATTTCAGGGGATTAAAATTATCAGGAAAATAGATCGTGGTGATTCTATTGATACATTTACGTAGCCATCACAGATAGTAAGTTAACAAGGTCATCTTTAATTGTCTCATTGTAAAAATGTAAATACTCTATTCGTGATGTTCATTCAGCAATTTAGGTTAGGCTCTAAGATGACCAATTCGTCAGACCAATGATTATATTTAATTTATTGCAGGTACCCATTAAGATTAACTTAATTTATGAAACCATTTTTTACCTGTTTCTCGATCTAAAATGAACATGGAAAGCTAGCTTCTTTTCTAAACAGGTAGAGTTGAAACACGACGTCATTAAATTTCTGCTGACATTTTGGAATAAAGATTTTTTTCCGCAAGAAATTATATGATTTTGAATATTTAAACTGTTCATTCTTTTGTGAATATGCAATGCCATAATTCTGTTATATTTATTTTAACCGATAGCTAAAAAATAAAACCACGTATTAACCATTTATCCATACATGTATAAATAAATGTTTTAAAAAACAAAGTAGGATCGAAAAGCTAGTTAATGTACATACTAACTACGTTACATTTATCATAACATGTGATTAGCAATCATCATAACATTATCTCTAAATGTTGAGACCAATAACGCTTGTAGCGTTTATTATCAAACATTGCATGCAGTAGATAATTTAAAATAATGATATAGGATTCAGGGTTTAGGGATTCTAATTTTGTATGATTTAATTACTCAATACTCAATATATTATTAGGTACTTCGAGAACTAGTAAAGAGATAATAACATCTACACTATAAGGCGATAAAACCTAGTGATTAGGCCTAACGATTAAGAATTAGGCGTTCTTTTCGGGGGATTCGGGTTCGAATCCTAGTGTGAAACTTTTCACTTTTTCGGAGTTACATGCGTTTTAATCATTTAAATGTCATTCGCTTTAACGGGGGGGGGGGAGGAAAACGTGGTTAGGAAGCTTGCAAGCCGAAGAGTTCGCGAAACTGAAATGTAGGTATGTGGAGTTTGCCATTCCGTTCAACCTGCATGCCGGAGAGCTCGCAAAACTCAAAGTTATGTGAAATCTGGCAGTCCGCATTTGGCTCGCAGTGGACTATGACTTTAACCTTTTCATTTTAGGAGATCGTGCTCAATAGTGGGCCTTGATGGATTGAATGATGATGAACGGGATTATCGCTATACACTCATAGCATACACACTAATTTCCCTGTGTCGTAGGTGTTATGCACACACAAAGACAAGGATGCACAATTGCACACCCTGACAAAGAATAGAATCGTAAAAAAATGTTGACCTTCTTGCAAATCGG
The DNA here is from genome assembly GCA_905404135.1 of Hesperia comma. Taxonomy (NCBI): domain Eukaryota; kingdom Metazoa; phylum Arthropoda; class Insecta; order Lepidoptera; family Hesperiidae; genus Hesperia; species Hesperia comma. The sequence continues at coordinate 22,516,806 of FR990014.1, read as the reverse complement.
AGCCAAGACACTTCGAAGCAAATTTTATACTGCCTGAAACGTAATGAAAATACAAGATAAAATATACATAAATTATTGTTACTAGGTACTAATTATTTAATAAATACACACATTTTATTACACAGTAGAGATTCATAACACAACATCAGTGCAATAGAAACTCGATAATCCGTATGTCAGACAATATGTATATTATATCGATACGTGATTATCCGGGTTGCCTCTGTTTTATCGCGTCCGTCGTTATGGCGTTAGTTAAAGTGTTCTGGGATTCTACTTCCCTAGTAATGTGCTGTATTCCTGAATAATGTACTTAGTTACTTACTTACATAGGTGGATTTAGTCATCGTTAGCCAGCTAAGTGAAGTAAATAAGTGAGTTATGATTAGAATTGTGTTGTTTTTGTCTTACATGCATCCGGTATTCCGTGCTTCATTATTACATTAAGTATTGATGAAGTAATGAACTGTGACCAAATCAAATTATTCATCTTACGCCTATTTCACACTAGCAAAACGGCCAAGGCACGCATTTTGACTAAGGTGTTGATTATATAATAGCTAGCTACAACCCACTAATGGCCCACTACTGAGCACGGGTCTCTCTTCATTACTGAGGAGGCCTAGAGCATACTCCACCACGCTGCTCCAATGCGGATTGGTGGAGGGGTTAGTGGCCAACCCAGTGTCGAAAGTTTTCAAGCCGCCCGAAGGCCTCCGACATGGCTTAACGACTGCTATCAATCGATAACAACCGGGACCGACGGCTTTACGTGCCCTCCGAAGCACGGAAGCGCTCAAGAAATTTTTGCCACTAGCGGTCACCCATCCGACTACCGACCGCGCCCGCTGTTGCTTAACTTTGTCGATCGCTTAGGATCGACGCAAGCCGCCGGGCTATGAGCGCTTATATAAAGGTAGTGATTATTGAGAAACTTGGCTCTACATAAGATCTGATAAGTTTTTGACAGTGCTAGAAACATTGCCTCATCTTGGCAACAATTTACATGAAAATGTTTTGGGGTAATATTGTTTATAACAATGCTCTAACGATGCTCTAAAAACTGTCCTATAAGTAGTTTACAATAACAATATATGTTTTACGCAATGGGATTGTACTTTTTTGGGAAATAATATCGAATATCTCATGGTTTCTACAAAATTTGCAAATATTGGTGAATTTTAACGTACAGATTTTTGCGTGAATTGAGCGGAAGTTCGAATACGTTCAATTCCAGCCAAAGAAAAAATGAAGAGAATTTTATTCGAGCATGGTTTTTAAAAACTTTTCGAAAGTCAAACTGCGCCATCGCTTCATCATACCCCGTCGGTGAGTGGTCTTGAAAAAAGAAGGGGTAAGAAACTCCCAAGGAGTTTTTTCCTATTCACAAAAGACAACAATTATTACTACTGAAATCTAAAATTCAAACTCATAATACAGACTGTTCTATTTATTTGTAACCACGTAGATACCTAACTGAAAATAATATGATATTGTACTTTAAATTAATATTTTGACTTTCGTAAATTGAATTCTAACTTTGTACTTAGGTACTATGCACATCGGAGCACCTTGAGATTAGTAATCTGAGTCGCACAGCTTCATTTCATTATCACCAATTCAATTCAGAAGCTTCCTTAATAAATGTAAAAGTTTGGTAACAATGTAATCACGAAAAACTCTCTCCTTTTCTGTAATATCTAATAACGGATTTGTGAACATTTTTCTTTTGTTTTATTTGCCTTCCTTGAAGCGATTTGTTCCTACAACAAATTAGTTTTTTTTTTTCTTAGCCAATGCAAGCAAACGAGCAGGCCGATCTACGGATGGTAAGTGACCAACGTCCCCCATCGACATTGGCAACACTAGGGGTGTCACCAACATGTTGCTGGCCTAAAGGTAACGATGGACACGCTTATTTAATGCCCCATGTCATAGCGCTGTGGAAACAACGATGCAGCCAGTTTTTGACGTGGTAGAAAATAACGTGAGTAACTACGGTTACTGTGGATGAATGTTCTATTGGGGCTCTGGTGCCATTCGTTCTTGATTATTAACCAAAGAGTTCTACAAAGTTTTGTACCAGATCAATAATGACTTGGAAAACGGATAGAAATTTCCTAACATAGTGTGTGTGAGATTAGCCGATTTGGGCTGCTCATTTTGTGCCAGCTGAGTCAGTATAGCCCTGGGCCCTGCTTTTAGTACTCGTGGAGCTCTGTGCCTCCCAGTTCAGACCCGAGAGTACTGATATTTGGTTACTTTCCTGCGTTATTAGCTACAACAATCTTCCTGCCTCCTGATAATAGGTACCGATAAAGGATTTTTATGTCTCGCTCGCAGTTTCGCGTGCGACTAACGGACGATTCACACATATCAGTGAAGTCACCGTTCCGTCACAGTACCGGCAAATTTTTCATACTAACAGCACTGACACTTCTCAGTGTCAGTGTTGATAATGCCGAGAATGTATGAAAAATTTGCCGGTACTGTGTCGGAACTGAGACTTCACTGATATGTCTGAATCGACCCTAAGAGTAGGTATTAATGCATAGATTTGTAAAATATCTGCTAACTTGAATACCTAGTCTATTCTGCCATATCGCGTGTTGTATAGTAAAGTAGCTAGTTTGCCAATAGTTATTAGTCTTAATAAATATGTGGTTCGATGGATAGTAAATAAATAATCTGACATTTATTGCACAAAATAAACACTAATTGGTGCCAATATTGAACAGTCCTTTGGCAATATACACTGCAGTCGAATTCCGACCGTAGAGCGCGAGTTTCTAAGACATAAAAACATTACAATTATAATACGTACTTACGTGTTTTCTAAAATGTACTTGTTAAAATACATGTATGAAAAAGTGGTTTCCGATGCTCCGTTATAATTACAAAAGTACGTACTTGAGATGTGCGAACACTATTTGCTCGTATCTAGTTATAGGTATTCATGGATTTCACGATACTTCAAGATGATTTGATTGAATTTATTAATCTACATGATTTATTTTAAATTAAGGTAGTAAAGAAGCATGCACGACCACCTTTTCACTGCCACCCATGATAACTGTGACCGACACAGAAAAAGACCTAAATAGGGACATGAATGTAATTTCAGTTAGTACATTTTTTCTTTAATTGCAAAATCAATAATAGGTTGTAAATTTAGTCGTCAAGTCCTTTTTACCCGACTGCGTCAGAAGGAGAGTTATGTTTTTCGAGTGTATGTATGTATGTATGTATGTTTGTATTGTATGTATGTCCATTTATTGGTGCCCTACAGCCCAAACGGTTGAACGGATTTGGCTGTGAATTTCAGATACTTTTCCGGGAGAAGTTTAGCTACGTCTCAAATTGTCTTATTAATATTCATCGTAGAGCCCATAGTGCCTTTAAAATATCGTACCGACGAGTAGCTGACTTGAAGCCAGTTTAAATATTTATCTCATCAAACAGTCACCCCGGCCGGCGGTTGGGTCGATCCTAAGTTATCGACCAGGTGGACATCAGCGAACAGTGAGTGATTTGATGAGTGACTGCTGAACGCCAAAACAGCTTAAGCGCTGCCGTGCTGTGGAGAGCGTTTTAAAGCGTCGATCCCAATTGTTATTAACCGACTTCAAAAAGAAGGAGGTCCTCAATTCGACCGTACATTATGCTATTTTTATTTATGTGTTCATCGATTTTTTCAATCAATGTCGTCAAGCCGACATTGATAGAAGCGAGAGTATATATTCCAAAGGCAGTCCCATGATATAAGGACACCAGAATCTGATGATGGCATCCCAGAGAAATCGAGGGAAAATTTCGAAAATTGTAGGGGCGACTAATGTGTTTTTTAATGTTTTCGTTATGTTTGGGCTTATTAGTTTGTAGTGATGAGAACTTTAGCTAGATGGGTTGAATTGAATTGGAAGTATTTTTTTTAATATTAAAAGCAATTATTTTTTAGTTAGTAGTCCTTAGGCTACGTCAAAGGTCTTCTGACAACCAGTTACCACTGACTCTTCCGTATCTAGTCATTACCATTCCCTGGGCTTAACTATTCCCTAACGTAATGGTCAGGTCCCTGTCTGTGTGGTGGATTGTTCTTTAAGCCTCCTCAGTTTTAAGGTAAATGTACGTTCAGTAGTAGGTCATTTATCCCTCTTTTATTTCTTCACTTCAATCGTGAGAAGGTCGGTTGTCTTTCACAGAACTGGTCCCAGAACGAAGATGCGCAATAAGAATTTTCTAGCAACGACAATTTTGTACATTTGCGATTGTAATAGACATATTTAAATTGTTATATGAATATCTCAACATAACGAACGCTGGTACGTCTCGAGGCAACAAATTGCCGGCGATACATTACAGGGTAGGTAACCCGTTGCCATCCGTCATCGCTGGCGAGTTGCGCAATACTCGGGCGCTCCAAGGACTCGGCTTGCTTCGCTTGTCTTCAGCTGCCCTCAAGTTACTACGTTACAGCGAGTATTAGTAACGTATTAAATTTACAAGTACAAATAAAGTGATAACGTCGGAAATAAATGTTTACACTCGTACCCCACACTACGGTTATTTTTGTCATAGATGCAATGAAGAAATCAATTAATATACTTATCTGTTATATTAGTAACAGATATTAGATGTATTAGTAACAGATAAATTAGTAGCAGTAATTGATTGGCAACGGGTTACCTACCCGCTGTAATGGATCAATTCTCTTCTAGGTTGCAGGCAGATCTTCTAGCAACAAGGCTATTGGGGTCGTTAAAAGAAGTGCCGCATCCATTTCCGCTTAGATAAGTGATCTATTATGGATAATTATGGACACTAGTATGTCAACATAAAGCATATTATGCTGAGGTGTTTCTTTCGCCATTTCTCTTAATAAAGCGCTGTAATTACTTAAAAAATAACTAACTTCGAAATCGATAACTAGAGCTAACTCAAAAACTCCCATCAGCGTGAAAGCTACCACTAACAATAACGTACAAAGGCTTCAAGATGCGGTACATAATCCGCTGCCGCGTGCCGCTCGGGCCGCACGTTATCCAATTTGTACCGTGCCCCTGTCGCCTGAGCCGGCACGCGCCGCGCATCTCTTGAATTTGAATCTACGACGACTATTGAATTGGACCTGCCGACAAATGGAACTAAATAAATATTGAGCCACCACACTGTTGTTATTGGTAATTTGGTACCCACTACCGATAGCTTAGTTTGTTTTTTTATCACAGAATTTTATAAATTTCTTTGATATAACGTGCGGTAATAAAACGGTTTGCGAATAATAACCGCTGACAAACGAATACTAAAATTCTCTCGCTTCGCTTCGAGAACTTTTCCCTAGTTAAACAGACGAAAATTTTCAGATGTACCTAATTCTTCATCACTACATAGTATAAAACAAAGTCGCTATTTTTGTCCGTCTGTTTGTATGTTTGTCTGTTTGTCTGTTTGTCTGTTTGTCTGTATGCTTAAATCTTTAAAATTACGCAACGGATTTTGATGCGGTTTTTTGTAATAGGTAGAGTGATTCAAGAGGAAGGTTTTTATGTATAATACATGCATATATTCCCACGAGAACGGGATCCACGCGGGTGAAACCGCGGGCGGGCCGCTAGTAAAACTTAATAATACAATCAAGTTGAACTAAATTTAATACGATATTTACCTGTATATGACAATATTTTGATTATTCATGGAGAATTTGATAAATTGTCTTAAATATCCAAAAAAATACCACTAACTAACTGTATTGTAAATTTACCGTAGGTACCAAATAATTTTGGTACGGTAGATTTAAATTCTCCACTATTATTGGAGTTTTTCTCAAAGTCCTATTATTACGACAAAGTACGATCACGAGAAAACACCTAAAATCGCCTTGAAAACTTCAATTTCCTTTAAAATGAAAATCTTCAGTTTCCTTATAGGGAAACTTAAATAAACTTTACTTATTACGGACAAAGAGAATACTCTAGCCCGTTCCTATCGTTGTTTTTTCAGTTTGTTCAAGCAGCGTAGAATGCAATATCTTTCCGTAATTTCCACAAGAATCCAGCCTAGTGATAGCTCGGAATGCCAATATCAGAACACTATTTTGCAAAATCCGATCAAGAGTTTCAAACTCCGCTAAAATATAATCTTGACGACTACAATGGAATTCGAAAATTGTTCTTGACGAACTGAATTTTATGAAGGCCCGCGACATTAGGCGTTCCTTCGAGGTCGCGATAATATTGTAAGGATACAACAGGCTAACTAATCAATCAATGAGTTTTTAGTTTATATTACTTTTCGTATATTATTATTATATCCAGTGTTTTAATTAATATATTTTAATTTCACTATAACCCCAACTGGTGGTAAATTGTAGTCTTGGGTGGTACCGGGAACTTGCCTAAACAAGCAAAATAACACATTTAACTGCATCCATTAACTAAGCAGTCATACATGTCTTGCCAAATCAATAAATTTAAAAATCCCATTCCTTCCCGAATATGACTGATAGACGTTTGATGCACATGGACATAAAATAATGGCGCGAAGATCTTCGGACCTCACGGATTTGGGATGTATTCGACGTCTCTCCGACGTAAACGACATGGCAGTTCAAGTTACCGCAAATAATAGTAATATTACAGCTCTTTGGCTTTCCACGCTCCCTTAAAAACTTTAATAGTAGGCAAGAAAAAAAATGCAAAAGCGAAACGAAAAAAATATCTCAGTTGTAGGTATTTACAAAGTAAGACACTAAATAAACTACGAGTACAAAGACATTAAAGTATTTTTAATTTGTGTGAAAGCATTGTTCTTTCGGAACACAATTACGCTGGCCCTATCTTAATAGTTACGGCTGTTAGCGCGTTCAAGAAATTTAATCAAATGGGTTCTGAACGCAGGTGCCATGCTTTTCAACAGAGATTTAAACTATCATGTTTACATGCATAGAAAAGTTTTACGGATAATATCGATAACCACGAACCCATTTCAGGCCTTACATAATATTATATTCCATGAAACCAAAATTTTAAATTTGTAATTACCTACATTTTGCTATTTACGACAATTTTTGGCTTCGTCAAGGATTAAGTGTCCGATACTTAGGTATACAATAAGTTATTTTGGGCCAAAAAATCGTAACGTTCTGCATGAAACAAGCTTTTTCTTCTCCAAAAAACATCCTTATAGGTATAGCACAGGCGCATTTCGTGTAATTTAAAGTAGGCCACCAAGTTACGTCATCGCCTGCGGACTGAAAATGTTGACAAACTTTAACAAAGCACTTCGAACAGTCTCCCGGGCACAGATACCGATGATAATTTATTGAGAGCACTTTTCTCCTTTTCCGCTATAGTAACAAACCCAATGATGGGTGCACCTCTCATAATGTGCAGCTTATAGTACCACGCTGACCGACTACAGCGTGAGACAACATGGAGAAAAACTCTAACAATTATTATTAGGAAACTGTATTTTATATGGAGGCATTTTAATATAGGAGGCATGTACAACACTCGATCGCTTATGGTGTTATGTGTATAGCTGCTGATAGTCCTAGATTTAAAATCCACATAAAGATGCACAGTAGCGGTAACTCTGCCTGAAGGAACGGCCGGCGAGTGTCTCAGTCTGGCGAATCGATAGCTCTCCAGTTCCACGTGTCCGTCGCCGGGGACATTATGTAAACAGTTACCTCAGGTGATCGAGCCCTGAGCTCTTCACAATAAACTAGTGGACCATCCCTTGCGTCGCTTCGGAAACTTGTTCTTTACGTTTACATAATTAAGTACATTTTCCCATTTTGCAACATTATTTATTGAGAGGTACCTACTCCTCTTTTGACTGCAGCATGATTTTATATAGCCTAAATCTATTGTCGATAAACGTATTCTCAAACACAAAGAAGAAATAATTCGAATTAGTAGTTCCTGAGATTTGTTCAAACAAACAATTAAAGAAAATCATTATCTCTTTAATATTATTACAGAGGTTTTACACGAACATCGAAATATCCCAACCTAACAACGGACACCACTCTTAGAAACTTTACTTAAGTAGCTACTTGTACAGCAGAAAGGTTTTAAGGACCAACTTTCTCTGTAAAGAACTACCTACTTAGGTAGGTACCTACTCTCGTTTATTTTGCGCCACCTGGGCTTAAACTTCGTGAGGTAACTCTATTGTATTTTTTCAAATGTTGGCGAAAATTTCAGTGAAGTATAAAAACAGTAATGTCAAAAGATTTTTACTCAGAGAACTGATAATGCCTTAAAACATTCCACCTGACGGTAAGTGGGGAAATTTCGTCAAGAAAAGCACGAGCAGAACAATATACCTACCTAAATAAAATAACACTTTAATAGCTGTGTCGCCGCGTGTCGTGACGCCGCTGCGTCGTTTTATGTGTATCTGTGCGTCTATAGTGTGTTAGTCTATGTTTTAATTAATCTGTATGAATATCATAGAGGGCGCCCTATGCGCCCTTCCTTCGTTTTCCATTGTAAAAATGACAAACTTCCCATTTGACCGCCGCCATGTTAAAATGTACAATTTCGCCAAATTAAAACAATTGAAGAAGTACCAGCGCAGTTTAATTCAAATTCAGTAATATTTTCATTGTTCGCATCGAGAACAAAGTGGCGACCGTGACAGGACCTGCAATATAACGCGGATTCCGAAGATTCGATTCGATTCAAGAACACAAGAGGACAATCGACGTGTGCGCCGCGTGCAACGCCTAGGTTGCAGAACAAAGAAAACTGCAATTGGTTGCGCGTCTACATCGTGCATCGTTCTACTGGATAGAAGAACTACTCCAAAGCGTCGGTGGTGACGCGCCTACATCGGTCTCACGCCTATTTCGCTGCCAGCATCACCGCTCCACGGTCTCGCAAACGCCTACCTCGAGCGCCTACAGCCGGCCTGCCTAACCGAGTGAGCCCATTCCAATATCTACTGAGGCTTTCGGCAAAACGTCCCATTTGGAAAACGTCCCATGGGACGTTTTTGTCCGTTGATTTAATTTAATATTTTTCTTTGGGCTAAACGTCCCACTTATAAGATATGCAGGAATTCTATTGTTCGCTGCAATATTTTGTACAGTCTGCAGAAAAACAATACAATAAATAGCTTGAAATAAAACAAATTTAAGGTTGTTTGTATGTTGCAAAAATGGGAAGAAGTATTTATTATCTGTAAACATAAAAACAATTTTCCAAAGCGAAGAGGAGGTGGATTCACAAGTACATTATGTACCTACTTATAAAGCTGCATTGATAATAAATATAAACTGTGTACTGTATATGCACAGTAAATAGTGCATTGCATAATTTAACCAAAGTGACCTATCATTCACTACGAAATATCTTCTCTTCATAGTATCATTACCAGTGGTTCAAATTAAAAAAATATATTTCCGTAATAAGTAAGTTGAAGACGTCCATACAAGGTTAGTTTGTGTTCATACATGACAGACGTCATATCGGAATCTTATGATTGTGCCGACTATAATGCCATGTAATAATTTTTGTATTATTAACGAACTAGTAAACCCGCCCTCGCTTCGCTTCGGGGAACCAGTAACTTCAAAAATGTCTATAAAGGAGATGTTTCAAATCCGGCCCACAATATGTACAGTACCTCGAAAAATCGAGAAAAATTCATGGAATTTGGGAAAAATAAAGATAAATTGATTAAATGCATACTTTTCTGGTACAAATTTTGTGTTTATAATTCATTTTTATCAATTTTCAACATGGCGTCTTGCCAAGTTGTCATTGATCATAGATCGCGAACTGTCTACTGTCACTTTAAATGACAGAATTGTAGGTACATATGTCAAACTTCTATCAAATTAACCAACATGACGTGTGATGACAGCTTACCGCCATGACAGACTTTTGTTTTTGTGTTGCAATTTTAAGTGTACATTTTTGTGTTATACCACAAAACTAAAGCAATTTAAAGGATTTGGATGATTGAAAACTGTTTTAATTGTGTTTCTCCATTTTTGAGTATGGTGTACAAAGAGGTGGCCGGGGCTCCATACATTTTGAAACATCTCCTTTTAACAAATTATGTTATTCCAATGTCTAAATTTATAGGAACGCGTCGCGTCGCGCTGCGGTCGGCGGCTGCCGGCCGATAGGTACCGCCGCAAACGCTACGCAATGTATTTTTAAATCTGTAATATCTTGGAAAATAATCAAAGAAATTATGTGCTGTAAAAGGCCATATAAATCTATGTTAAATCAACAATCTATTTAAGGTATTTAATTAAATAAGTAATAAGGCTGTAGTGCTTAAAATCGCTTCGAAAATTAGCTATTATTTGCCGTAAAAAGTAAATGACAAAAAATGGTTTTGTGGGATATCGATAAGAGATAGACATATACCATCGCGGACTTTTCTGTAGACCTTTTCAAGGTGTACAATACTTAGTACATTATTTTTATAAATCCTGTAAGGTTAAGCCTGCGTACGCAATGTAAGCGGCAAGAAATGTAAGAATTTACGACATCACATTAGAAACCCTGAAAATAACAGTATTTCTCCATTATTTAATAGATGTTATTATACATAAAAACCTTCCTCTTGAATCACTCTACCTATTACAAAAAACCGCATCAAAATCCGTTGCGTAATTTTAAAGATTTAAGCATACAGACAAACAAACAGACAAAAATAGCGACTTTGTTTTATACTATGTAGTGATATTTAATGTTTTTGCAGTAATTACGATAATTACTTTTTCAAAAAAATACTTTTTCATAAAGCTCGAGATGTGGAATTTGTATTAGTTAATGTATAATAATTTAAAGATCATTTCTATTACTGTACTTAAATTTATTTTTATAATCAAATAGAAGTTAACCTTAATAATATTTAAAGTAAAAATATGTAACACAGAGCATGTTTTTCTGCTGACTATACTGTAATTTCATCTTGAATTTCTGGGACCAATTGACCAAGTCAAAAAAGTTCTTGGGCAAAACGTCCCATGGGACGTTTTCCAAATGGGACGTTTTGCCGAAAGCCTCACTATCCAAATCCTAGTTCCTCTTTGATCTGTGCACAATTAGCGGTTCCAGTTACCTACTCAAATTTTTCATATTTGCCTATTCAACCTATTTAACTCTAGTGATCACATTTTCCTAACTAAAATAACAAGTACCAAGCTCAATATTATCATTAAAAATATTCAAAGTTTAAATTCCCCGTTTCATCACGTATAGATCTGCACGTCCGTTTCTTCCAAGCACTAAGCTTGCCACGCAAACAAAGCCCAAGTTTCAATAAATATATCTTCGCATTGCTTACGCGAACACAATTATCATTTTCAGTATTTGCTGCAACGGCTGCCTTTCGCTTCGAGCATTGCATGCAACGCCCGCTACGTCACCTCCAAGTCGACGGGGCGCGATAGCGAACCGGTTCCTGGCGTCACACCTGCAAAGCGAGGAGCGTATCGTATGCCAATAATTATCTTTTCATCTTAATTTTTTTTTTGTTGTGCTTAGTCTATCTCGATAATTTGTCATTAAGTATGTCTGTAGAAGTATCAAAACCCGAAGATAGTTTAAAGATTCTTAATATTAAACGTAGTTCTATTAAAGGACGTGTAACTAAATTTAAAAACTATTTAGATACTGTAAACTCATTAGATAAAATTTCTGCTGTTGACTTAAACAAAATTGAGTTAAAATTATCGAGATTGCAAGCATTATTTGTTGAATTCGATGAGTTGCAAAGCCAAATAGAAACTTTAAATTACTCTAATCAAGCCGAAGAACTAACAATCCGTGATGGAATTGAACATGAATTTGACACATGTATTTCAACGGCTCAATGTTTTCTACAATCAAACTCTCCTTCTAAAGAGAATCAGAACACCTCTTGTGATGCCTCTAGCCATTGTCAGCATGATATTCTTGGTTTTAGATTGCCGGTTATTAAAATTAATAATTTTGATGGAGCATATTTTAAGTGGCTGGAGTTTAAAGAAACTTATACATCATTAATTCACAATAATGATAAAATTAAAAATATCCATAAATTTCACTACTTACATTCTTATTTAGAAGGTGAGGCTGCCCGTGTTATTTGTAATTTAGAAGTCACTGATGTTAACTACCACGAGGCCTGGCAGCTACTTTGTCAACGTTATGACAATAAACGGCAATTAATCAATAATCATTTAAAGGCTTTATTTAATATAGAATCAGTACGGGAATCAGATAAATCACTCCGTTTCATTGTTGATCATTTGACTAAAAATTTAAGAGCTCTTCACACCTTAGGGTTGCCTACTGACAAATGGGATGTCATAATTATTTACATGGTCACGGCGAGGTTAGACAACGGTACTTGCTTTAAATGGGAGGAATATCGTAATACATTACCTGAAATACCTACATTAGACAATTTCTTTGATTTTCTTAAGAACCGCGCTGATGTACTTGAGACTGTATACAAACAAAGACATGACAAGGCTAAAAACCAGCATCATCTTCCTCCCCCTAAACCTCAAAGTAAGTCATTTGCTATCACTACCAAACAGTCCACTACTTCATCCTTTAATAAGTTTTCTGAATGCCTAGTATGCAAAGGCACTCACCGCATTTATGAATGCCCTACGTTTAAAACTAGTACAACTGAAGATAGGATATCTTTAGTTTCTAAATTAAATTTATGTGAAAATTGTTTGAGAGTAGGTCACAAGGTACAGACTTGTAGGCTTCCTGGCTCCTGCCGTTTATGCAGACATAAACATAACACTTTGTTACATTTGGAGGATAATTCTAACTTACCTAGCTCCAAGCTAACTCCATCTCATAACTTAACCACCTTAACTAAGTCTGATGTCCTCCTGTGTACTGCTAAAGTGCAATTAATAAATCCTAAGTCTGGAAAAAGTGTAGCGGTTAGAGCCTTACTAGATAGCGGCAGCCAATCTTCCTTTATCACTGAAAAGGTCCAATTAAGTTTAAATCTGCCTTTGGAAACTGCAAATGTCTGTGTTATGGGTCTATCAGATACCTCTCTCACTAATACTCCAAGCCGTTGTGCCCTACATCTACAGTCACTTAATGATAGTGCTTTCAATGTTCAAATGTATTGCCTAGTTGTGCCAACAATTGCTTCCAAGTTGCCTAAAGTTACACTAGATATCAGACAATATGATTTGTCTCAATTTAAACTAGCAGACCCCAGCTTTTATAAACCATCCTCTATTGATATGCTCATCGGTGCTGATCTATTTTGGGATGTGATAGGTCCCACTCAGCATTCACTAGGAGCAAATAATCCTATTTTGCGTAGTTCTAAATTAGGATGGCTTATCGCAGGTCCGCTGCCTATATTACCTACTAACAAAAAACAAAATAACCATAACAAGGTCACACATTGTAACTTTTTATATAGTGAACCTGATCTACCTACAATTAATGACCAAATTAAAAAATTTTGGGAACTAGAAAATATCCCACAAACATCTCAACCTTATACCAAAGAAGAAAAACTATGTGAACAACATTATTTATCTAATACTTACCGGCTAGAAAACGGTAGATTCTGTGTAGGACTTCCTCTTCGTGAAGATAGAGACTGCTTAGGCGATTCCTACACGCTAGCTAAAAAGAGATTCCTAAGCTTAGAAGCTCGTTTCCGAAAACAACCTGAACTAAAGGTTTTATATACCGATTTTATAAAGGAATACGCTGATCTCGGGCACCTCAGTGTATCATCCAATCTAAAGCCAGCTGCCTCCTACTTCCTTGCCCACCACCCTGTAATAAAAACTAAAAGCGAATCGACTAAACTTCGCGTCGTATTCGACGCTTCGGCTCGCACAACTTCTGGTTTCTCTGTTAATGACTTACAGATGGTAGGTCCCGTCATACAAGATTCACTTTTCAATATACTACTACGTTTCCGCCAATATAAATATATAATTTCAGGAGACATTGAAAAAATGTTTCGACAAGTTCTATTAAGAGAACCTGATCGAGACCTCCAGCTCATCCTGTGGCGTGATAACGAAGATGAACCTCTTCGCACGCTAAGACTAAATACCGTTACTTATGGTTTTTCCAGCGCTAGTTTCCTTACCGCCAGGTGCATTTGGCAACTGGGCGAAGAATGTATCGACCCCACTATAAAAGCTATAATTCAAAATGACTTCTACTGTGATGATTTGTTAACTGGGGCCAACACTGAAGAAGAGTTGCGATACATTCAACGTCAGGTGTCAAATGAGCTTTCTAAGGGATGTTTTCATCTTAGAAAATATAGAACTAACCTATCAAACTTATTCCCTGACAGTTTAATGCCAGAGGAAGGAAATCTCATCTTTAGTAACGCTTCTAGCACATTAGGCATAGGATGGTCTCCTGTTACTGACAAGTTAGAATTTGAAGTAGAGTATACATCTAATATGACTCTGACCAAACGATCAATACTGTCATCCACTTTTAAAATTTTTGACCCTCTAGGTCTACTTTCTTTATGCACAATAAAACCTAAAATAATGCTACAAACATTGTGGTCGTTAAAATCAGATTGGGATGAACCGGTCCCTGATAATATCCGAAAAAGTTGGTTAAAATTTGCACAAAATTTACATACTCTATCTTTTTTAAAACTACCAAGGTTGGCTCTAATAAATAACCCTATAAATATAGAAATGCATTGTTTCTGTGATGCATCGCAGCAAGCATATGGTGCTTGCATCTATTTAAGGTCCATTGACACACAAGGAAATGTACAAATCTCTCTATTATGTTCTAAGGCCCGTGTCTGCCCTATCCGACCTACCACCACTATCCCAAGATTAGAGCTATGCAGTGCTTTGCTCTCCGCCCAATTAAGCTCAGCTGCCACTAAAGCTCTTCGCCTTCAACTCACGCGTCAAGTGTATTGGACAGATTCCAAGGTGGTATTGGGTTGGCTCAAATCGGGAGGCAAGGCAAAAACATTTGTCGCTAATCGAGTCACCGCTATAAATGAGCTCTCTGATCCTGTGAACTGGCGCTATGTACCAACTAAAGAGAACCCCGCTGATCTATGTTCTCGTGGTATAGATCCCCAGCACGTCGGCAATGCCAGTCTTTGGTGGTATGGACCTACCTTCCTACAACAACCTGAAAGTGCCTGGCCGACTTCATGTCACGAAGTTAAAGATCTCCCTGAAATGAAAGCATTTTCAACCATGGTTGTAGAACCCACTGAATTTATAGATTTCAAGATGTTTTCTAAATTATCAAAAATGCAAAGAGTCTTTGCTAGAGTCCTCAGATTTGTACATAACTCTAGACACTCACATAATAAATTTATAGGTACATTAAATGTCATTGAACTCAAAAATTCCTTGAACTTTCTTGTTAAATTAGCCCAACGACAATCCTTTCCTACAGAAGTTGACTTACTTCTAAACAAAAAATCATTACCATGTAAATCCAATTTAACTTCTCTTAACCCTTTTATTGATGAACAGGGACTAATGCGTGTTGGTGGTAGAATTGACAAATCAAATTCTTAATTCTTATGATAAAAGACATCCTATTTTATTAAAAGGTAGCCATCATTTTACAAAACTATTGTTTGAACAGGAACATCAAAAACTTTTACACGCTGGCCCACAACAATTACTTGCAAGTATTCGTGATCAGTACTGGCCCATAGGGGGTCGCAGTTTAGCTCGAAACGTATCCCACAATTGTTTTACTTGTCGAAGATTCAGAGGCCAGGGCATGGTTAACATCATGAGCGACCTGCCCCCAGAGCGAGTAGAACCAGGATTCCCATTTAGTATTGTTGCTACTGACTTCGCCGGTCCATTTCTAATAACCGATCGCAAGGGTCGCGGTTGTAAAATAACAAAATGCTATCTTTGCATCTTTGTTTGCTTTAAATATAGATGTATTCATTTGGAACCTGTTAGTGAATTAAGTAAAGATGCATTTATTTTAACACTTAAAAGATTTATTGCCCGTAGAGGGATACCTAAAGTCATTTATTGTGATAACGGACGAAATTTTGTGGCTGCAGCCAAAGAATTAAAAGATTTTTTTACCAAACACGCAGACTCTATTTGTGATTTTGCAGCTCAGAGAGAGATAGAGTTCAAATTCTCACCTGCATACGCTCCTCACTTTAACGGTTTAGCCGAGGCCGGTGTTAAATCAGCCAAATTTCATATCCGCCGAATATTAGGGCAGTCCCATCTAACTTTTGAGGAACTGGCCTCACTATTTGCACAGGTCGAAGCTATCCTAAATAGCCGACCCCTCTGTCCCCTTAGCCCATCTCCAAACGATTTCCAAAGCCTCACCCCGGGCCACTTTCTTATTGGCAGGCCGCTGACGTCGCTGCCGTCTCCAACCTATGAAGATGCTGACACTCCACGCCTCGGCCGATACCAACGTCTGGAGCAACTTCGCCAACATTTCTGGAGGCGGTGGTCTGCTGAATACGTCGCCGAGCTACAACAACGGTCAAAGTGGCGGATGAAAAGCAGAGATTTGCAGCTCGGTGACCTTGTCCTCGTCAAGGAAGAATCCCCGCCTCTATGCTGGCGCTTGGGCAGAGTCTCGAAGCTATTTCCGGGCGCAGATGGAGTACCGAGAGTGGCCGACGTCGCTACAGCCCAAGGAACCCTACGACGAGCCCTCAATCGCCTGTGCCTGCTGCCTACTGAGAAGTCTTGAAAGCTTCGGAGAGCTTTCAAGGGCCGGGAGGATGTCGCCGCGTGTCGTGACGCCGCTGCGTCGTTTTATGTGTATCTGTGCGTCTATAGTGTGTTAGTCTATGTTTTAATTAATCTGTATGAATATCATAGAGGGCGCCCTATGCGCCCTTCCTTCGTTTTCCATTGTAAAAATGACAAACTTCCCATTTGACCGCCGCCATGTTAAAATGTACAATTTCGCCAAATTAAAACAATTGAAGAAGTACCAGCGCAGTTTAATTCAAATTCAGTAATATTTTCATTGTTCGCATCGAGAACAAGCTGTATAAATCAAAAACTTCCAGTTATTTAAAAACTTATCAAAAACATTACAGTCATTTCAAAATATCCATTTAGAATCTATAGCGATTTAAAGTCGATTAGCAAACTATCTAATCGTGTAATCGGCTTTTAAGTTCACCACTACTACTTGTTATTATGACAACAATAATAAAGAATGAAAAGTGCCTATTACCTAAACCACATGTTGGTACTTACAAATTCGTGTTATATGTAGATTAAATCCATTGCATTGTATTCACGACGGCTGAAGTTTAAATCGATTCCAAGCCGTTCCGGAAGCGAACTCGGCCAATACAATGACTACAATAGGACTGTATAGATATATTATTAGGTAGTGACCTCCCTCGCTTTGCTTCCGGAAATCTGTCTTAATACCCGTCCCCAAAATTACATAACCCCTGGAATAAAAGCAAAAAAGCTCTTAGACTCTTAGGCTTATGAAATCAATAATTGGATGTGTGAATACTTGTGACAATATTAGTTTGAGCGCTTTCGTGTTTCAGAGGCTACACAAGGCCGGTCGTGGCTGTCATCATTACATAGCAGTCGTAAAGCTATACTAAGCCATGTCAGAGGTTTTCTAATAGCATAAAAACTTTTGGACATTTTGGTTGGCCGTTAACTCCTCCAGTAATCCCTAAAGCACGAAAGGGTTGTGTGGTGTATCTCCAATGTGAACTTTTTGGGCCAAGTTTACTAAACCGGTATGTAGGCGTGTTAACCGATTTTTCTTTTTTTAAACGGTGTGAAAATTATTGTTTACAATTTTTTATTCCCTATCGTGGCTGCCATGGACAACACGAAACAGAAGAGCACACATACCCAAACCGAGAACTAAAATATATACTATTTAATTGTTACTTATGCCCCGCTGAGAATCGAACCCAAACCATTCGAAAGCGATCTGGCACAGCAATGATTTGTTGAGATCATTTATCAAATTAATTAAGTTCCTCTAATAGAATTTAAAATAACCGACAATAATATGACTAAATGACTTCTTATCCACATCCAACTCAATTCTTCCATAATATCTCGGGATAAAATATACAACAACAGTAGGCTAGAGTGCTAGACCATTATGGCAAATTGTTCATGTATTAAAGCGCGCAGCGGAACAAAAAAGCCATTTAAAAATCGATACTGAACGATGCTGGCCGTCGGAACACAAAGAATGATAATCGGTTTCCGATCGCAGGTACCGGCTGGATAGCGTCGATTCATAGTGATAGCGGTCGGACTACATTGCCACGGGATTAGATGCCTGTTAGATGCTTGCCTTTTTAAAGTTGTGGGAAGCAGTGCAATAAACAACATAATCCCGGTGTAGAGTATGAAGAAATTTAAATCCATAATTGACAGATTAACTATTTTTCGCTTTTCATCCAATGACGTAAATCTCGAACCATCCATTTTATACTACTTTAAGTCAATCAGATATCTTAATGAGTTCTGGAGGTTCGTTATCGTGAGACTGCGTATCTTAAGGCCGTTTTCCAAATTTTCTTCCCACCCTAGTCAAGATTAAGTATTTTTCCGTTAAAGTTTAACAAAGGCTTCGCAAATGCGCTGCTAACCTAAAATAAAGCAAAGGCACAATATCGTCACTGACTTTCTAATGCTGCTATCGAAGCAAAACATTTCACGGACAATTTTATAAGGATGTCAGATGGCTAAGCTAGCCTAGTCGATTTTGTGTGACGACCCTGTAGCTAAGTTCGATGTTCTCTCGAGCAGAATGTCTTTGGTTTAGAAATAATAGTGTTACTAATAACTTAATTAGGTTTTTATGTGCATGGTCATATTTCGGTGACACCTTATGACATAGGCCACATATGATATGATGGGCCATGGATGGAATTGATACCAAATACTGCATCGATGCACCTAAATGAAATCCAATGGCAAAATAAATAGCATTACCTTTGTACACTGGAAGACAATGAAAGTGTAGACATCCCGCACACGTGTGAACATTTATCCTGAACCCGGGCCGAAGACAAACGGCAGACACCCCGCACCTGCAGTCACGCCATTAATTTTATTGGTATAAGAGTAATAAAACCTTAGAGCGATAGTAAATAGTACACTGTAACTAGAGATGCATTTGTTTTGAAACAAATAAAAAGGTGAGGACATGAATAGTGTTACCAAATTCATTATGTTGGACTCAATTGTGGAAGAGTCTCTAACACGTCTGTTTGTGCAACATTATGTAAGACCTTAAATTTTGCTCGGTCACATCATCAGCCCATTCTCTCCGCGTTACTGCGGATGCGTAAAACATTCTCCAATAATATACCTAGATAGCATATACAGGTCTAATGGAAAATGCTGCTTTAACGAGAATTGCAGAGATTTTAGACTTTAGAGGATAGACCCAATGTCGAAAGTATCTACGCCACTCGAAGGCCTAGCGATAGTCTCCGGGTTACATGCCCTCCGAAACACAGATTTGCTCACGATTATTTACCGGTAGCCATGCAGCAACTGATCATGTCAGCAATGGCTCAGCTCGTTCCTCTAACAGTCAGAAGCAATTTAGTAGCTTTAATGCATAATATCATAGGAACATCTCAAACGCTCTAAGTCATAGCGCAAAAATTTTATATTAAAATCATTCCTCGTTTTGTATATGCGGTTACAAAGCTCGTAGAAATCATACCGTGTAATCGTATTGTACCGTGGACGTGGACAAAATATTTATTATTCCGTGAATGCTGCACTAATCGAAAGGTAACGAACTTATTTAATTTTTTATGATCATTATTTTAAACAAAAAGAAAACGGACTTCGATTTCAACAATTATTTGAAAAGATTTAATGAAATATTTTATTTAATAGGTATCATCGGATCCTAACTTTGTGTCAATCGTGGTCTCATTGAAGTACGCTAAGAAGAAATTAATAAAAACCAGTTCACAAAAATGACAAAGAAATTCCTCCTTTTTTGAAATCTATTAAATAGAACTGTAAATCATTATGAAAGAATCAATATATCTGAAATGTCATTAAATTCTTGTCTAATATTCTGTAATATAAATATAAATAATAGTATATATAAATAAATAATATAAATTTATAGTAGATAGGTATATTAATAATATTTGTTGCTATGTATGCAGTCGTCGTTTATAATTGTACTAGCACTCAGAACGTCGAAATAAAATGTTATCAATAAATGTAATAGTGTATAGTATGTAAGCGATCAATAAATAAATAAATATCTACATTAGTGGTACAATAGTGGTACAAAGCATTTAGTTTAGATTTGAAAAGGCCCGGAAACAACTATTCGGCAGACAACTTTAAAGGGTTTTATACTCCAACTACAAACTAAAATTACTTAAAAGATAAAAGCCGGCCTTTGATTCCCTTCAGTGAAAGGATAAATTAAAGTAGTTTAAACCGTTCATGAAATAACCTATGTATATACGTAAAGCTCTATAGGTTTCCTTTTGATAAAGCTTTGGTTGTTGGTTCATCGAAATCCGTAATTATTGTCCTACTATTGAGACTGAATTTCTTCTTGAAATATGAGAGATAAGTACATAGTCCATTACGCTGGCCAAGTAATGAAAAATATTATGGAGAATACCCAGTTAGGTACGTAAAAATTTTTCCCACCTTACCGAAAATTTAACGATGATACACTGAGTGGTACTTACCTATAAAATTATTGAGGATACTTGGATCTAATTTTATTAAGGTGCCTCAGCTACACACTAAACATTGATTTTATTTATATTGCGGTTTCGTTATATAAGTATTGTCGCCATCACTTGATATCAATCGCAACTCTTTACGCTTTTCATTACACGGGACTTTCGAACAACTTCGCTGGTGTGCGGATAGACCCTCAATGTGGTTTGTGATACAAAGTAAACTATTCATTTACCGTTTTGTAAATCAGTGATAGTCGAGTGTTTTGAACATTGATCTCCCGAACAGGGAAACAAATCCCCCAAACACTCTTAATTTTCAATGCTTATGTGCGTATAAGAATTAAAAAAAGAAATTATCATGTTGAAGCCTACACACCTGAGTTTTCTTCATATGTTTCAACTATATGTGAAGTCTTACAATTCTCACTTGGCTGGCGTAGCGAGCCCAACACGAGAGTTATGGATTGTGATAATGATGAAATTTTGTCAATGTTAACTTATTTATAACGAAGCCGCAGGAGGAATTCCACATACTTATAATTTGCAACTTCTTTCGCTGAGAATTACGTTTTATTTGATTGTAACGTGTACTGAATAGGTCGCCTTAATTGTTGGCAGGAATTAAAGAAGCAGCGACAAGAACACGCAGCCGTCAAGTTTGTCGAGTTTAATCGTCTTATGTTCGTTAACGCCGAGTCTGAGTTATGACGCTTTTTAGTTTCTTGCGGTTGATACAATGTTTTGTAGTTCATTAAAATGCTGACTTCTATTATACTTATAATTATAAGAAGCTCTCTTGCTAATCAAGTAAATATTTGTTTCATTATAAGTTATGCGTTTTAGACAATATTCGACAAAAAAGTAGGTATACAGTCACTATTGGCAATATTCAGAGCCACGGCTATAATTGCGCGCGATACGCAAGGCTTCACGACACTTCCTGCTACGTACACTACATGTAAAGTTTAGAACGAACTACTATCAGCGTTATTCCATAATGTGGCTTCCTTCTCGGCCTAGTTGACACTTAAAAAACCCTGTGATTTCATATAACTTTGATATGAAAATACAAATATTGAAGATGGCTATTAAAATTTTCTTATTCAAACGCCGTTAGTAAACTGAGGTGGAACTTGATATTATTATGCGTCTTGAGTGTTCACTTTTGTCGAGATTTTTTCAATAAAATACAAAAAAAAATACAGAAAAATCCCTATAAATTTTAACAAATTATGTTATTCCGATGTCTAAGCTATATTACTGCAAATTTTCATGAAAATCCGTTCAGTAGTTTTTGCGTGAAAGAGTAACAAACCCACACACACACTCACATACATCCTTACAAACTTTCGCATTTGTAATATTAGTAGGATGTTTAGAACACGCTTAATATCATTTTGAATTAAAAGCATTATTCAATTTACACTTTCTTGATTTTTGCGGTAAATTAATCTAAAAAAGTTCTTCTTCTCCCAGCGTTTATGTCAAAAGAGATAAAAATGCAAAACATGTCCAGAAAAACCGGTTAATGTTCGGCGTAATATCTCCGTAAGTTTATCATCGAAAGTGCATCCGTGATCTTGAATAATACCCGAGCGATCCGACGCCGTTTCAATTCAATAATAGTTGAGGAAATAGTTGTCTTTCAGTAAGTTTCTTCGATCAGTTTCTAGTTGTTCACACATTAAACTGAACTTCAACGTCATAAATCTAATTTATTTACTAAACAGTATTTCTGTAACTGCCGAATCATGTACTTTGTAATTAAAAAGTATTCCGGCAACTCATCTAAGACCTATCTGATAAGAATTGATAAAAGTAATCATAAAATTTTCAAAGCAAAGGTAACAATCCACAAGTGTACAACCTTTTAAAACAGTGAATCAAAACGTCCTAAATCTAGATGTAAGTAAGTGCCAGTGGCCAGCTGGCAGCCGGTGACGAGTTCGAATACAATCCGCCAGCCTCGTGTTTAAGACTCAATCCATTAGACGCGGTTATCCTGCCATCTTAATGGAGTGCTCGTCTGGGGATTACATAGATAAATCTACCGTTTTTAACTTTCCTTTATAGAAATCTCTTTCTGTTGAATTTTCTTTGATAGGAGACCTTTTTAACAGATTAAGACATCGTAAATGGCAAGCCACGAGTAGGTACCAACAGTACCTGCTATTGTGTTAGGTAATGTTATTACAACTGTGCAACTCCACACTGGTTTCGCTCGGTTATTCCAAACTCATTTGGAAAGAAGTGTGTTTGTATTGAGGAATGTGATTTTACACTTACATTAATTCAAAATCTGAACATTCATAATAAAATACAGTATTTACTTCTAGTAAATTATGCGAAGTAATAAAAATACCTAATTATCAAAGTGAAAACTGGTTCCTACTTGATAGCAAAAAAGAAAACTGACAAGGTAATTAAATAAATAGGAAATAATAATATTGGTTAGCTTTATACCTAACGTACAATCTAACATTTCAAAAAGTTGTCTTCATTGAGTAGATTTTCATAATAATCTATCAAATCTATGCCAGAAAATATAAGGAATTGATTCAGTTGTCATTATGTAGTAGGTATACATAGAGCCATTATATGCCGGTTACCATCGTAACCAGCTATGCATTGACGATGAGTTATGGTAGTCATGGCCCTGGGCATACATCACACAAGACCATACGTGACTCTTTTGCTCCTTGAAGAAATTTGCATAAAAATGTGTCATTTTTTCATAAATATTCCAATTTCACGTACATTTGTGTAAATATTAAATTTTTAACTTTTTCCACAATTGTACAGAATGATTAGAGAAAAATTGTATGCATGGTATTTCTCCTTTGTTATGTAAATTTTTCGTATTTATATAAATATTTTAGCGCTAAGCAATATGAGGCGAAATAACTTAACTACAACAATTCATAATAATAATGTATGTCTGTACCGTAATAAAAAAATATGGGTAATAGGTTGTTATTATAATAATAATAATAATAATTTATTTGAGCAATTAAAACATACATAGTATACAAAAGGTACATTCCGTTAAAGTTCACTCAACCTTATGATAATGAAGGGGTCACTCTGTCTCCTGAACTAAGTCATTATTTGACTTGTATCTCAGGAATCAGCGCTTCTCCGTCACACACAGGTATAGTTATAACGTAGATGGTACTTAACCGGTAGTAGTTTTTATTTGTACAAACTTAGGTGGTAGTAAAATCGTTCTGCATACATTTTTGTAGCATAATTAAATTAGGTTTATGCTCTTCATTCTCTTATTCTTATTCTCTTATTATCACTGGAAATAACACAGACCTGTTCCGTTTTCCACATATTTTTAACAACCATGTTAACAACACATAATATATAACGAGAATAAAATCGTTTATTTCGCACTGCGTGACGTTTTACCCTGAATCAAATTCTGCAGTCAATGCAGACGAAGTTGCGTGCAGAAGCTAGTTAATACATATCTAATACTATATATAACGAAAAAAAAACACTGTCGTCAGTCTGCAAGATGTTAGGACTGTTGGCAATGAGGGTAACCGTTTTTGTGCTCACCAGTTGGCGCCACTGCAGAGGGCGGTCATGCTGTCAAAGCCCGCCCATACATAAACAGTGACAAATGAAATTCAGACAAGCGAAAAGTGACAGACAGACCTCCCTTTTCACTAGCGCCTCTAGCGGAAAATTCACACGCGGTTACCCTCATTGTCACCTTGTTCGTTTGCGCACATGCCGAATCGGCGGTGGTAAGTCAATTCAAAGTCAACCCTCGTATAGGAGTCTGAGTGTATAAACGCAATTATATTTGCTGTCAGAGTTTCATCCACGTTGATGATCCCACCTGCTTTACTATTTGGGTTGTTGTATAGTAGACCTGGGAATTACTAAAACACTTTATGCTTGTATTGCAATGCTACAGTGGTAATCAGGAGACGACTCGGCTATTTATGTTTCATAAGTCCACATAACAAATATGGTGTTTCTAGAAACTGACCTGGTAGCCTTACGGACTTTATTATCTATTTTGATTACCGCAACACTTTGTAATACTATGCAGTGTATGCTGAACTTGTGCCTAGGTATGTCACCTAGAACAATAAAAAAGCAACCGACAACTCTGCAAAGCAAAATTCTCTCTAGGGTCGTTTCACTATTAATGAACTTAAAGTTAAGAAGAGCATCTCAATAATAATATTAATTACTTTTCAGAGTTTGGCTAAGCGTGTTGGTTTTGTGGAGTTCAAGTCGTCTTCTCGTCTTAGCAGTATGTTTTTGGAGATACTTGTGGTAAGATAATAATGTAATATTTTCATTTTCAATACATTATTATTTACGTAATTACGTAATTATTTCACGGGCACAACAAAACGCATCAATGAGAGAAAACAATTTTAAATGTCTACTACGAGTATTTCCAATTAAGAGATAAAGCTATATGACTGACAGATAGTGACGTCAGAAGCAAATTGATAAGGTTCATGATAAGGTTTGCCCTTTAGGTACAGAACCCTAACAAGATGGTACAGACCCCGAAGATTATAATTATTTATTGAATTAAAAAATAATTTAACACGCTCGAAAAACACCGAAAGCTAAAACGTAAAAATTGTAATGAAATAACAATAAAGTCACGTGATTAAAATACATATTTAAAAGTATGCGCAAATTTTGACATTGTTTTCAGAACTCTACGGTACCAAAAGAGTTGATCGCCGGAGGAGCTGTGAAAGTAGCAGCGCACTATTGCCAGAACTTCAAAGAGGGAGCTTTTAAGCGATTCAATTATGGTGGTGCAACTAATATGCTGAAGTATGGAAGCAGTTCACCGCCTGCATATGACCTCTCCAAGATAAACGTGAATGTGACCCTGTACTACAGCTCCAATGACATCACACAGAGCGAGACAGACGTCATGGACATGGTGAATGCCATGCCCAAGGCCAGAGCTCATCTCGTTGCCAGGAGCGACTTTGATCACATGGATTATCTGAAAAGCGAGGATGCTAAGACATTGGTCACAGATCATATTATTGAGGATTTGGAAAAGTACTAAAATTTAAGTACAGTTTTAAATAAAAATAAATATTTCAAACAGAAATAACTGATATTTACATTTTTTATCCCTATACATTTTATTTTTAGCTGACTTCAAAAAAAGGTGGAGGTCATCAATTCCACTATTTTTTCATGTGTATTATCTCAACTTTGACTAGGTGTTCCGATTTGTATAAATTCTTGTTGAATCGAAAGCTGGTACCTGTGGTCTTTTGAGTGACATCTGGCGCATAATTTTTCTCTTATCTCTACTTGTCTATTTTGAAGTCAATTATGTATTTATAAAAAGTGATCTAGTTATTATTTTCTTGTTTGATTAATTTAATTTTAGTTTAAATTGGTAATTAGTTCAGCTGCTCTGCAATAATGTTCCTATTTTTTGTTCTCGAACGTCTGTTAGATATAGCTAAGTAGTCTTAAAATGATTTTATTGACTTATGGAACGACTGTATGGAATTATGGATTATCTCAATACAGTTATGACATACTTACTATATTGCAAACACTAGCCAAGATTATTACTATTGTACTCAAATTCAAACGTCAAACCTGTGCACATCCAACGGTCGTGTTCAAAATCACCTAATGACAAAAGCTATATAGAAACAACAGAATTGTTACGATGATATATTATGGTGAACCTAAGACGGTGACACACCAGTTGAATGCGAAAACTTTTAATATTATTTAATTCCCAATAATCTTAATTGTAAAGTTAACTACTTTGATCTCCTCCCCTGACCTCTGCGTAGTAAAGCTCGAGCCGAAATAGTAGGTACTTACTGTTAACTAACATGCCGCGTAACCATCTCGAGACAAATCATCGTACCATCGGAACAAGTGCGAGTTTCGAGTGAGTTTACACTCGTAATTATAAATAATAAATAACGCTATACGCTCATAGCCCCACACTAGGATTCCCTGTGTCGTGGGTGCCATGGATAACACACAAGACAAGGACACACACCCAGACTGAGAACGGAAAATCAAACTCATCATTAAAATTTCCGCCTCGCTGGTAATCGAACCCAGGACCCTCGGAACAGCGATCCGGAGTAAACCATTGCGCCATCGGGGCCGTCAAATTGTAATACTACGAGTACCTACTCTTCATATTTAGCTCTTAATAGTTCATCAATTTAAACACAATACATGATCCTATAAGCTATAAGCTTACGTCGATTGCGAAAGAACAATCAATTTAAGGTCTCTCTATACTTCATTGTCACTGAATCGATAAAAGCCGGATATTCTATTCATATTTTTGTTCATGACGAATGTTATGAGAATCGCATTCGGAGTATAGCGCTGGTCGTGTATTTCAGTAGGTTCATTTTAACTCGGCTGATATGAACATAGCTACGAGTGGCTGGGCAGATGTCGATTTTAAGGCCATAATAGTGGTAGGAGGCGAAGAGTGCGCGCGGTAGGATAGCTGTTAGCTAAGTAAAAATGAACTTACTGCACACATGTTTACCGCTCCGTCGAGTGACATTCAGTGCTGACAGAAGCTAAACTAATAACAAACTTATAATAAACTTTTAGTACCTATGTGCCGTTATAGTCAGTCCACTGCGAAACCATCAGTCAACAAACAAACATTTGAAGCGACGAACAACGGTCAGCTGTTAAATAATAGGTAACAGGTGGGCAAAGTGTCTTCTTGTCTTGTCAGTCTTGCATTGCAATAAGAAGTATGCGAGAAGATAGTAACGCACAAAATAACGCTCAGACATTAAACGAAACAAATAGTAGCGTCAGCAGGCAAGATCTCGCAGACCCTGAAGACAAACAAAGGCCATTTTTATTTTCTTATGGAAATGAAACTGCCCGAGCTCCAGTTAATATTGTTTTAGTGGGAATGCGTCCCCGAGATACCGCGGCTTACTAGACAGGAGCCGCAATGAGTAGAGCTGCGGTTGTGCTTTCTTATATTTATTTGCTCCTTGTACCAACGCAACTAACCAGTAAACGTGGTTCGAAATTGACATTTGTTATGTGTTTGTTGGATATCGTGTGTTCATATTATGAACTAAAACTTAACTAGTCACAACGAATAATTATTTATTATGGTAAACGTAAGATATAGACCTTTTCATTACGGTTCATCTGACTAATCAGACCCAAGTTTCTGTGATTTAAAGGACATTTTATGTCAAAAGGAAATTTTACGCGTGAAAGTTACCATTAGAATGAAATACGAGCATTTTAAAGATACCTTTAAAGGTTCTCTTATTAAATCGCGACATGTTTTGAAGAGCTATGTAGACAATCCGCTTCACAGGAGCTTATAAGAGCTTAGAGCTTGTTCCATAAACATATCCAATAGATACATACTTATATCCAATAGATACATAACCTTAACTTTGCGATATTATAAGTTTTTAAAAGAATAGGTATGTTTTTCATACGTTTTTTCTAGTCAGAAAATTCCACGATATTTCTTAATTAGGTACGTAAAGAAGATCAAACGAATACAATAATTCTTTTTATGAGTTTGTTAAAAAAGCACACACTATTTGTGGGTTAAGTACTTTTCCTTTATCTCTATGACACAACATTAGTTATTTACTATTCAACGATTTTAGGCTTCAAGAATACTGGCCGTTGAGACGGGTCATGCGTTTGATTTCCAATCGGCATAGATTTCATTGAACGAATTTTATAGTAGCGGCCAGTTGTTTATCATGTCTTGGTTATATTTTGTTCCTGCCGGTCGGGCGCGCGACCCAGAGAACCCTACGCGTGGGTGAACATTAGGAGTAGATAAGTATTTATTTTACTACTAGTAAATCCGCCCTCGCTTCGCTTCGGGAAACCAGTCCCTTCAAAAATCTCTATAAATTTTAACAAATTATGTTATTCCGATGTCTAAGCTATATTACTACAAAGTTTCATGAAAATCCGTTCAGTAGTTTTTGCGTGAAAGAGCAACAAACACACACACACTCACTCACTCACTCACTCACATACATCCTTACAAACTTTCGCATTTATAATATTAGTAGGATTAGTAGGATAGGATAGGATATGCTATATGTAAAAGTTACATTTCTCTTAGAAACTCCGTACCTAGTGGATATTGACAAAGATCTGAGCACATAATCGCGCTAGAGTGAAGCATTAGCGGCGAGCAGGGCTAAGCCCCACGCGTGACGAGAATACCAATGATGTCGGGCTCTTGAGGAACTTACAAACGACACCGCGCCAAATTGCGAGACCCCAGCTGTTTTGCCTTTTTTTGTTTCTAACCTCTATACTATACAAACTACAAGTTTTGTTTGTATCTAAATTTCGTTTTTCCATTAGCCTCATAATTTTCATTCCACATATTTCTTATTGAAGGAAGATGTATGCGGTATATTGTTATGACGTGCGAGATAGCGCAAATAAAGCTATGATTTATAGGCAAAGATACACCGCTGTTTGCCGTAGTGATTGATCTCACTCTATTGATTGTGTGCTCTGGCTAGGGCTGTGCATCCGAGTTTACATGGATTTCTTCTTATAAGAGCATCGTGAGTTGTAAGATACGATCGAGATCCTAACGGAGTTGGCTCCAGTATATGATCCTAAAACAAAAAAAAATCAAGCCATTGGCATGAGCGTCTTACTAAAAGGGTAACTGAGAAGTCCTGAAGTCTCAACTCGTTGTCGTTCCGAGACTGATAGTTTAAAATATCTTCCAAAGTACTCGTATATGCGACCATAATTTTTTGCTGGTAATATCCCCTCGTCAACTTACAACCACACTGCGACTCTGGTTCCATTGTTATCTAATATTTTTATATGTTACCAACAGACTGACAAGCGAGTTTTGCGTTTCCAAAAGAAAAGTAAAGGACGCGATTTGCAGCTGTTGCCGTCTTTATCTTGGGATTGTAGCGGCGCGCATTCCTGCAGTAACATGAGCGCGCGCCTCACATGATATGCTGATCATAGCATTACACCACATGCACCGAGCAAAGTAAACAATAGACTACGTCATACGCGTCACTCTGAACTGGCCAATCAGAAGACGCATCCTCAACCGCGCTAACGAAGATTCTACAGTATCTAACATATATACAAATGGTCCGAAGTTAACATTCGGACCGCGGTCCCCAGGCAGTGACATCGCCTGGCGGGAGATTTCCCCTTTTCCTCCACAATTGGTGACCCCGACGTGATTGCACCGACGCCGTGACGTGATGTTCAACCGACATCATCAACCGACGTGACCAACCATGACAGCAGCGACGAGCACAACGACCAGGTTCCACAAGCAGCCGTAAAAGCGCCTTGGTTCCTTCAGCACGCTCAACTTCAGCGATCCGCAGCACGCAGCAGAGGTTTCTGGTTTCCCTCCCGTGACTGCGCACGCATCGCATCATTCCGGCACTCATGGCCGATAGAAGACACTGGCACACGAAGAGTTACGACATCATCCCATCAGTGGAGGGGGAGTGATGTAGCGGCGCGCATTCCTGCAGTAACATGAGCGCGCGCCTCACATGATATGCTGATCATAGCATTACACCACATGCACCGAGCAAAGTAAACAATAGACTACGTCATACGCGTCACTCTGAACTGGCCAATCAGAAGACGCATCCTCAACCGCGCTAACGAAGATTCTATAGTATCTAACATATATACAAATGGTCCGAAGTTAACATTCGGACCGCGGTCCCCAGGCAGTGACATCGCCTGGCGGGAGATCTCCCCTTTTCCTCCACAGGATAAAATATAAGAATAGACAATAGCCTCGTCCGCAAGGTACACCGAGAAAGCTTGGTCTAGGCTTTGAAAGATGGATGGAGTTTCTTACAACACAACCTGAAACAAGGTTTTCCGGATTTTTTTAGATAAGTCATGGCAACCCTAGCATTGGTTTTAGAAATCAATGGAATGTAATCAAAAAAGCGAAGTGGGGATCGTGTGCTCGAGATGCGATCGTGACTTTTTGACGAACAATTGTACTATGTAGATTAGTTGACGATCTTACACAAGTTGATAATATAAAATGTTCCATAGTACCTATATTATTATGACGTATTGAAAACTAGGTCGCTTTGGTCATTATTTTGGACCTCGAGAACCAATGGTTTTATGAAGTTGATGTATGTCTGTCTATATATCTACATGAGATCATAGCTCACAAACAAATGGTTAGAATTCGATGTAGTTAACGTTGGTGTGGTGGTTTTTAGAAGTAATTTATGACGATCTGTTCAGATATTTGGTTATCGTCATCTTTTCAGAGGATTTTTTCTATCACGAGGGATTTTAAATTTTAATACGTATTGTAAACATAGTAATTTTAACTTCAATTATTGTAATACGGTTCAAATATCTAATCTACAACTGTTGGACTATTTTTATAGTGGTTGCGGATTAATGTAAGACCCCTAGCTCACGGCGTATTTAAAATGCCGCTGATGACGCACCTATACTCGCTTCCAACGAGATTTGAACGCAACCTGCAAGGTTACACTTACACAGCTTGCTATTTCATAACAAAGCGCTTTCATCCAAACTGTATCGTTTGAATCGATACTGGTAACTCATAAAACTTTATGAGCGTTAATTTTTTCATAAATGACGACAGCCGGTCGCATGTCATTAGTCAGTCTGAAGATTAATTGAAGACCCGCAAAGTTTTTCAATACCCGACGTAGGCCGGCCCGCGCCGCGGACGGGTCGCTACTTGTAGCGTCCAACAACTTAGCAATATCCGTATGTACGAGTATATACAAACCATAGATTATCAAAATCTGTGTTTCTGTTCTGTGTTTTACCAACGAAATAGGGGCTCACGGACCTCATTATTAAGAGAAATGATGCTACGTTGCATGAATGATTTAATTGATACAGAAGGTTGGATACCTCATTAATAAAAATAACTCGCAAGTATGAAACTATTCTCTATTATTTCATTATATTGTTATGTGTGTGAGTGTGTGTAAAATTTTTCCATAGGTACTAGTCCTTAGTCGCCTGAACATAAATGATTTATTTTTAAAAGTAAATTGTACAACAGATGCTGTAAGTGTAGGTTGACCAGGAATGACCAGCGGCTGACACTAGCACCACACCCTCACACGAGTCTTAAAATCGGTTCGTTAGCGTGTCCTCTACGCGCCGCTCACGTACGCTCAGCCAAACTTCCTTCTCCAGGCATCCGCCGAGGCCAGCTGCCTGGAAAATTCCACTCGATCCATCCAATTCTTTCGCTCTTGTTACTTTAATTCGCCTAAAACTTCACGGTATTTGTTGAAAGTAAATATTGACAGTAAATAGGATGGATTGTAAATGTTGTTAGGACGCTGAAATTTTTCGCCGAATCTGAACGAGTTGCCTACGTAAATATTTGTCGTGAAAGGCCTTCAGGATCTCGAGACTGAGCAAGCCTCCACTGCTCGCGATGCACTGAGCAACGGACGAGATAAAACAGTTCTATGGTCCTCCTTTAGTTGGTTGGTAAGGTGTGATAAGTTCTAAGCCTTCGGAATGTACCTACTGTTTTATGTCTGTTGAAAAGTATTTAACTACCATACTGTTCACAGTATGCACACCTTACTTTCAACAGAAATCATCATCAGAATCATCATCATCGTCATCACCATCATCATCACCATCACCACCATCATCATCATCATCGCAACTCTTAACTGTCCCACCGCTGGGCACGAGTCTCTTCTCAGGAAGGGAAGGTTAAGGCCATAGACCACCACGCTGGCCAAGTGCGGATTGGCGGACTTCACACGCCTTTGAGCTTTGCAATAGTCAGAAGTGCGTGCCCTGAGATTTGAACCCGGACCACTCAAGTAAGAGGACGAATTCTTAACTAGACTATCACACTTAACATACATGTTTTCAAGATATTTAAGTTGGTACTTAGTAATGCCATTTATCGAGGACCTAGCAACAACGTCGTAGTTCAGATGTCCAAAGCCGTCGGCGAGGTCGGACAGACAAATATTGACATAAGAATAGCAAACTTGAGCTAGGTGACGTTTATTAGATACGGCAAGAACCTGGTTACTTGCCGCTTGAACAAGATTTATATAGTAACCAGTGGACGCCCTTCCTTCGCTTTGGAAAACTTGTTCCTTACACCTACAAAATTATTAATTATTTTCTAATTTTTGTAACTATTTTTACTCATAGTCTGATGCTATTGGTTGTAACGTGATGTCATATAGCTATAGCCTTTCTCGACTATCCAATTAGTGGTGATAGCTTAGCGATAGCATAGTGGTTAAGATTTCGGCTTCCTACTCGGGGGTTTGTGTTCGAATCACCGCCAATCCGCACCTGGCCAGCATGGTGGACTATGGCCTTAACCTCCTCATTCAGAAAAGAGACCCTTGCTCAGTAGCGGGATAGTATTGGGTTGCGATGATGATGATGATGAGACTATCAGACACAAGAAGAAGTTATCATATCGAACCAGTAACTCCCCCGTTTACCCCGATTATCCGTTTCAGATTAGCTCTTTAACTTTATAATATAGTCATAACTACCACCAGTAACTACCTAAGAACTTAGTTTACAAAAATTTTGTGCGTAGGTATCGCTTCACTTCGTGTAGGTATCGCTTCACGTAGCAAATGGCATACAGTAAACAACAAGCACATAATTCGGGCCTAGGACGATCAGTTGGCAGACGGTATTAGAACTTTACAGTGGTTAGCTTGTTAGTAGATAGAAGAACTGGGACAAGAAAACAAAAGTCTTTAAGAGCCCAATTATAATTGTTATTAACGTTTTTACCATCTCCAAATTTTCTGTAATTTACTAACAGGTTGGTAACAAAGCCCGTAAGAAATAATTTCTTAATAATTACCTACCCACGTTCGTTATACGTACCTAAGATTAAAACTGCCACTAAAAAACTAATTAAGAGCATATTTTACAGAAGAATATACCTATCTTAATAAAAATAATTTCAATGACTCTCCGTTACTCGTTTTAATTACAATAATTGGGTGTACTAATTAGGTTCAATGTTTAATAAAAATACTACTAGGGGATCTGTAGATACCTTTGGTGACAGATTTTATAAGGATCCTCCTGTCCTGTCCGAATTTCTTCAAATAATTTGGTTATACAAAATCTGTGGGATTTTTTGTGCTTAGGTAATAAAACTTGTCAAATTCCCACTTCAGTTTTAAACTTATTAAACAAAAAGTCTTCTGTTGGATTGCAATGCTCTGTTGAAAAATTATAGTAGAAGTATAGAATAGAAGAAGTTTTACGACAAAACGTGGTTGGAAACCGTGTAATCTATGAATTCGTTGCCACTTTAGAACCCCCAACGCAAAAAGAGGGGTTTAAGTATAGATTTGACCTGTCTATCTGTGTATCTGTCTCATGTCTCAAAAGGATTGGATTGAGGATTGATTTTTTTCATTCCAAAACCAATTTTCTTGCTGTAGTTCTTAGCTTTTGTTAGAAAGCGGGGTTTTAAATTTTTCAATATACACTTCTAACATAATGCGGCAGCGGAAAGTGGTGCTAGTCTGCTCGTTTGCTACCTTAATTCCATTTAAAAAAAGTAGGTCCAGCGGCAATCTGGTGACGCCACGTGGTATAGTCAACTGGTAATATAATAACCGGTAATATACTTAATGCCACACCGGTTGAAGATCGAGAGCGGTTCATACTGTGACAGCCCTGGCGTACCTCGCTAAACAATAAACAATAGGGGCCATAAATATGCCAGGCGAAACAATAGGACAATGGACGGCCGTCTCGAAAGTACGCACGCGCACGACGCTTCGACCATTACGGCAATAGTCATACGGGCGAAAGTCGGTTGCAAGGAACGTTCTCGAATCTTGTTCGGAGCGGGTCCGTGGAATTAGCGAGAAAGTTCTGGATTGGCGTGAATGGTGCGTGAGGGGTATAAAAAGGAGCGATCGGCCAACCGCAGACATTCTAGTTTCGGAAGCGGAACCAGGAAGATACCAGCGATACCTACGAGCGATACCAGTGCGAAGTGAAGTGATTTCTACGAGTGATATAGTG
Source organism: Hesperia comma (assembly GCA_905404135.1). NCBI lineage: Eukaryota > Metazoa > Arthropoda > Insecta > Lepidoptera > Hesperiidae > Hesperia > Hesperia comma. The sequence goes on along the minus strand of FR990014.1, from coordinate 22,482,033 downwards.
TTCGACGAGTGTGTTTACGAGTACCTACGTGCATAGTGTTGTGGTGTGTACTGTGTACAGTGTTGTAATTGTGTATCTACGAGTACAATAAAGTCTTTGTGGTACATTTTGGCATTTTCTCGAACCCCTTACTCCTGACACGTAACAATTGGTGACAGAAGCGGAATGCCTGTAGTACCGCAGAGTGAAGAAGGGATTCGTACGCGACGGCAGACGGCATTGGATGCCGCGCGGATGGAGTCGCCGGGTCGTGACCGCATGGAAACGGAGACCACCGCTGGACCACCGACTACATCAGCCGCAGCAGTACCGACACCGAGTGCATTCGATATGGCCTCCTTGTTAACAGTCTTACAGCGCATGGAAAGTAAAATGGAGGGCCAGCGCGAAGCAATGAAGAGCCTGGAAAGTAAATTGGAGGGCCAGCACAAAACCATGGAGGCAATCGACGCAAAGCTGGATGGTTTCCAGGGAGAATTGAACGTCGTGAAGGAGGACCTGGAATTGGTAAAGGTGCGTACAGCCGAGCACGACCAAGCTCTCAAAAGCCATGACGCATCAATCAACAGCCTCAGTGCGTCGGTAAACTTCCACGAAACTAGGCTCGTGGATTTGGACAATAAGCTGCAGAAAATAAGGGTTATGGGCACGGCAGCAACGAGTTCATGCTCTGGGGCCCCGAAATTTAAGGTCCCAAGTTTCGACGGCACGACCTCGTGGACAGCGTTCAGGCACCAGTTCGAGGTAGTTGCAAATGGGAACGGCTGGGAGGACGAACACTCGCTGGCGGCACTCACTCTAGCTCTTCGAGGGGAGGCACTGCTGGTGCTTGAGAACCTGCCCGCCGAGCGACGCACCTTGAAGTCGCTATTTAAGGCCTTGGAAGCTCGATACGGGGAAAAGCACCTGGAGCACGTGTACCGCGCGCAACTTAAAGACCGAGTACAGAAGTCGAGCGAAGGACTGCAGCAATGGGCTACGGAGATCGAGCGCCTCGTACGTCGAGCCTATGCGTCGAGTTCCACACCCGTCGAAGACAAAGTTCTAGAGGCGTTTGTCAGCGGTATACGGGATCCCGAAGTGAGAGCAACGGTGCGCTTGGGTCATCACGCAACCTTGGAAGCAGCTTTAGCGCATGCCCTTGAAGTAGAAGCGGTACGAAGCGACTACAAAAGTTGTAAGGTGCGCGAAGTTGTAGCGGCGATCCAACCTCGTACTGGGCCTATCTGCTACGGATGCGGTGAACGAGGACATATAAGGATTAACTGCCGGACTCGGAAGCAACCGAAATCGGTGTCGACCGCTACCCAAGTCGACACCCAGGAGCCGTTAAACTAAGAGGCGCCAGCGCCGCGGGGCGGGCACTGGCTGGACTTCGTCGAGCCCCTACTGTATTAGTATCACAAGCATGTGACGGGAACAGCCTTGTAACGACGGGTGAGATTAATGGCATAGCCTGTCGCTTTACGATTGACACGGGAGCATCGAAATCCATCGTTCGACCGGAACTACTCAAACGGACTATCATGTGGGAAAATGGACGACCATCATGCAGTCTGCAGACAGCGACAGGCCAGCCAGTGACCGTCCTAGGAGTTACGGAAGCAAGACTGAAACTCGGAAGTGACATTTACACGCAGTCTGTGTTAGTAGCAAATATAACTGATGACTGCATTATCGGACTGGACTTTCTACGGGCACATCACTGCATAGTTGACATAGCGAAAGGAGTTTTAAGCTTCCCAGATCAAGAAGTCTTCTTGGAGGGTTCATGTTCAGGAGCAGTGTACTGTTTGAGGACAGTGAAACTGGCACCCAGATCGGAAACCTTGGTCCAGATTAGGTTTCCAGAAAAGATAAAGCTGGATCGATGTGTCATAGTAGAAGACTACGGAGATCATCCTAGTTGGATCACGGCAAGGACACTGCTCATGACCAAACGTGACGCCAAGTTAAAGGTCATCAATCTTAGCAGCATGCCGATACATCTCGCAAAGGATACGGTTATTGGCCGATGTGAAGCCGTGGACAGCTTGAGGAAGGTCCAAGAAAACTCAGTCAAACCTCGATCAACGGATCACATGACATCTTTGCTGGAGGCGACTAGGAGGAATTTGTGCTCTGAAGAATACACTCAGGCAGCAAAGTTGTTGATGGACTACAAGGACATTTTTACCAGAGGAGATAGCGACCTTGGAAGAACAAATCTTGTCACTCACCCAATAGATACCGGCAATACTTCACCGATCAAGCAAAGGCCGAGACGAGTACCATTGGCAAAGGAACACGAAGTTGCAGAAATGATCAAGGACATGGTGCGCAGCAAGGTGATCGAGCCGTCAACTAGCCCTTGGTGTTCACCTGTGGTACTCGTGAAGAAGAAGGATGGCAGTACTAGATTCTGTGTCGACTACAGGATGCTAAACACCGTTACCAAGAAGGACAGCTACCCTCTGCCTCGGATTGACGACACGTTGGATATGCTTGGTGGAATGAAGTGGTTTTCGACGGTCGACCTGAAGAGTGGTTACTGGCAAGTAGAAGTCCGGCCAGAAGACAAAGAGAAGACCGCCTTTACCACCGGAACCGGAAATGGCTTATGGCAGTTTCGCGTAATGCCTTTTGGATTATGTAACGCTCCTGCCACTTTTGAGCGTCTCATGGAGCGAGTGTTGGTGGGACTTTTGGGGGACGCTTGTCTGGTATACCTCGATGACGTCATAGTCATGGGACGAAACTTCGTGGAACACAAGCGAAATCTGGAGAAGGTATTCAGACGATTCCGTGAGTCCAACCTAAAGCTCAATCCGAAGAAATGTGACTTCTTCAAGAAGGAAGTATCATTTTTGGGACACATCATATCGGACGAAGGTGTTCGAACTGATCCAGACAAGATAAGAGCTGTTCAAGAATGGCCGACACCAAAGAACAAGACCGATGTAAGAGCGTTCTTGGGGTTATGTGCCTATTACCGTCGGTTTGTGAAGAACTTCTCAGAGATAGCCAAGCCATTACACCGTCTCACGGAGGACAAGAGAACCTTCAGTTGGGATTCCGATTGCGAAGATGCGTTTGTTCGCTTAAAGGAACGTCTGTGCTCGGCTCCGATTCTTGGCTACCCCAGAAGAGAAGGGAGATTCACAGTAGACACGGACGCTAGCAATACTGGCATCGGAGGGGTGTTATCGCAAGAACAGGACGGCCAGCAGGTGGTCATTGCGTACTTTAGCAAGACCCTTTCGAAACCGGAAAGGAATTATTGTGTGACTCGGCGAGAATTACTGGCTGTGGTGAAGACCCTTCAGCACTTCAACAAGTATTTGCTGGGACGCGAGTTCACAATAAGGACGGACCACGCCGCTCTGAGATGGCTTCTGCAATTCAAGAACCCGGAAGGCCAGGTTGCAAGGTGGATCGAACAGCTTCAAGAGTTCAACTTCGTAATAGAGCATCGTAACGGAAGAGCTCATTCGAATGCCGACGCCCTGTCACGACGCCCATGCTCCGACGAATGTCGACATTGCATCAAGCATGAGGCTAAAGAAGAGGTCAGGGTGATAAGGATGCAGGACCTAGACGAGTCTTGGGGAACGGAGCAAGTAAGCCAAGCTCAGAAGGAAGACAAAGACCTCAGCCTGATCATGGAATGGAAAGCCAAAGGACAGAGACCCCTGTGGAGTGATGTATCAGCCTCAAGCGCAACAACTAAGGCATACTGGGCTCAGTGGGACAGCCTGGTATTAGAGAATGGCGTGCTTTACCGGAGCTGGGAATCACTCAACGGGAAGGAAAAAACGCTGCAAATGGTTATTCCTAGGAGTAAAGTGGCTGATTTGCTGAAGCTCGTACACGATGGCACTTCCGGCGGGCACCTCGGCATCAAGAAGACCCTCGTGAAGATACGAGAACGCTTTTATTGGGTGCGATGTCGAGAGGACGTTGAAGATTGGTGCAGAAAGTGTACAGTGTGCGCTTCAGTAAAAGGGCCCCGCACTAGATCCAAAGGGAAACTACAGCTGTACAACGTCGGAGCCCCGTGGGAAAGAATCGCCATAGACGTTGCTGGGCCATTCCCTCAGTCTGAAGACGGGAATAGATTCATTATCGTGGTTCAAGACTACTTCAGCAAATGGCCGGAAGCGTTTGCAACTCCGAACCAAGAGGCGAAAACCGTGGCCAAGAAACTTGTCCAAGAGGTAGTTTGCCGCTTTGGTGTACCATTGGAGTTACACAGCGACCAAGGCAGGAACTTCGAGTCAACGTTATTCCAGGAGATGTGTGATCTTTTGGGAATAAATAAGACACGTACCACACCGGCGCATCCTCAATCTGACGGCATGGTGGAGAGATTCAACCAAACGTTGGAAAATCACTTGGCCAAGGTCGTCGAGGAACATCAGCGAGACTGGGATCGGTACATTCCTCTGTTCCTGATGTCATATCGCTCTGCCATACACGAATCTACAGGGTTTACACCGGCTAAAGTTAACTTCGGGAGAGAAATGCGTCTGCCATTGGATTTGCTTACCGGAACACCGCCAGATGCCCCGAAACCAACAGTTGAATACATCGCGGACTTACGGAAACAATTGGACGAGACACATGATCTTGTAAGGGAGCAATGTTTGAAGACCAGCGAAAAGATGAAAACCCGGTACGATCGCGATGCTCGGAAACATGGTTTCAAGGAGGGAGATTCTGTATGGTTGCACAATCCACTGCGGAAGAAAGGGAAGTCTCCGAAGCTACAAGCACGATGGGAAGGCCCTTACACAGTTGTCACGAGGATTAACGACGTGACCTACCGAATCAGACAGGGGGACAGAAGAAAGCCGAAGATCGTGCACGTGGACAGATTAGCACCATTCCATGGATCGAATAATGCTCGGGACGAGCATGACTAAGAGGGGGGCAATGTGACAGCCCTGGCGTACCTCGCTAAACAATAAACAATAGGGGCCATAAATATGCCAGGCGAAACAATAGGACAATGGACGGCCGTCTCGAAAGTACGCACGCGCACGACGCTTCGACCATTACGGCAATAGTCATACGGGCGAAAGTCGGTTGCAAGGAACGTTCTCGAATCTTGTTCGGAGCGGGTCCGTGGAATTAGCGAGAAAGTTCTGGATTGGCGTGAATGGTGCGTGAGGGGTATAAAAAGGAGCGATCGGCCAACCGCAGACATTCTAGTTTCGGAAGCGGAACCAGGAAGATACCAGCGATACCTACGAGCGATACCAGTGCGAAGTGAAGTGATTTCTACGAGTGATATAGTGTTCGACGAGTGTGTTTACGAGTATCTACGTGCATAGTGTTGTGGTGTGTACTGTGTACAGTGTTGTAATTGTGTATCTACGAGTACAATAAAGTCTTTGTGGTACATTTTGGCATTTTCTCGAACCCCTTACTCCTGACACGTAACAATACGCTCGCAGCTTCATTTATTTCTTCAATAAAAACAATATAAAACACAAAACGCTTATTAAATTCGTTCCAAAATAATGATCAAAAGCGCGCGTGAACTGTTACTGAAAATAATAATTTAACGATTAGACGCGAACATAAAACGCGAAATAAATCACAGTGAAAACATAATGTTTTCATTTCGGTAACGCTCACAGTGAATTTTTATGGTGCGCTTAATTTTTCTTTTACGGTCGGCATTGCTGAGTTTATGGTTTTTTTTATTATAAATTCCATCAGCGAAGTACGCGCTTTTACCTGTGAAGGCGCAGTAGCTACGTCGTATTTAATATCGTCCCAAAAGTTTGTATACATTCCACACATTTGACTGTATGCGTAATTTTATAAATCATTTTATCTTATAAGTCTCAATTTGTTCCAATAACTATTCTATATAAATTTTCGTAGCATAATTCTTATATTACGTAGGTACGTGTTTAAATGTTACATAGATATGTGGAGTACACCTATCATTTCTATCCTGCAGACGCCAATTTTAATCGTATAACGTGTGTTTTTAAACAAAAGCGTATGTTCTTATTTAAGTAAGGAGATTAAACATAATTTAATTAAGAATTGAATATTCCATTTTAATTCACCTCAATGACTGTATATTGAAGTAGGTACCTAATGAAGCTCCAGCAGTATTTGAAGATAATTAATTAACGTAAATACTGTATCAGCTAATTAATATCAAGCGATGCCTTTGCGTGCCTTTGCCGTAGCGACATGCAATAAAAATGATTACCTACCATACAGCTTTATTTAACCAAAACCGTTTTATTTTTCAATTGAAAAATATAATATCTTGTAAATTAAAACTTTTTGTTTAACCATAAGACTTAAAATTTACTTTAGTAAATGAAAAAACTAATTAGGCGTCGCCTACAGTGCCTAAGTCTATAAAATTTTCAGTTTGAAATTTATAATATTATTTACGTCGTAACTGTGGTTCCAACGAGCTACTGAATCGTAAATGTAGTTGTATATGCGCGATAGTAAAGCGATACTGGGAAAAACTAATGTGAAAGGTCTTTAAAAACTCATTAGGAGGGGAAAATGGAACGGTGCGTCTGCGGGCATGTTGATCTGTGGCGTGACAATGTTACTGCATTCGTTTTTTTGACCGACTTCAAATTCAAACAGAACTGGGCCTAATGTTCGTCTGATGAAGTCGAGGTTTGATGAGTGTTCTGGGCTTTGACTTGCACAGATACCACTAATTCCGTTTAAGTGGGAAACTTTCTTCCCACATTGTTTCCCACATTAGGTCCTAGCCCGGTTAAGGTTTATCCACCTTTATTATCTAAAACACACATAATAGTATTTAAAATGTTAGCGTTTTGGTTAATTTTGACTTTGTTGCTGTTGATTCCCAAGACGCAATAAATTATTTGAATTTGAATAAATCACCACTGAAGTGTAATGTGCTAAACTAACGCGGTGTCCTACGTGAGCGATCAAATCAACGGTATCCCTACTTGCGTCCTATGATCCTATGTGACTACTGCGACGACCGACAACGGCGACGAAACGCGTAGGTACTTGTTTTGAGGGCGCGAGACCATGAAATACATGTCAGACGCGACACCACGAAATACGAAATGATTTCTCTGTAAAAATATTATATTTGTTTTCTCTCTTTGCTTACGATATTTCTTTAAAAGTCTGTACTTTTAATACGAACTTTCGAGCAAAATAGTACGGTACTTCTCAGTGATTCGAGAAGCAATGACCAAAATCACGAAGGACTCTCTACGTACGACATTTGTCGCGTAGACTACTCACGTAGGACACTTGTGTAGTGTGAGGCACTTCTCACATTACGCTATTTATTGGCTACGCGACTGCGACGCAATCCCAAAATTCTATGTATCTGACACTTTTGACTGACAGGAGTCGCATTCCAGACGCGTCTCCTGTTAGTGAAAAGTGTCAGATACATACAAATTTTGGATTGCGTTGCAGTCGTGTAGCTCGTAAATAGCGTTGTGTGTGAAGTGCCTGACACGTGTAACATCGCGTCGCATTACGCCGTGTCGTGTTGCGTTGTATCGCGTCGTATTCGTCGCTCACGTATGACACCGCCTAAGACTTTTTAATTGTAAGAAGGATGAACAAAGCCGGAAAAGTACAGTAGAGGTTCGTCAAACATAGGTACTTCATCCAAGCTCCAGGGAGGACAGTCAACCTTCCCACCCCTAGTAGCGCTCTAACTAACAGTACTAATAGTCCTACATACTAATAATACTACTACCTTCTAGATATAACGGGTCTAGATATAACGGTGAATATATTTGTCTTCATTAAATATGTAACGGCGCATACCTACAGTAATATAAGCGCGCGCCGCATATAATGCTGACCACGCAACCACGAGCGACGAGTGCAGTGAAACAATAGATTACGTCATACGCGTCATACTGAACTGGCCAATCAGAAGACCCATCCTCAACCGCGCTATCAAGATTTCAAGATATACATACTATAGTATATACAAATGGTCCGAGTTAACATTCGGACCGCGGTCCCCAGGCAGTGACATCGCCTGGCGGGAGATCTCCCCTTTTCCTCCACAAATACAACAGATATCTCGGAACGACAACAAGCAATCACTGGACTCCGGCTAGCGGCGACTGGCGAGCGGCTTGTTAATTTACCAATAACAGTTAGCTACGTATCGAACATTCCCAGCATACCATTCCCAGTGTACCAGGGGTAGTGGATGCGGCACTATAGTCTTTACTAGCGACCACTAAAATATAATCTGTATAACTCAAAACTCAAAAGTTCCCTGTCTGATGACGCTCAAATTTATGTGTTCAGTCTGATGACTGGCAACAGCTTTCAATTAAAAAATATATGTAGGTGCATATGGAACACCTAGTCAAAATTTATGAGGTAACACACATGAGAAATAAATAGCCAGTCGAATTAAAAACCTTCTCCTTTTTTGAAGTGGGTTAAAAATAAATAAAACTATTGATGGTCCACTACTGGACATGGGTCTCTCCTCATTATTAAACAGGCCTAAAACATATTTCACCACGTTGCTCCAGTACGGACTGTGTAAAGGTGATAATGTACAAACCCAAGATTCGAAAGTTTTCATGCCACCCGAAGGTCTTCGACCTGCGCCCATAATTGCTTCATTTTTCGATCACATAGGATCGACGATGAATATGAGAGTACCTACCTACTCAAATAATTGAAGACGATTCTGTTTGCTTCAATGTTTTACATTCTTCATGAATCCTTGTTATGCAAATATCTAAAGGCCTAAACCAACTACGCTATATTTGTGTCTGCTTCCCGCTACACACCGCTTGGCCACCCGCGCGTCGGGTGACCATGAGTTTTAACATAATAAGGAAAAGTTGAAAATAATTCCTTATCTCTTTAAGTAAAGAAAGGACAACAAAACACCTAGAATCTTACCCTCTAAATTAATTCACTAAATATAGACCTAGTCCAGAAGTTATATTTGTATACAACGTACCTAATCCCACTTAAATGAAATAGGTAGTAACCGTATGGTCAGTAACAATACCTAATTAGACGACAACGATTTAATAACAACTTTATTAACATTTTTATTAATTCTTTTTTACCTACTTTGATTGTGACTAAGAAGATTTAAAATAGTATGACGTAAAGACATTTGGAACGACGTTGTGAGTGCTGAAAACATTACTTATTATGTGGTTTAAAAATATCAGATTGCGTTCAGAACTCTTCAATTTTCAGGGTTTGAATAATATTACAGTTTTTTTTAATTTCCTGTGTAATTCAAACCCGTGGCCACCCTACATTCATAGTGCAATATATTATATCATATTGTACGACTTTATTGTATCCGAAGTTACATAATAGCTAGTGGATATGAAACACAATGAACAGGAGGCTCATTCCGTCTGCCGGTATTGTCTGCGGTTTACACAATTCCAATTTCATCTATACTTCAATCTGTTATTAAATAATACAGTACCTACACTACGGTAGGTACAGTATTGATACATTGAAATTTCAAACGTCACGAAACAAAATACGGGGTATTTTTACCCGACTGCGTCAGAAGGAGGGTACCTAATGTTTTTCGAGCGTATGTAATAATGTTTGTTTGTATGAATGTCCATTTCTTTGGCAGGCGCTTCAGCCGAAAGCTTTGAATTTGTACAAAACTATGGTTGTAAGTTGTAACATAGAAAATAAAAAAATTCAAAATGGCGCCGGAAAATGTAAAATAGAGGGGATATTTAGTTGTTTTTTTTCGTACTTTGCCAATATGGGTTTTATTTTAGTGGTTATTTGTCGCAGGCGGGACTTTTGTTTTTTTTTAATCAATATGTATTATTTCAATGTTATGTTTTTCGAGTGTATGTATGTTTGTATGTATGTCCATTTATTTGTCGGGCCCCACAGCCCAAACGGTTGAACGGATTTCGACATATGAGGTTATATGATGTTATGTATATGAGGTATATGTTATATGATGTTATGTATATGATGTTAGTGTCATAGGCTATATGAATTTTCAAAATGGCGCCCAAAAGTGGAAGAAAAAGAAAAAAAAAACAATACTGTTACCTACGGGTAAAAAAAAATTTATCACAAGTACTACGTTTGTCACCGCATGCGGCAGCATGAAGTATTTTATGTTGATATTGTGACACTTGTTTTTTTCTTTTGACTTCTTTTGCACGCAGTCGGGTTTTTTGTTTTTATAATAATAATATTTTTATTTGTAGGTGTTATGGTGGTAAATAATATTGCTGAAAAAAGAAAATCTGCAAGAAGAATATTAATATACACAATAGTCATATTACAATGCCTGCCATTTGCACTTCATTATCTTTAACGATGTGCCGCTCGTGTCGTGGGGCCACGGAAATTACGTAGGGATTGGTCATTGGGCATGTCTCCACGTGATCTATACGTACAATTTATTAATACGTGAAGCAATTTTGCATCTCTTCACGAGCAATGTAATTAAAATAAAGAAGGAATTCAAAAGGCTACAGTTTTGTGTCATAATCATAATCTACAGGAGTAAGGGTACCTAACCCTTAATAAAATTGTAAGCGTTTGAAAAAAATTGTATGAGCGGGTCGATAGAACTCAAAAATATTATTTTTAATTCATTGTTTGTCCGCGCGTTATAATTTACTCTATGAACACTAGTGCTCATTCATACTGAACACGCGGGCGCGGTGGCGGGCGCGCGCGCGGTGGACGTGGCGAGCTCGTGTTCATATTGTCGCTACTGAATCGCGCGCTCCGCCGCTAGTTCAGTGTGAACACTTGGATATTACGCCATATGTTTGATATTTCGTGACCGCGCCCGCCACCGCGCCCGCGAGTTCAGTATGAACGAGCACTGTTCCTACCATGCAATAACACGACCTTATTATGTCGAACTAAAATTTACACACAATAGTTTGCAGTGATTAGCTAATAGTGATCAACTTACTCACGCTAATCACCATTCAAATTGTCTCCGGCATATTATTTTATTTATATTTCCTAGAGATTTCTGTAGTACGTATTCAGAATCACGATGATTTTTTTTATTATTCATTTACATTTTTTATCTATACTAATATTATAAAGCTGAAGAGTTTGTTTGTTTGTTTGTTTGGTTGAACGCGCTAATCTCAGGAACTACTGGTTCGAATTGAATTTTTTCTTTGTGTTGAATAGACCTTTTATCGAGGAAGGCTATAGGCTATATAACATCACGCTGCAACAATTAGGAGCGAAGAAATAATGGAAAATGTGGAAAAAACGGGGAAAATTATTCATTCTCGAGGGCTTTCGTTGCATGCGTTGCGAAAACGATTCAAGATACCAAAAATATATGTATGAAAGAATTATTCCTCTTGAAATGATCTAAAAAAATGTCCACGACAGGTATATGTCTATCTTTTAAGATTAACACACTAGAACCGTTTTTATGGTAATCAAATTAGGTCGAACCCACTGCCATACTAAACTTGCCGCGTTTCCAAGTTTAATCTGAATTAATCTTGCTGTGATCCTTTGCTACTTTGCTATTATTTTGTCGTAAGCTTTATTTGTAAGTTTAATTTAATTTAACCTCAATTAATTTTGGTGATAGTTTATTATCTTCCCGAAATTCCTACGGGAGCGGGACCTACGCGGTTGATACTTACGGGTCCCGAAGCGAAGCGAGGGCGGTTCGCTAGTATTTCATATAATGAATATTTTATTACTCCTAAATAAAACATTCAGTATTCTCTCCCTCAGGGCATATTCTAGCCAAAGACTTTTAACTAACATTCACATTTCCCAAAATATTTAATATCCAAGGCTTAGTTTCTAATGGCTGCGAGCTCGTGGAATTGTGTTTGAACTAAGAAAATATTTACCAAAATAATATATTATAATACATAATTATATTTAAATAATATAATTATCTATGGTAAGTAGGTAGGTACTTATAGTTACAGTGCGTTAAAGATGTTGACAATGAGGGAAGCCAAAACGAAACGATAGAACCTTTATTTATGAATCTCGGAAACAGCGACAGTGTAAATATTTCACAGATGATTTTAGGAAGATCAGCTCAGCAATACCGCCAGGAAATACGGGACAATGCTGAGTCCAGCGACCCCAAGGAGCATTATCCACCTCTCACCATAGCCTCAGCCCTTATTCAGTAAGATGAACGAATTCTTCTCTGTAGGCACTCTTCTCTGCACGTACATAGCTATAGGTACCACTCGCGACCGTCCAACGCACGCGTCTATCTATATAGAAGTAAAAGCTTAGTGGAACCTGTTTTCATCAGTGCTATTCTATGTCGTATAGTGTGTATAATGAATAAGATTGGTACATTGGTAGATATCCAACGCATACATAGCCAGCTTAACTGTGGTGGAAAAGTAGCCAAAGGTCCACATAGTATAACACTGGTGGAAATAGGCTCCGCTCAGCTATGTTGAAATGATAAGGTACGTGCTATACTATACCCGTGGGGAGTACCTACTATAATATATGGTATATACAGTAGGCACGCATCCGTAGCATAATATCAGCGGAAACGGCTACGTAGATTCGTAGCGTAGCTGTCACATCCTCGCGTCGTAGCTGCGTAGCACATCGCTAGACGAATTCATTTTAAACACATTTTCTTGTAAAGTGAATCTAGCCACACGTGTATTGCCTGTCTGTACACGGCCATCGGTCCGCACATTAAATCTTTGACGTATCTGTACAGACTATAAATACAGTCCATACATAACATGCACACTGGTAATGACCGGACCGAACCAAGACCAACATGTTGCTTTGTCAACATTACAATCACACGAATGATTTCGTTTTATTTGACCAACGCTTTCATTACGTATCACTATCTTTATTAAGGTATTCTTAGTTAACTTGAAATTTTTAAGCAATATAAGGTAGAAGTAGTGAGATGAGGTCTTAGTAGCTCGTAGCCTCGACACCAACACGAATGAAGTTGGCTTCAACGCAGTTATGGCTTACTATCTTTCCTCATCATTGAGCAGGCTTAACATACCTACTCCACCACGCTGCTCCAGTGCGGGTTGAAAGAGGGGCTAGTAGCCAACTCAAATATTATCGAATGTTTACATGCCTTACGAAGGCCTTCTAAATGGCTTAATGACTGCTATCTATCGATAACAACTGGGGTAGGCGGTTTCGCGTGCCTTTCAAAGCACAAAAGCGCTTAAGGATTTTTCCTAGCGGTCACCCATCCAACTGCCAACAGTTCCCTCAGTTGCTTAACTTTGTAGATCACTTAAGATCGACGCAAGCCACAAAACTATGAGCGCCCAACATATCAACATAGCTCTCTATTCTTTCTGTACGGTATAATGATAGCGACAAATATCCCATACGTATTAGGGCAGCGTCCGCCAGCGCCGATGGCAATGGCGTGTGCAATACAAATGTGGCTGTGTGGCGGACGATTTGCGCTGCGGTCACTGGCGAGGGTCGCACCATCACCGACAAACTAAGGTTTAAAACTATGCTTAATGTGTAGGTACTTGTATTCTGTTTTAACAAATCTTAAAGTAACATTTTAACTTTCAGTGGTAGAAACATCATGAGGAAATTGAACAGGAAAACTTTAGAAGAGATACCAGCCTCCTTCTCCTCCTCGTTTAGAGAGTATGGCTCGCCCGGTACACTTACAGCTAAACATCCCCTAAGTCGTGGGAGGTATGAACAATCATCGATGCGGACAATACATAAAACAAACACCTAGACCTGTGCCTAGACTAAGAACGGAAATTGAAAGTCAACCGCCCCTTTCTATCACATAACTCGTTTGTTTATTGCCTATTTAAAAAATTCATACCTAATGCTACGAATATGTTCATATTGTTCATACTCTCAAATAATTCAGGGGTCGTATCAGCGTATTTATTAAATATCTCGTCGATTAGCCGTCGTCAGTAAGACAATTTATTAATTATGTTTTAACATCGTGTAATGGATACTTTTTGATACCTATTACCTAAGTAGCGAGCTAAATCAGTACATCTTAAACTTATTCAATACACGTTTTAAACTGTTATGGATTGAAATACTCGGCCACATATTTCAACTCTAAATTCTATCCGAGTGCAGTAAACACTTTCTGATTAATTCCAGTGATATAATTTTCCATTTAGAAATCAATTATACGAGATGGAAACTTTGAGATTACTTGGAGACGGTGCGGGGTAAACGATACCTCTGGAGACTCGCAAATCATCTCACTTAAACACTGGAAGTAATCCGTGAAATATTCAGCTCGAAATACAAATTTATCAAACTTTATTCGGCAATTAATTTCACCTTTGACATCAAAGTACGCGTAGGATCATTAGTCGTATTCACTCATAAAGTTTCCTTTCATGTCTGATTAGCTTTGATACCGCTGCAACGTTGTAAGCTCCTAGTGTAGCAGACACGATACTATTTCGTACGTCGTTCTGTTTAAGTCTACGAGTTTAGCGTTGAGTTTAATTAGTTCTATATGGATGGCAATGGAATGAAAGGTGACAACATTATTTTGAGAATGTTACGATGTTAGACACAATATTTTTAACCCTCCGCTAGAGTGAATTGTCCATGAAAACAGTACCTGATAAAAGGCATGTCTCTCGCGAACAATTTGGTCGTTCGCAGCAATACATCAGAAATACATTTGGTGAAAGGGTTACAAGCTAAAATCCAACCACGCTGGCCAATATCGGATTTGCGGATTTCACATATCTTTTTAAACGTAATGGAGAACCCTTAGATGTAATACTGTAAAGGTTCAAAAGTCCAATGTTCAACCACTCAGCTATCACCGCTGTAAAAAGCTTATATTTACTGCGATAAATATCGATTGTGTTAGTGGTGGCTTATTGATAATAACCAGCACAGGAATTTCCTCTGTATTAATGCTACACTAAAGGCCAGTCGTTAAAGGCTTGTTTGATGTTCAGTAGGCTGTACTAGACCAGAGGCCCGACGCTCGTAACAAATATTACGTAGTCACGTCGTAGCAACATTGAAACTCCAAAAGGAAATACCACCTTTGGGTAGGACCTCCATCGAATAACTTCTACCTTCAAGACTTTAGGATTGGTTGGTTTGTCGATAATCGGGACACAGGCGAGCTTGACTTGTGCTCAAACAACGATGGAGCCAATAACACTCATAATCACCTACCCCTTTACAGAAATGCAAGCTGAGACATTTTGCACTTCTCCGAAGAACGCTATTAATTCTTCCCGTGACGTGATCTCATCAGTCCGGGTCGTGGTTGAGCGATGGAGCCAATTTCACGGGCGGTAAACAAAACTTGAGAGAGCGCAGGACTCATAACGTTACCTCTACTAATACCATCATAAGCTTTAGATATAAGGAAACATTTATCGCATGGAATCCATACTAATATTTTAAACGCAAAAGTAATTCTATCTTTCAGAGATAGTTTGACTTTTGAATGAATAATAAGATATCTCAAGGTAATATTAGGGATGCTATACTCATTATTAATCTAGTAGGTATACCACGTTATCAGATCGTAATATTATTTGGCATATGGGTACACTTCCCGTTTGAAAATTACTTTCACTAGTACATACCTAACTGTAATCATTAAATTAAATAAATAAACAAAAGCAATCTCACTGGATTCCAGGAGATGACGCATTGAGTGTAATAGATACGGGGTCACCGCTCGTCAATCCTGAAATGTAAATCTCATTTACGATTTATTTAGTTACAATTAATTAAGTGGACTCGACTGGCGAATGTTTCAGGCAAGTACATTTTACCAAGCCATTAACTTTTATTTGGGTGTTAAAATAATTTAATTTAATTCACATTTCCATTTACGTTTCCGTTCCAATGGTAATCGATAGATAGCTACCGTGAGTTGTTTCGAAAGCCTTGCGGGTTTTAAACAATTCCATATTACAATGAACATTCAAGATGTTATAAATGTATAAAAGTTACATTGTTTTATTGTGAATACAAGTAGGCGAACCATAAAGGATGGACGACAACAGTGCCTAAACATAGCTAAAACTAATAATAACAAATAATAATAACAACGCTTCACACTCAAAGCCCCACACTAGGATTCCCTGTGTCGTGAGTACCTTGAACAACACACAAGACAAGGACACACACCCAGACCGAGAACGGAAATTTAAACTCATCATTCAAATTTCCGCCTCGCTGGGAATCGAACCCAGGACCCTCGGAACAGCGATCGGCGTGTTAACCATTGCGCCATCCGGGTCGTCAAACTGACTTGATACCAGATAACCAGAAGTTCCTCCCATAGCCTACGTGAGAAACAAGCCTAAATGAATGCTACCAAGTATTGCTAAATCACTTGTTTTTGACGTACAGTGGCTGAACTCCTAGAAACTGCGCCACGGCCCACGAGGCCCTCCGATCCTGTGCAAACGGACGCGAAACACGAATGGTTTGCTAGGAACATTCCGTCCATTAAAGTGCTTACATTGTCTTAGACGGGTACTTCAACTGTTTGAAAAGGTTGCTTTACGGAGAAGTAGAACGTTTTCATTTGAAAACCTTTTCAGTAATTAATCTAATAATCGCATAAGTAAATAAGCGGTTTCTTCCATTGTAAGTGATTAGGCATACGCACGTCCCCTTGTGTTTGGAAGTGACCCTTGTCTGACGTATTTACGTTAGTAGTAGGTACTTAATATTATTATTTACTGTTACTCAGGCATGACGTCATGTAATGGGGTTATTCCGCAGCATTGGCAATTTGGCAAAGGGAGATCTCCCGCCAGGCGAGACGACATGCCTGGGGGGGCGGCCGAGGAACCGAGTGAATGTACTCGAGGCGTGGTATATATGCCAGCGATGTAGAAATCTTCGATAGCGTATTTCAGGCTTCGGTGACGTCACCGTGTGACGTGTGAGCGGTGTCGCCACAGCAACAACCCAATAATGATCCACTACAGGGCAAGGGTCTTGTCTCATACCTCATTCCTAAGAAGATCCAGTGGAAGTAGTTATCCTCTGAAATATCACTATAGTCCTACAACGATCTTTTGGCGCGTGAATGACAGTGTGGGTGACAGAGACAGCACCTTACTGGGAAGGAAAACTGTAAGGATCTGTCTCTGTCACCCTCACGTCAGCCACGCGCCAAAAGATCCTTGTAAGACTGTACACCGCCCCACTACGAGTTGATGGGGTTAGTGACCAATTGTCAAATGTTACTATGCCACTCGAAGGCCTTCGACCCTTCGATGAATATAGTTCGCAGGTGAAGGGTGCTTTTCAAACAATATAATGGTAGGGAAATCACGTAAATTTCTTTAAAATTGAACCCAAGGATTTGAAATGAATATTCCAAAATTGAGTATTTAGATCTAACACGCGCGAGGCCATGCGAGTTACATACGAGTACCAAAATCGAAAACAAAACAAAGCTTTGTTAAAAGGTATATAAATTTAAAAAAATCTTATCAGCACTTAACGACTTAAATTTAAGATAAGTTTGCGGTGACGGGAGACGGCGGCGTCTCGAAGGGAAGATACCTTGAAGATACCTAAATAATAGAAACAACGGACCGATTCAATGAGCCGTGTTTAACGATATTATCTGAATAACTCAGTTATGCTGGAAATATTGAAATTATTTATTAGTTACTCAATTTATGTTTCTTGTTTAAAATTTTGTTACCAGGTGTACCTACCTACTTACTTTTAAACATAATGAAATTCAATCTGATTCACCATGTTACCGGGTCGATTTTTTATCAACGCACAAGTCTATCTTGAATTGATACAAACTGTTCCAATTTTATTATCGTTTTTGATTATAAAATTTATTAAATAAGGTTTCAAGTATAAAAAAATCAAGAAAACCAGCTAACATATAAATAAATTGGAAATGCTTATCCCACTTCTGAAAAATCGTAAAAGTGTCGTTGGCAAGTCCCCGAAGATCGAATACGAATCCAAACTCTTTCCCATTCCGAACCAAATCCCCGGGTTCACGTAAATTATGAGAAATGGCGGCGGCCCGGATCAATTAGCTTGACCTCGGGCCGAAGGACTCACGGTAAAAATAAAATAGTGAAAAATGTGTCCTTAATCTGTATACGGAGGCAGTTACTTACGTAGTCTGTCTTAAGGAATACCGAGGTGCAGATACAACTTCTGTGAATAGCTTCAATTTATTACGTAACACTCACATATTTTTCTCCTCGTCAAACATTCTGCAGTTACTAGCGGAGACATTATTATTATTGTATCCTTAACGCTGGTTAGTGCTTAATAATTAAGATGATTATTTTCTGATAACTGGACATTATTTGTTTTATCTAAACTACAAACTTTTTTTAATGGAATAAAGGTAGCAAACAAGCATACAGCACCACCATTCCGCTGCCACCCATGACAAGTTTGACCGACTTAAACAAGACTCAATTTAGGGACTGGGAGGGTTAGTCCAGTTAGCAGATGGTGTTAAAATGTTAGTTGATTAGTTTGTTAATAAGTGTCAGAACAGGTTTTATCACTTTACTAACAAACAAAGACTAAGGCACTTATCACACTACGCTATTTATTAGCTACGCGACTGCAATGCAATGCAATCCAAAATTAGCTGTATCTGACACTTTTCACTGACAGGAGACGCATCGTAGACGCGTTGCTTTCTTACATTGGCAAGATCTGAGTCGCTTGCAAATAGCGTTGTGTGAGAAGTGCCTAAAATTTTCTTTTTGATTACAACTATGTTACTTACCTCGCAGTAGTCACAAACGTTTACACATTAGGTATCTTACACTTACGATCACGTCACTAAACAAAATAAGAGCTGACATATGAAGTGGGATGGCTAGGATGTTATTTTGTTGACGGTTTTCTAGCTCTGAGCCGACATCCATCTGTTATTGTTGATCGAACATTTGAAAGGTGTAGTTACCACGTAATAGCACTTTTCTTTGAAATCTCAGGACATGGTAATTATACGACGATTTAAAAAAATATTAATAACCTTACCTAAGGAGTAGATATTATTTAGCTTTTTCAAATATCAATTAAATATACATATGTTCGTATTAATTAATTAAATGTTCGTATTATATCGTCTGCCATTGCGATTAAAAACCTCCTTGCATACATGCCTTCAGTTATGGCAATAGGTATACTTACATCACTTTTAATTTTTATTCACTACGGCGACTGGCTGTCCATAGTGTGCATACGGAGACGATAGGAACCCTCGCTCAACAGCGGGGTCCCCAAACCCAGCATTAGTTCTCCCGAAATCATTACCTTCTAAAAGATGACCCTTGAGATCCGCAGACAGCTTCACCTCGCAACGTAAAGAGTGCAGCAGCGACGGATTCCAGCGAAGTGAACGTACTATTGAATCATGACATTAATTCATGTCGTCTGAAGCTAAAGGTTTAAAGACCGGTTATATTAACTATCAGAAACCTATCTCTTCGCAAACTGAATTAAAACTAACAGGACTAAGGAGGACGTCATATGAATTCTCCTTGGTGAAGGTTGTGTCCGTTCTGGTAAACCTTGGTGGAGCTGTCGAGCTGCCTCCAAGTCACGTTGTCTTCCACCTGTATTAGTGCATCGGTGATCAGATTGCCTATATCATCCTTTACGATGTGAGACCATCGGGTAAATTCGGGGACATGATCCGACTCTTGGTCATCTGTTGTCTACTTTACCTTATATACCATCGATATTTATATACCTACTTAATTTGAACCAAAATCCAAAGCTAGTGTAAATAATTCTCGTAATTCCCAATAGAGCCCATCGTGTATTCCAAGATTTATATCGGTGTCTTATTAGCGATAACGTGTGACTGCCTTGCCATAATTGGAATTTATTACTTACTTTATATATTTCACACCAGTGAAATCGTACCGCCATTGACACTAAACTAGTGATAATTATAAAAACAAAAAAATTGTACGCTTTTTGGCAGTTTGTATTAAAATAGTAATATTAACGTTACCTATAATTATGAGATATATATAGGTATACATTTTTGAAATGGAAGAATAGCTCAAAATTGAAAACAAAATCGGTAAGGTTAAGCGACATGTAACGGGCAGTTTTTGAGTTATGCCTACTTTTCGATGTCGAAGTTGGTTATTTTTTGTGAAAAGCAAAATCGTTCGTGCCTTTCGAGCACAAGACACCACTTTGCTCGGCCGCAACCCTGCAAGACGCTACATTATTACATTAAAATGTAGTGTTGTTTTTCAATGTCGACCGTTTTGCCCAGCTGAGGCGGTCAATAAAAATATAAGGGGACGGCGAAGTGCGTACGTGAGGGAAATAGGATCGGCGGCGGCGAAGCCTTGAAATCGGCGATTATTTTAAGGTTAAAAGATGAAAACATGTAAAACCATTGAAATTTTTGAAAAACTCACTTTTAAGCGTTTTTCGATTTTGATTTTTCAAACGGGTTTTAACGCAGTTTTTAAATTGTAAATCTTAAGTTGGAACGGGTAAAAATTCAGGATTTTCGAATTATGTCAAAAGCACTCTTTTTATTTGTCGATAAAGATATCTCACGAACGGATTAACGGATTTTGATCCGCTTTGCGATATTCGATGTCTCTTATAACGTGTTTTGTGTTTAGCGTGTTTCCATAACACAGCACGCCAAGTTAAGATTAAAGAACAAAAAAAGTTAAAGTCTTAACCTTAGGCCTTAGCGACAGCAAAAAGAATAAATGTTGTCTAACTCCTCTGAAGTTAGGAGTTTTATAAAAACGCTGATTTAGTGGCTTCAAAAAGTACGGCCGTCCATTAGGCTCGAGACTTAGGGCAACGCAATATTTCATTTTTTTCCAATTCCTGTTACTTGATGTCGTATTAAGAATAAAAACATTGCTAAATCCACTGCGTTGAAGATATTGACAATAAAACCTTTTATTCTGCGTGACTGATTGATAAACAACTCGAAGTAGGTAACAATAATTTTGGAGAATTAAGCACTTCAATTGCGAGACATTCATGAAAGATAATAATTAGAAACGTATTTGCAAGAAAATTTTAAAGGTACTAGGTAATTATTTTAAAGAACCAACTTTGTAAAAGTTTGAAAAGCTGTAAATAGTATAAACCTAATATTAAGAATAATAATTTACATTTTTGGATACCTACTTAAATGAAATGAGTGTGGTGTGCGTGTGGCGAACGGATTGTAAACCGCTACAAAGGGACAAGGTACCTAGGTAATTAATTAATTAGTAAATCATTAATTAGCAATTAATTAATTAATTAGCAAATAATTATTAATAAGCAAACTATTAATCACGCTAGAATGCTAAACAATATTGTAAAATGTATCAGAAACTTTTTTCTTATAACGTCGCTGCTCCCAGGCAAGAATACTCATTAAATCTTAAAAATTTAGGAGCGCGCTTAGCACTACGGCCAAAATCGAAAAACAAAATAAGGTTTTTTCTTTTGTTTTCTTTTCTTTTAAATGAGGCCATGTGAGCGCGTGGCCAATTACAATATAGTACAAATTACTTAAAAGTAAACGTTATTAAAAGAAATACCTACCTAAACTAAAAAAAAATTAACTGAACAAAAGCGACTCACCAGCTGTTAGTCTATAGATCATTATTTACTAGAAGACCGTTTCTCTTATTTTATTAATGTAAAAAGTGAGCCATTTTACAAACATGTGAAAAATGTAGCCGGTAATAACACACCCATTGAACTGAATAAACGGTGTGAAATGGCGTGTTTAGGGCGGCAGGAAGTGGTCTCACAAGATTGTGGCCGGCGAGTAAGTGAAGTATCAAATTGTGGTGGCTATCGTCGTGACTAGCTGGACTTGCTGGGTGAATTTGGCTAAGTAGGTGAAGAATAAATAAGTACTTATCTATTTAACTCCTACTAGACTACATAGATAGATGACTAAGTAGATAGGTGTGGGGTATTAGGGGTGGAATCCATGCTTGGACCCAAGTCCGCCTATCCTGATAATGTTGCACCTTGCTAAATATCATAATATTATTATCAGGCTTACGCAAGGGGCACCCCTTGGGAGGTCATTGGACTCTGTTTAATCATCAGACTATCATACCAAGTGAAATTTATGTTTAATTTAAAACAACAGCAATAACAAAACTTTATCAAATCACAACTCAAATTATTTACTAAGTAATCACGAAGTAAAGAAAACAAGTCGGCAATAAAAATTATTTCGCTAGCACCAAACTGCGTCGACCCAAGAGTAAAGAACATTGAAACGAAGTACGTTTTAATTACTTGTGACGTTGTAATGGTAGGCACAACTTTGCGGTGGTGGTATATGGCTGTGACCAGGTGTTTGCGATTACCCTCTAGCGTCTACCCTGTAACAATATTTTGTTCCAAATTAAAATGTTAGTTACGACTAGCACTCAAGCAAGTCCTTTATTACCCAAGATCCTCAGGGATATGGCAAAAGGGTCTCGACAGCTGGCCAAAAGCGGTCAGAGTGCTTAGAAAGGTAACACACCGCACGCTTCAATGCGCACTTTAAAGATTGGAGATATGCGCAGCAGGTTTACTTGTTTCCATATTCATAAGTACGGTAAGTGTTGTAATTCCCGTGGGATGTCGCGGAATGAAGACTTTCGCTGTCTATAGACAAACCTTGCGTCTTTAAAAAAAGGAAAGATATCATCTGGCGTATTCTTGTACTTATAGGAAAAGAAAATAGACAAAGGCTAAGATTGATGTAGTTTCAACGAGTCTTTCAACTTTTGAGGATGTAGATTTTAGAGTCAAAGCTCGTCATTATTTCAAGTCATTTTTTCACGACCTAATACCTAATATAGGTACATTAAGCTGGTTAGGTGTGCTTAGTGATAAAATTATTGACATAGGTAGGTACCTACTATCTTGTGAAATCCCGTATTTTAAATAAATATTTATTAGATCTCCACATTGTGAGAAAAGACCTAAGATTAACTTCTTCTGACAAGTTTTTGACTTATCTGTATTATCTCTAATAATGCTTGTATAACTAATATTATTATTAAGTAGGTATTTTCTGTACCTACATGACATGTGATGCCAAACATTTGCGCTACAAGTGTCAGAGCTCAAGGCCATACCTATAATTAATGTACAGCTATGCATGGCAGAAATTATTACATAATACCTACCTAGTCCTATAAGGATCTTTTGGCGCGTGGGTAACAGAGACAGTGCCTTAGGTACAGTTTGCCTTACCTGTAAGGCGCTATCTCTGTCACCCACGCGCCAAAAGATGCTTGTAGGACTACAGTCCGCCCAACTTATCTCTGAAATGGCAAAAATTGGAACTAACGAAAAGTCATTCATAAGTACGTTGTGTTCATTCATCTGTCAGTTACTAGTGTGCAATGATTGGTCAAATGAATGTCAAATGCGTCCGACAGCGCCTCTTTCGTTTCAGTCTTAAGTTGGGTTTACTATACATACCTAGATATTGGACACCTGACGGTCACATTCACGAGATGGACACAATGACACGTCATGTTGTCTGTGTCACGTTACTTGTATCAACACGATGACGCAGCACTGCAATATGATGGATGACCATTGAATGACATGGTATCGCGATCCCCGAACCCTACTCATGATGACGGCGACGGGTTTTATGGATTTAGAATTTAAGGTAGATCTATACGTACCTACTGGGCGTTTGTTAGCAACACAGTTTTATAACGTTAATGCTATTTAGGGCTAATTTAACAAAGAATTTTTGAAAATTCCTACTACAAATTGCACCTAACCTTTAATGTCATTGCCATAAATGTTCCCTGTCCTCCCGCCATCGATCAATAGGTAGCAAAATCTTACTTCTTGTCTGCAGTCGGTATGTAGCATGTGTACATAAGTGTAGGATAAGTAGGTATATGTGTGACATAACTTTTAAACTTTTTTAAAATTAAGTATTAAAAAAATCAAACTTCTGCGTTGATCATTCCAATAACTAATCAGCTCTACTCAAAAAAATGGCATCGAATCCCACAAAGCACCTCAAATTCGGTTGAGCCGTTCAGAAAATAATATCGTTGAAGAAAAATTCTGAAAATTAATGTTTTTAATAAGCGATAACAGTGATGTCGGTTTATTTGACACACAGAGTTTTAGCACGTTTTAGCGCTTATTGAGTGCATTATAGAACGAGACGAGACGATAATATAGTAGGGCAAGGTGGGAACGGAAATTACGACAATGGAGTGATTGTGTGCTATACGCAGATGTAGGTACCCAACGATACGATGTAAACGCAAGTGTGGCAGTATTTATGCAGTACATCACAAGTGCAATTATTGCACTCATAGAGATATTACACTAGAGGGCAGAAGCCAGGCTTCAGAGCGTACCTCGGATAAAAAGAGACGAAATCTTTAGTAATCACCTTTCTCTTTCTGGCGAGGCTTCAGAGCGTCCCTAGGATAAAAAGAGACAAAATCTTTAGTAATCACCTTTCTCTTTTTGGCTCATCGGGATCGGAGAGAGATATGTAATTACCGTTATCGTTGTTTCTCTTTCTAACCGGCGGCGATTGCAATGTATGGGCAACCGTATGGCTCACCCACTCTAGTGTAATATCTCTATGATTGCACTGCCTTAGAGGATCTCTATGGTCGTGATCGTTTAACAGAACGCATTTTTAACCATAGAGGCTCAATATCATGAACGCATCCTTTTATATATATGTCAACTTGACATAAGATGACGACTGACGTGACATTGACAAATGAAATATTTATTTTCGCTTGAAGACTTCATTCATTCCAAGTTCCAAGTTCCATGATTCCATTCCATCCAAGTTCATAACAATTTCTTATCCGTTTATCGGCAAAACGGCTGTAGCAAATTGATGAATTTTAAATATTAACTATTATCCAAGTTTTATAGCTCTTTCGAAAAATCTGTTATTACTTTTTATTAGTACGTGCGTCATAATAACATCCTTATCTTAAAAACCCTCAAAAGCAAACATTAAGCATTTAATAATATCGCCTTAAATTAAGTGTAAACATTTATGTTTAAGTTTAAAATATTTTAGACTCGATAAGATAAACAGCGATCAAGGTTACATGGACCTTATTTAATAAAATCAGATGTTTCAACGTGATATTACGTATACAATCTTGACGACAAGAAATTAGGCCATAAAAATGTCATTAAGGAATTTGATGATCAGGTAAGTCGTTTATGTAACTAATATCTGTATAAAATAGTGAAAAGAAATAAATGAATAAACGCTAAGACATTCATGTCCCCCTCGCTAAGACTCCCTGAACGCGGGTGGCTTGAAATACAAATAATGCTTCAGAAACTCCAACAACCCGAGAATAAACAAGTATCTATCATATATTTATTTCTCCTTATGACAACCGGCCCTAAATCCATCCCTGGTCATCCTCGTTATTGGTTGTGTTGTAACATAATAAGACTAGTTTAATTGTTTTATATTTACAGGACACTCCTCCGAAAAAGCAGAATTAATCCTTTACCTCTGGTAGCGACTCACAATCACTACAATAAATATGGAGGCTATGCCCACTGGCACTATGGAAAGTATACTTCCTATGCTCTTTTTAGTGCTGTTCTTGTTGGATCTAATTCATCAGGTTAGTGGGCTAAATTTAATAGAAAATACAATTAAATTGAAATAATGCATTATTTCATCACAAAAATGCTTGCAGATAAATTAACCCTTTACTATTTTGTAGATAAAAAAGATGATGCACCACCGGCTATGCAAGAAACTAAAGCCGGCGACAAGAGGCCAGACTTAAGAACATACAGGGCTGAGGAGGTCAGCAAGCACAATGATAAGTAAGTATTTTATTATGAGTACTTAATGTTTTTTAAGAGATGTGCTCAGGAGTTTCTGTTATCCTCTGTTGTTCATGATATATCTTTATTTCAAAACAGTACTAGAAATAAAAAAAAATGGAATAAATTGATTTATATCTCATGCAATAAAAAATAATCAACTTGAAAATGATAATACCTGTGACTCGGGAAAACCTTAATAAATATGTAAAATAAATGTCTTTCAACCACAATTCAAATAGAGGACCTATCACAGCAGGGTCACAATCAATCGCTAAAGTTACCATTATAAGATCCTTATCTTAAACCCAATCCACCTTAATCACAAAATTTCAACTTCACAGGGACAGTTTCTGGGTGATATACAGGCATGGCGTGTACGATGTGACGTCATTCCTACCCTCCCACCCTGGTGGGGAACAGATCTTGAATGCAGGTGGGCTCAGCATAGAGCCATTCTGGAATGTGTACGGCATGCACAAGACAGAGGAGATATACAAGCTGCTTGAAAGCTATAGGATTGGTGAGTGATAACTATTAATATATTTGATTAACAATAAGATTTTATGCTTTCATTTAGTATAATGGAGGATTGTTGCAAATACATATTAATTAATCTTATGGTATTGTTTTACACAATGAGTTAGTGTTGTAAAGTACTCCTATTGCTAATTTTTTAATACCCCGAAGGTCTGACGTAAAAGCAGTTTAGCCAATTAATGGTAATTGGTCATTGTCGTCTATGGACACAAGCAAACCACAAGAGTTACCAGTGCAACATCAGCTCTGAAGAAGAACTCTTTTAACGTTGAATTGAAATTTAATTGAATTAAAAGGACATAAGCTACCTTTTATCGTGAAGAAATGGGTTGAAATAGATTTGACCATGTAACTATATATTTAGAACAGACATGAAATTATCCTGAGAAAAAATCTGTTGTGGTACTTTTAAGGGTGCTTTCTCTAGTTCCTATGCAAACAATGCAGCTAATAAACAAACACTCTCATTGTCAGGCAACCTGCACGACGACGACGTAGCGGACCACACAGACGAGGAGCTGTGGGCGCGCGAGCCGGCCCGCGACCGGCGGCTGCTGGTGCGCACGCCGCGCCCCTTCAACGCCGAGACGCCGCCCCACCTGCTCGTCGACAGCTTCCACACGCCCAAGTAGGTGGCGCCACTGGTTTGATGTTGGAAGGGTGTGGTGTGTGTGTGTGTGGTTGTTAGTGCATTATCCGCCGCGACCGGCGTCGTTGGTGCGCACGCCGCGCCCCTTCAACGCTGAGACGCCGCCCCACCTGCTCGTCGACAGCTTCCACACGCCCAAGTAGGTGGCGCCACTGGTTTGATGTAGGATGGCTGTGGTGTGTGTGTGTGTGTGTGTGTGTGTGGTTGTTAGTGCATTATCCGCCGTGACCGGCTGCTGGTGCGCACGCCGCGCCCCTTCAACGCTGAGACGCCGCCCGACCTGCTCGTCGACAGCTTCCACACGCCCAAGTAGGTGGCGCCACTGGTTTGATGTAGGATGGTTGTGGTGTGTGTGTGTGTGTGTGTGTGTGTGTGTGTGTGTGGTTGTTAGTGCATTATCCGCCGTGACCGGCTGCTGGTGCGCACGCCGCGCCCCTTCAACGCTGAGACGCCGCCCGACCTGCTCGTCGACAGCTTCCACACGCCCAAGTAGGTGGCGCCACTGGTTTGATGTAGGATGGTAGTGGTGTGTGTGTGTGTGTGTGTGTGTGTGTGTGTGTGTGTGTGTGTGTGTGTGTGGTTGTTAGTGCATTATCCGCCGTGACCGGCTGCTGGTGCGCACGCCGCGCCCCTTCAACGCTGAGACGCCGCCCGACCTGCTCGTCGACAGCTTCCACACGCCCAAGTAGGTGGCGCCACTGGTTTGATGTAGGATGGTTGTGGTGTGTGTGTGTGTGTGTGTGTGTGTGTGTGTGTGTGTGTGTGTGGTTGTTAGTGCATTATCCGCCGTGACCGGCTGCTGGTGCGCACGCCGCGCCCCTTCAACGCCGAGACGCCGCCCGACCTGCTCGTCGACAGCTTCCACACGCCCAAGTAGGTGGCGCCACTGGTTTGATGTAGGATGGTTGTGGTGTGTGTGTGTGTGTGTGTGTGTGTGTGTGTGTGGTTGTTAGTGCATTATCCGCCGTGACCGGCTGCTGGTGCGCACGCCGCGCCCCTTCAACGCCGAGACGCCGCCCGACCTGCTCGTCGACAGCTTCCACACGCCCAAGTAGGTGGCGCCACTGGTTTGATGTTGGATGGTTGTGGTGTGTGTGTGTGTGGTTGTTAGTGCATTATCCGCCGTGACCGGCTGCTGGTGCGCACGCCGCGCCCCTTCAACGCCGAGACGCCGCCCGACCTGCTCGTCGACAGCTTCCACACGCCCAAGTAGGTGGCGCCACTGGTTTGATGTTGGATAGTTGTGGTGTGTGTGTGTGTGGTTGTTAGTGCATTATCCGCCGTGACCGGCTGCTGGTGCGCACGCCGCGCCCCTTCAACGCTGAGACGCCGCCCGACCTGCTCGTCGACAGCTTCCACACGCCCAAGTAGGTGGCGCCACTGGTTTGATGTAGGATGGGTGTGGTTGTGATCGGTGTGTGTGCAAAATCGGCTTAAGTTCGGAGACTATGTGTCGACACATTGTCGAGTCGAGGTGTAGACGATCAGTGGTTGACGGCTAAGTCATTTTCGGTCTTATTACGATAGTATTTAGTCAAAGCTTTTTGAGTAAGATTAAGCCGATTTCGCTTCGATGAGTATGGGAAGACCCTAAATTATTTTACATTATAGTCACTTATAATCTACTTGTTGATGATATGTGTCATTAATTTTAATGTAAGTTACTACAAATATTTTTTTGATAAAACTACTCCATATTCCATTTCAGCAAGTGGTAACTATACATTTTCATTCTAATTCAAATTGATGTCGTCAAATGGGGTGGTATTAGTGATTTCGGTATAAATCATAAACCATTTTAATACGGAACAACAAAAATCATTATTATTCTTATGTGGTGACATTGCTCACACGTCACACGGTTACGTCACGAAGCCTGAATCACGCTATAGCAGTTTTCTTCACCTCTCGCATATACATATCTTCTATATGTATCCGATGGGGATCAGTCAGAGCTCGCCGCTTGCTTAACCATAACGCCTTAGTTTACGGAAAATCTCCCTTTGGCCAATCTTACGTTCACTACTTGAAAATATCTGCTAAAAAAATCAACCCGTAAACTGCAATAGTTCCAACAGTGGTACGTTTTGTTTTCAGCGAATTATTTTACGTGCGTCAACACATGCCTGTTCCAGAGCTGGACCCGGCGACGCACGTGCTGCGCGTCGAGGTGGTGGACGGTAAGCGCAGTCGCACCGCCACCTTCACCATGGACGAGCTGGCGCGCATGCCGCAGGTCACCGTCAACGCCACGCTCATGTGCGCCGGGAACAGGCGCAGTGAGATGAACGAGGTATATACGTCAGTTCGTCTATTTAATAGCAATGTTGACTTATAATTGTAATGACATAAACTTTTAAGTTTAACCTATTTGTGGTTGTATATAATTTGAAAAGTTATAAATTATGTTCTTTTTTACATTATCTCAAAGAATTACGACGTCAAAGAAGGAGACGTCATGATCCAGTACAGTGCGCCCAACTTATCTCTGAAATGGCAAAAATTGGAACTAACGAAAAGTCATTCATAAGTACGTTGTGGTCATTCATCTGTCAGTTACTAGTGTGCAATGATTGGTCAAATGAATGTCAAATGCGTCCGACAGCGCCTCTTTCGTTTCAGTCTTAAGTTGGGTTTTATTTATTTATTTTATTTATTTCTTTATTCGGCAATCCAACAGCGTATTCTTAACTTAAATACAACTAATGCAACAATAGAGTAAATAATAAGGCCAAAAACGGATTACACTAGTAAACAGTTTGTTAACAATTCAATACATACTTATTATGTGAGCGTGTGTGTGAGTGTGTGCGTATGTGCGTGCGTGTATATGTGTGTGTGTGTGTGTGTGTGATATTTAACACAAGTTTTTAATTTCAAATTTTAATTTATTTTTTGTTATATTGAAAATATCAATGCTAGAGTACTGTGCATTGTAAATGCGGGCAGCACGACAAAGAACTGAATTCTCTGCATATTTAGTTTTTACTTGTGGAACGTGTAATAAAGGTGTATGTCTGGTACGATAGGATGGTGCCCGCAGTTCAATGTTAGATAAAAGTTCACTGCAGTCAATTTTTCCCGTTAGGAGATCATGAAGTAATACGATGTCATACTGATTACGCCTCTGTTCCAGAGAATCGAGACCAAAGTGTTTGCGTGCCTCTTCATACGAGTTGAAATCTCTGAAATCTTTATATTGTAAAAATTTGACAAAATTCTTTTGAATTGTTTCCAGCCTATTAATGTGAACATTATACTGAGGAGACCAAATGCTGCAAGCGTATTCTAAAATGCTTCTGACGTAGCAGTAATATAAAACCTTGATGCAAGCTATATTAGTAAAGGGATTGCAGACCCGTCTGATGAATCCAAGTTGTTTATAAGCTTTCGTGATTATGGCATTAATATGTTCGATGAAAGTCATTTTAGTATCTAATGTTACACCTAAGTCACATACGGAATTGACTCTTTTAATAGGAATGTTATTCATTTGGTAAGTATATAATATTGGTTTTAGTTTACGAGTAAAAGTAATTTGAAGGCATTTATTAGTGTTTACGGATATTCTATTTTTCACATAGTAATCAAATAAATTGTTTAGGTCGTGTTGAATTTTGTAACAGTCTGAGAGATTATTAATTTTTAAGAAGATTTTTTTGTCATCCGCAAACATTATATATTTGGAATAAGACAAACATGTACCTATATCAAATAGATATGCATTGTACAATAAGGGACCCAAAATTGATCCTTGGGGGACTCCAGAACAAATTGATACAAAGTCACTTCTCGCACTTCCTAATACTACTGCTTGCCTTCTGTTGGAAATATATGAGGTTATCCATCTCAGAAGATCACCTCGTATCCCCAAAGCATGCAACTTATGAAGAAGAATCACGTGATCTACTCTATCGAACGCTTTTTCAAAATCAGTATATATGACGTCGACTTGTGCCCCGCCATCTATGGACCGAAAGACGTAGTTGGTAAAAATCGCTAAATTAGTGACAGTAGAACGCTGCTTCATGAATCCGTGTTGCTCATCGGGAATCGAGGAGAAAATTATGGGACTTATTGATTGATATATTACCTTTTCAAACAATTTACTAAAAATATTTAATTTAGAAATGGGGCGATAATTTTCAATGCATCCACGTGGTCCTTTTTTATGGATGGGAACTACCAACGCTTCTTTCCAAATATTAGGATAGGTTCCATATATATTAACGGATAAGTTGAAAATAATTGTTAGGGGTTTTGTAAGAGAGTAAGCACAGTTTTTTATAAATATTGGAGAGATATCATCACTACCAGGCCCCTTATGAATATCTATTGCGTTTAATAATTTATAGACCAAGTTTTCAGTAATATTTAGACTATTTATTATATCAGATGACTCTGCCAATACGGGAAGGCTATACGTTGTTGCTGGCTTTTGGAATACGCTATTAAAGAAACTACTAAAACCTTTACAGGCATCCAAGTGATTTTTGTAAGTATTGTCACCTAAGGTTAATACATTCGGATAGCCCGTATTGTTTGTACGCAATGTTTTTAAGTAAGTCCATAAATATTTCGGGTTTTTGTGTAGACACGATTGTATATGTTTTTGATAAGAGGTATAACATTTATGTTGAATCTTTTTTTGTCTAGCTCGTAGGATTGAAAATTCATCATAGTCCCTAGGATTACTATGAAGAATCCACCGCCTGTGTATGACGAGTTTGTCCTTTATAATATGTATCAATGACCTCGAATACCAAATAGGAAAACGCTCTGAACAGTAATGTTGTTTTTTTGGAACATATTCATTGATTACTTTGTAAACCTGTGAATAAAATTTTTGGGTGATATCATCTATCGAATTACCCTGCAGCAAAATATCCCAATCAGTATTAAGAAGGCATTCATTGATTTTGCTGTAATCAGCTTTACGAAAATTGTGTTTTAGTGATGGTTTACACTTAAGACAGGATGTCATTAAATCTGGAGAGTCTAACTCTAAGCTTGGGTGATAGACATCTTCTGAAACCAAAGGAAGCATGGATCGAGATATGTTAATCGGCGTATCGCTAAATATTAAGTCTAGAACGTTATCACAATTATTTTTATGAAAATTAAACTGGGCAAGCCCTGACAGACTGCATGCGTCTATTAAACATTCTGCCGACAACTGTAGATCTGTACCATTGGTTTTATTAAACTTGGGTCCCGAAGACGACCATGTGATATTGGGAAGGTTAAAGTCACCCGCTATTATAAAATGGTCGTTAGGGTGCGATGAGATTATGTTCATTAGATGAGCAGCGAAACTAGTAAGTCGCATTGACTGGTTGTTATCGGGTGGTATGTATACTACACATAGGTGTAGGTTGCGTTTGCCGCGAGCTCCCAGCGCTGCCGCAGTCACAGTGGCCCAGACGCATTCAACGCCTGCGCACGTCCAGTCCAACCGTTCCTGAGCGTGCAGTACATGCTTTATACATAACATAACACCGCCACCGTGTACCTTACATGACGTATTCTTATTACGATCACACCTAAACACGTCGTAGCGGTCGTCACATAGTTCTCCCTTATAAAAACCAGCCGTTAGCCACGTTTCTGTAATCAGTATGACATCGAAATTATTTGTAAGTATATTTTGCCTAAATTGCAATGTTTTCGTGCGCAATCCTCTCACATTCTGGTAAAATAATTTCAGGTTACCCATTATTGAGTATCTGTTCGTGAGTACCAACATGTAAATAAACAAATATATTATACCAATTACGGTTGACGTTAAGAGATCTCGTTACTGCCGAATTAAATAACAGTAAATAATATCCTGCAGTTATGAATTTGTTACTTTGATATTGAAAGTATATGTATATAGTTGTAAATAAGTTTTTATTGTAGTTATAGGTGGTGATAAATGATAGATATGTGTGGTGATTATTTATGTGACAGTGTGTGTAATTGAATTGTGATTTAATTGTCTGTTTAGTTGTGTGTACTTGGAGGTAATTTATGTGGTGTATTGTGTAGATAATTCGATGTGCGGTCTGTAGGTATGAGAGTAAATGCGATGAACAGTATGTTTGGAGTATTAATGAAATATACAGAAAATTGAGCATAATCAAGAAACAAACTTTTAGATATATGTTAAGTATTAAGTTATTTTTTGCAAGTCTTTCTCTGATGTTACTGCTAGCACAGGAGATTCCTCGTTTTTCCTTAAAAAAATGTTACAATTTCTTACCCAAACAAACTTATAAGAGTTATTTTTAGCTCGAGATTTCACCGCGCTAAGAAGTTGTTTATTTTCAAGGGTAAGGTGCTCATTCACAAAGAATCTCCTGCTAGGTCCGCCCAGGTTTAGATCTCCTGTATTGATTCCTCTGGCCCTTCGTAGTCCTGAGATAATTTGGTCTTTTAACATCCGTGATTGAAGTGTCACAACGATAGGTTTAGGTCGGCCTTCTATTTTACGCATAGGTTGTACGCGGTGAGCTGACTGGATGTGAGCCGGTTGAAGCTGGACGCCGGCGTGGCTGGCAATCTTCATCACTAGTTCTACGGGAGATTCATTTGAGGTCTCAGGAAGTCCCACTATTTCGATATTTGACATTCTAGCTCTTTGTTGCTGTTTGTTGTACAAGGATAACAAATCGGTTACTTGTTCTTCATTCCGGGACATTTTGTTTTGTAGTATAGCAAAATCACTTCTCAGGTTGTCATGTTCCTCAATTAGCTTTGTGTGCGATTCTTCAAGCTCATTGTACTTAGCTGTGATTGATGTAATTTCCTTTCGAAACTCCATAATTAACGAGCTCTTCAGTTCTTCAATTATCTGGCTTTTGAGGAGGTTAAGTTTTAAGTCTAACATACTGTCAATCTGTGAAACGATGTTTTGTCCGTCCAAGGGTGAGGGGACGCGTTCATCCAGTGGCCTGGGGTGGGTTATTGTTGTAGCTGACGAAGTCGCTTGCGGCTCGGGCGGTGCGGGCGGTGCGGGCTGGGAAGCCGTTCCTCCGGCGCCGTCGACATAACTGGATATTGGTTTTGTCACTGGGCGCACTGGAGTATTGCTGTTGTCACCTCCTTTACGAATACTTGATACACAGAAAGGGCACTTCCACTGTGATCTTGACAGATCGTTACTAAAACCGATGCATTCCGAGTGAAACAGGCGCGCGCATTGTGCACATTTGATACGCTTTTGCGTCACTGTTATTGTATGTTTGCAAGCTTCACAGGTTCCAGCCATCGTTATGATTGAGTATAATCCAAATTTAACTGTCTACACTCACTTAAAACTTAAATATTGATTTATTTTACAGAGCTGCTAACAAACACAACCGTTCATTTAAAGGTGGGTAGGAGAAAAAAAAAAAAAAAAAAAAAAAAAAAAAAAAAAAAAAAAAACTATAAACTTACTACTATACACTGGTTTACTATAAACTGTAAATAGCAGTCACTGTCAGACAGTATCTTTGGCAAAAAATTACAAAGAAAGATAGATAAGTTGCAAGTATTATTTAGCGGTTTGTGACGTCAGTCCAAGTCACGTGACGGTATTAGCATTTTTGGTGCGTAATTTTAATTAAACTGTATCGTGTTCACAAACGTGTAATCTATGAAGCAAAGCAAATGTTAACCCTGTAACGGCTGTGTTCCAGGTGAAGCCGGTGAAGGGCCTGAGCTGGACGGGCGGCGCGATCGGCACCGCGGCGTGGGGCGGCGTGCCGCTGCGCGAGCTGTTGCTGCGCTGCGGCGTACGCGACGACGACCCCGACCTCGACCGGAAACACGTCATCGTGAGTACCCGCTACAGTCTATATCTATAGCGACCAGTGGAGTAGCGTTTACCTTACACCGACCTCCATCTCGACCGGAAACACGTCATTGGGAGTGCCGGCATTCAGGGGCTGCAGCGACTAATATTGACTAGCGTCTAGCTTACACTGTGTGACGTTCGACATGGAATTAGTGTTTGTTGCACGCCACACAAATGGAATCTTTGGCATAGCAAAGGTGTACGCTATTATCACGCCGTAAGGTGCAATGGGTTCGATTCCCAGCAAGATATCCGTTTTTACATTGGGTGGATGTTGTTGCTAGTTGTCCTTGACACACACCACACAATCCTAATGTGAGGCTTTGGGTCTGTAGCGTTATTTATTTGTTTCTTTATCTACTCAGCTAAGGCACTACATAGACAAAAAATACGTTTTGCTATAAATACACAATTTTATGAGTGAAATGTAGAATATAATTACGTGTCCAGTTTCCTCATAACTTTCTGTGTAAGTTAATATTTACGCTACGTAACTCGAGGCTAACTTATACAATATCAAAAAAAAAATAGTATGTATACGTGTGTGTGTGTGTGTATAAGCGCGTAAATCTAACTGCATCAGTAATGTATCTTGGCAGCTGCGCGGCGCGGACGTGGACGCGACGGGCGTGCAGTTCAGCATGTCGATCCCGCTGCGGCAGGCGCTGCGGGCGGGCGCGCGCGTGCTGCTCGCCGCGCGCATGAACGGGCGCGCGCTGCCGCCCGACCACGGCCGGCCGCTGCGCGCGCTCGTGCCCGGCGCGCCCGCCGTGCGCAGCGTCAAGTGGCTCGGTGAGTGTTTGATGGCGGATAGTATATGTGGCTTGTGGTCGATAAGTGCGCATGAACGGGCGCGCGCTGCCGCCCGACCACGGCCGGCCGCTGCGCGCGCTCGTGCCCGGCGCGCCCGCCGTGCGCAGCGTCAAGTGGCTCGGTGAGTGTTTGATGGCGGATAGTATATGTGGCTTGTGGTCGATAAGTGCGCATGAACGGGCGCGCGCTGCCGCCCGACCACGGCCGGCCGCTGCGCGCGCTCGTGCCCGGCGCGCCCGCCGTGCGCAGCGTCAAGTGGCTCGGTGAGTGTTTGATGGCGGATAGTATATGTGGCTTGTGGTCGATAAGTGCGCATGAACGGGCGCGCGCTGCCGCCCGACCACGGCCGGCCGCTGCGCGCGCTCGTGCCTGGCGCGCCCGCCGTGCGCAGCGTCAAGTGGCTCGGTGAGTGTTTGATGGAGGATGGTATATGTGGCTTGTGGTCGATAAGTGCGCATGAACGGGCGCGCGCTGCCGCCCGACCACGGCCGGCCGCTGCGCGCGCTCGTGCCCGGCGCGCCCGCCGTGCGCAGCGTCAAGTGGCTCGGTGAGTGTTTGATGGCGGATAGTATATGTGGCTTGTGGTCGATAAGTGCGCATGAACGGGCGCGCGCTGCCGCCCGACCACGGCCGGCCGCTGCGCGCGCTCGTGCCCGGCGCGCCCGCCGTGCGCAGCGTCAAGTGGCTCGGTGAGTGTTTGATGGCGGATAGTATATGTGGCTTGTGGTCGATAAGTGCGCATGAACGGGCGCGCGCTGCCGCCCGACCACGGCCGGCCGCTGCGCGCGCTCGTGCCCGGCGCGCCCGCCGTGCGCAGCGTCAAGTGGCTCGGTGAGTGTTTGATGGCGGATAGTATATGTGGCTTGTGGTCGATAAGTGCGCATGAACGGGCGCGCGCTGCCGCCCGACCACGGCCGGCCGCTGCGCGCGCTCGTGCCTGGCGCGCCCGCCGTGCGCAGCGTCAAGTGGCTCGGTGAGTGTTTGATGGAGGATGGTATATGTGGCTTGTGGTCGATAAGTGCGCATGAACGGGCGCGCGCTGCCGCCCGACCACGGCCGGCCGCTGCGCGCGCTCGTGCCTGGCGCGCCCGCCGTGCGCAGCGTCAAGTGGCTCGGTGAGTGTTTGATGGAGGATGGTATATGTGGCTTGTGGTCGATAAGTGCGCATGAACGGGCGCGCGCTGCCGCCCGACCACGGCCGGCCGCTGCGCGCGCTCGTGCCTGGCGCGCCCGCCGTGCGCAGCGTCAAGTGGCTCGGTGAGTGTTTGATGGAGGATGGTATATGTGGCTTGTGGTCGATAAGTGCGCATGAACGGGCTCGGTCAGTGGCTTCATGGGGGATCATATAATATGTTTTTTTTATAGCCTGAAGGGCTGCCGTAAAAGCAGACGAGCCACCTGATGGTAAGTGGTCATCGTCGCCTATAGACACGAGCAACACCAGGGGAGTCACCAGTGCAACGCCGTCCCTGTGGCTTGGGATTGGTGATTGGATGGAGCAAAAAAATCACCTGAGTGATGTCGGTGTCTACATGGGGCCATGCGACAAGCGTCAGCTTTACAGTAAAAAAAATATCGAAATGTAAATATCGAAACACCCAGTCGAAAGTTATGAGGTAACATAAAAAATTGAATTTGAGTTGAGAATGTCTAACTTTTTTTGAAGTCGGTTAGAGGTTCTGTATTCGAATGTCTTTTTTGTGTGTTACCTTATGTTTTTTACTGGGTAAACCGATTTTGATAAACAGATTACAATGACATCTGAAGGCCTGGAACTAATTCCAGGAGCACTTGTCGAGGAAAAGTAGTGGCGACGGAAACCACTTAAAATCTGATGTACATAAAAAACATAAATGTGCAAATAAATATAACATTAAACATAATATTATTTATTAGTTATTAATATGGATTCCATTGCCACCATGACTGGATCATAATAATTATGTATTTATAAATTCAGGGAGATTTTTGTTTTTATGGACTTAAATAGCTCACGCTGCACACAAGCATGCCGTAGCAAACAACTGTGACCGACCTAGAACAAGACTCAATATAGGGATAAGCCGGATAAGGATGGTTAGTTCAGTTAGCAGACGTTGTTAAAATAGGTATTTTGTTCGTTTCTAAATTCAAATAAACCGCGATGTTCGCATACGGTGTTCGGAACATAGAGATATTACACTATCTCTATGGTTCGGAAGAGTAAGATTTTATATTATCTGTAATCCCGCGTAATTCTATTTGAAATACGAACCAATAGGATGCGCGTGAGTTGGATAACCAATGGGATTAATTCTCATGGCGTCTGTCTGTGCAGCGACCACCAAGCAAGCGGAAAATGTCCTGTGTAAACTTTTGATTTTATAGTGTACTAAAGTAAAAGTAATGAAAAGTTCAATTATTTTGACCTAGTCGAGTGAGCCATAGTTGGCTGCGACAACAAGTGCTGCCTTCCTCTCAGTGTGCATGACGCCGCGAACGAATCACGCCATGGACATAATACCCCCGTGACGCCTCCTTTTCTCCATTACTATAATGTTATTTTTTATAAATATTGGTCTAATCCCTTGACTTGTACGTACTGACCAGTGACTTCCTTCAGCATACTAAAGCTGGCGCGCAGAGGTAAGTCGTTATCACAAAAGACATACCCTCTATCAAAATTTATAACGCAAGGCCCACGGACCCCTGTAGTTGTTCGATACAATGGGATGGTTAGTTTGTTAATAATTGTGAAGACCAATAAAGACGGATCGTGAGTGATAAATTAATCTTGTAAATAGTTTGTTGCCCTATTTCTAATTCTGTCACAGATGTTAGTTGTTGCCCTAAGAGCCTGAGAGGTCGCTTCTAAAAAAGTGTAACTGGCTACATACTTTTATTTTTGGAACACAGTAATTATTATGTCCCAGGTTAAAACTTAAAACCAATAACGAAGTGTTTTGTGGCAGAATCGATCGTGGTATCGGAGTCGGAGAGCGAGTCGCACTGGCACCGCGCGGACTACCGGTCGCTGGGCGCGGCGGCCGGCCCGGGCGACGTGCCGCGCGCGCCGCCGCTCTACAGCCTGCCCGTCACCGCCGCCGCCTGCCGCCCGCGCGACGGGGATCACGTGCGGGTGGACAACGGCTGCGTGAGGGTCGAAGGTGAGCTTGTGACTGTTGTTACGTTGTAGTACAGAGTACTGCCCGATGTCGATGCCAAGTACGGGTGGACAAGGGATGTGTGAAGGTCGAAGGTATGGCTCTCAGTTCGAAGGTTGTTTGTCATGTTTCAGCCGAATACGAGAATCATTATCCATTTGCGAAAGGAAATTCATACACGGCACTATTTGTGGCAAGAATAAAATTTATTTGAACAGTGAATCAGTTGATGACGAAACTTCACGGAAATGCTTGAAGCTGTAATCGGCTTGGACGATTTCCTGTCCTCTTTACAATCAGTCAATTAACTAATCGGCAAGTCATAATCGGCACATTTCGATTTGTAACCTGTAACCCACCAGAATTGTTATGTAACCGACCAACTCGTCAGCCTCTTGACATCTAATTAATCAGCTAGTAGGTATGCTAGCCATCCACTCATAATCAACACAACTCAAGTTTGGCCTCTAATCCACAGAATTGTTATTTAACCGAGCATTATATTACAGGTTACGCATACTCTGGCGGCGGCGCGTCGATCGTGCGCGTGGAGCTGAGCGCGGACGGCGGGCGCCGCTGGACGGAGGCCGAGCTGCGCGGCGACTCCGCCCCCGCGCCCGAGCACTACGCCTGGACGCTGTGGAGCGCCCGCGTGCCCGTGCCGCGCGGCGCTGACACGGTGAGACATGGTTGTTGTAGTGTAGCGATAGCACACATGACACCCGGTGACGTGACAAAGCCTAGATCACGTTTTTGTTTTGACGACCCTGTAGCCTAGTTGGTAGCGACCCTGCCTGCGATGCGAGGGGTCCCGGGTTCGATTCCCGGCCGGGGCAGATATTTATGTGGCAGATCAATATTTGTACTCTGGTCATGGGTGTAATTTGTAATGTGTTATATGTGTAGTCCATGCCACCCGCCACACAGGTACAGTAACCTACTGCGGGGGTATGAGTGTGTTAGCGTTTAGCGTTTTATTGTTGTGTTCTACACCGTTTGACGCTCGAAGCTTCCTCGGCCGCTCCCCAGGCTTCAATCATAGTCAAACTGTAAAACTATTGCTCAGCTTGTGGCTGAAATTCAATAACAGCACACCGACTTATAACCAGACACCATGCCTTCGCTAACTATTTTCAATCGAGGACAATTTTCTCTGAATATTCCTGTCCTGCACTTCCACACATATTCTCTCTGTCTCACACTATTGTTATTACTACAGGCAGAGATCTGGGTGAAGGCTACGGACAGCAACTTCAACACGCAGCCCGAGAAGTTCGACCACATCTGGAACTTTAGAGGGCTCCTCTCCAACGCCTATCACAAGATCAAGATACATCTCAAACATTAGCTCCGTTTACTCTAGACTTCTTTTCTCTGTGTAGGTATATAAAAACACACACATAACATCAATAGTGTTAGCTGTCCCAACTTTATTCTACTTATCCAAAGATTTATTTGTTTATTCTTTAATATGTTTACATTTTGGCGTACACTTTACAATAAACTACTTGCAAAAATTTTATTCTAAATATAATATTGGGAATGACCACTAATCTGTACTCTTTCAAATACTCACTATGTTTAAATCAAATCATAAATTTTAGAGCAAGATTGCATCAGATTATAGTATTATATGAGATTAAATGAAATTACATTAGAATTCAATTACAATACATTACATTATTTCTTCTTCGTCGTTTCCTCATGACTGAGGGTTGTGGTCATCATAAGTGATTGTTACTAATAAATCACTTATGATGACATTACATTACATTGTCTTTATTTAGTTTATTACTTTTTACTGTTTATTTACTTTATTTGTACAATTGTTATAACTATTTTGATTTTCTATTATTTCATATTATTATAGTTTTATTTTTTATTCTAGCGTAAATTGTCTATTTCGAGTAGATCGTATGATTATAATATATGTATTGTCGTGTAGATTGTAAGTGTAAGTTATATTCAATTGCAAATAATAATGGTTAATCCGTTGATAAGATTACACTTTAATTAAATGCAGCAAGTCTTTAAATTGACGATTGTATATGATATTTCAAGAAAATATACCCGAACAAAAATTGTATACAATGAGTCGAACGTCAAATGATTTTGTCGTGTTTCAGCTCAAATAATACTGTTTGTGCTATTTCTTGTGATCAAATATATCACTGTTCTACCATCACCTAGAGATAGCAAAACCGACCTTACTCTTTTTGACGGAGACACAAATAGCATTTAATTATTATTATATCTATTTCAATATTACTTAAGTACTTAAGTTTTATATCATTATATCCCTATATTTTTTTTATTATTACCTACTGTTTTATAATTTTATTGATACCTATTACCTTATTTTAATATTTAATTTTATTGAAATTGTGTTGTGCAGTAAAACTTTTAATTCAAGTAAATATGCATCAACAAAAAATGTATATAATGAGTCTGCCAGCAAAGGATTTGTCGTAATCCGACCCAAAACAATATTATTTTTTGTACTATTTCTTGTGATCAAATATATCCGTTACTCTCTTAGTGATATACCCGAGTGCCCATTTTATCTCGGCGGTCACGGAGACCTGGTGAAACGGCTCGCCTGCTGTAGATTATGTAAGGTCAGTACAGGGGCGACCCAGACCACACCGTAACCCCCAGTCTGGGAGAGTCCCACCAGCCCCCATACCCCACTAATGCACACGGTGCCGGAGTAAGACTGGAGTGGTACTCGGATCCCACGCGCGGGGCCCTCCGGCCCTGACACATGACCTTAGTGTGAATTACAAACCCACACTACCCCAGGGTCACCAATGGATCTGTAACGTTGTGATGTTAAATAAAATATCTATTTTTGAGTAATACGTAAGCGGCGTATATTTCTGAATAGGTAGGTAATCGGACGACAATGGAATCAGGAATGGTTCTTATTACAGACTACATAGATACTACAGATCCAGATTGCACAGAGTAATTTAGATATAGTCTATACTTTACATCTCCCTTTGTTTGTAAACAAACTAAATCAACTATTCTTCATAAGTGTATACAAATGCAATACTTAACTAATGTTATGCTCTAAGTATGTCACATATATGACATCTTTAAAATTTGTATCTACACAGAAACTACTCTATTTATACAAATAAAGTTAAGTAACAAAAATTAAAACATGGCCTAGTTATTTTAAACAACTTCCTTATTCATAATCATAACATACCTAGACAATGCCTCAAATAAGATAAGTTATTATTATATCCAAGTAACTCAAAGTAGGTAACATAGTCAGTAGTTATTTTAAAAGTTTTACAGTTATATATATTATGGTTTTACAATTTTACTTATTATCAGTATTAAAGAACCTTAGTACCTATTACAAAACGAGTTAAGCAATGAAGTAAATATAAAAACACAACTTACACAATGACATGTACATACAATGCAAATAATTACTAATGGACAACCGATAGTGGGACGGACAACCGATAGCCTATGGAGCGAGAGCGTTAACGAAGGCTGAACAAAACTACCCACAATTTAAAAAGGAAGCCTTGGCTATCTTGTTCGCGTGTAAAAAGTTCCATGAATATGTATATGGTAAAGAACTGACAGTTGAATCAGATCATAAACCACTTGAGACAATTTTCAAGAAGAATATACAGTCTGCTCCAGCAAGATTACAACGCATAATGTTTAGTCTTACACCATACTCACCTAAAGTTATATTTAAAAAAGGAACTGAAATACCTCTAGCAGACTTTCTTAGCCGTGACTGTGATACGTCTAACCTGGAAATTGAACAAGAGGAGAATTTAAAAGTTGCAGTCATTCTACCTATGTCATTAGATGCTAAAGAAGAATTAATTACAGCTACGAAAGAAGATCCACATCTGCAATCATTACTTAAAATAATAATGCAAGGATTTCCAGTAAATGTCAATGAACTTCCTACGGAACTCCGACATTACTTTAATTTTAAAGAAGAATTAAGCTACCTTAAAGGAATCATTTTCAAAGGCGATAAAATTGTAGTGCCTAATTCACAAATACCTAAAATGTTACACTATATACATCAAGGACATCTAGGTGTACAAAGCTGCCTAAGAAGAGCTCGACAATTTCTTTATTGGAAAGGGCAATACAACGACATCATAAAATTAGTCAGAGATTGCTCTGTCTGTGAGCAAACACAAAAAGACAATACCAAAGATATGGTACTAGTAAAGAAGATACCTACCCTTCCATGGCAAATAGTTGCATCAGACTTATTTGAACTGAAAGGAAAAATCTACCTAGTAATCTGTGACAGTTACTCCGGATATATAGATTTTCAACAGCTGAAAAGTCAGTCATCGTATGAGGTAATTGAACAACTTAAAAAATGGTTTTCTGTACATGGAGTACCAGAAGAGCTACATACCGATAATGGAACGCAATATATGTCTAGAGAATTCAAGATCTGGAGACAAGAGTGGAGGTTTAACCATGTTACATCCAGCCCACATCATCATCAAGGCAACGGGCTCGCTGAAAGGGCAGTTCAAACAGCAAAGAACATACTAAGAAAATGCAGCATTGACAAGTCAGATGTTCAACTTGCTTTATTAAATTTTAGGAATACTCCACGAAACTACCACCTAGGTTCGCCTAACCAACGCCTTTTCAGCAGAATTACCAGATCTCCAATACCTACAAGCAATAAAAATTTAAAACCAAAAATAATACAAGGAGTAGCTGCTGAACTTCAACAATTAAGAGAGAAACAAGTTATGTACAGTAATAAACATACTAGAAGACCAGTAAGTTTCGAAATAAACGATAAAGTTAGACACAAAGTTGCTCATCGACATTGGGAAGGAGCAAGAGTGGTAGAAAAACATGAAGATTTACCAAGGTCAGTAATAATTCAAACAAAATTACTCTGTGCACAGGATCTGTAGTATCTATGTAGTCTGTAATAAGAACCATTCCTGATTCCATTGTCGTCCGATTACCTACCTATTCAGAAATATACGCCGCTTACGTATTACTCAAAAATAGTTATTTTATTTAACATCACAACGTTACATGGTGTCAGAAGATCTAATTATTCGTAACATTATTAAAGAACAAAAAGTGCTACGTAAGAAAGTTGCAAATATTTAATGTTAGGTAGCAATTTTCTAAATCTACATCAACGTTAAATGAGTACATTAATGAGTAGTGACCCGCCATTCTCACGGACACGGTTCGCGCTGGTCGTGAGGCCGCCGGCCGGCTGTTACCAGAACGTGCAGAGAGCCTTGTGTTCCTGCATCATAACGTACCTTCATTAAGTTTTTAATATTGATTATTTTTATTTATTTATTTATTTCATTCATGTACACAGAAACAGCTAAAATGTAGTTATTAATTTATTACTGTTCTCTTTATTTTGTCTCACTAACTACTCATTCATTAGTATAATTGTGATTTTATTAATTGAGATTGACAAAGATTTCCTAAATTAGTAATAAATACTTTTTGATTAACACTGTTGTTTTAAATAGCTACCTAAATATATTGTTTTTCATAAACAAAGTATACTCGGCAACTCGGCATTCAAAAACCGAGTTATTCGGCCGAGTACGAGTATCAAAAAACCCGCCGAGTACGCCGAGTACCGAGTATTAACCGAGTACTCGCCCCATCTCTAGATATTGCCTTATTTTAATATTTAATTTTATTGAAATTGTGTTGTGATGATATATTATGTGATTTTGTAATTAGAAAGATGTCTTAGTATGGCGCAAGATATATTTACCTTTTGTTCTGACTTTGTATGTACTCAAGCT
This sequence comes from Hesperia comma, assembly GCA_905404135.1. Taxonomy (NCBI): domain Eukaryota; kingdom Metazoa; phylum Arthropoda; class Insecta; order Lepidoptera; family Hesperiidae; genus Hesperia; species Hesperia comma. The sequence goes on along the minus strand of FR990014.1, from coordinate 22,437,438 downwards.
TGAATAAATAATTATTATTCGTTAAATCACTTTTTTTTCATCCCCGTCGACATAATTTTCATTCAACTTCAGTATCCTAGTTATTGACAATCCCCCAGCTTAGCAAGTAATGCAAACGCGGGTCTCAATCCGATGACGGGACTTAATATTTAAATGAATTTCCTTGAACGACTTGTGTTTACATGGAATATCATCTTTTGTAAGTACGTGTCTTGAGCGCCGATTTTAGATTAGATTTTAGGCGGGATTCACTCGCCGACTCGCCGGTGGTGAGACACCTGCCATAAGCGGGGTCCCGGGTTCGATGCTTTGTCGACCGTCACGGACTTAGGTTTTTACGGGGTGCGACGAGTGCATACAAAACATACATAATATGGGCTGTTACATATGTATAGCTGTTATTTGTAAAATTTAATTCAAATTAGAGACTAAAGGTCTCATTATGTCCTTACGTAACCATTTCGATGTATGTATAATAGTTAACAAATTTATTTCATATCCATTATACCTATAGGTACATAACATTTCTGTATTTTAATTATTAACAAACAGAGCTTATCGCACAATGCCGCGTCGACTAACTTATCACAGTCTAGGAGGTACTGGAGACTGAATTATCAATTAGTACCATTTAGTTTGTAATCGCGAACAGTTTCGTTATAATTAACATGTCTCTTATGAGGCAACTCCGAAGTGCCAATCATCTTATTAAACGACTAAGCAAATTTAACAAGGTCCTAAGTAATCGGTTTCATGTTCAAAATACGTTGTTCAAAGGACCAGATGACCTCACTAGTATAAAGATTAATAATGAGGTCCTTCAGTTTCCAAATGTGTGGCTCAGGGACAATTGTCAATGTAAACTTTGCTATCATCAAAGTGCCCATAGCAGGATATTAGACTGGAGCAAATTTGACTTAAACCCCAAAGTGAAAGAGGTTGTCAACAACGAACATTCCATACAAGTTATCTGGGAAGATGGACATGAGTCCCGCTTCAACCCTAACTGGCTGAAACTCAGAAGCTTCAAACCAGAGCACCAGAAGAGGTACACTGAAAATATCTACAAACCAGTAAAATCTATCTGGCATGGCAGCGATTTTCAGAGGGTATGTGGTAAACATAATTACGACCAGATGCTTGAATCAGATGAAGCACTTTATAATTGGCTCCTGGACCTTTCGACATATGGAGTTGCTTTAATAGAAGGTGCTCCTCACTCTGAAACTGCACTGGACACCATTGTGGACAGAGTTGCTTTTCCAAGGAAGACTCATTATGGTCTGAAATTTGTTGTGCAACATGTTGCAAATACAAGTAACGTAGCATACTTATCAAGTAACTTACAAATGCATACGGACCTTCCATACTATGAGTACTGTCCAGGAACTAATATGCTGCATTGCTTGGTACAAACCCATGGAGAAGGCGGAGAAAACCTGCTATCCGATTGCCACTATACTGCCAAGTACATGGCTGGACACCACCCTGAAGATTTCAAGTTATTGACAGAAACAGATATAGAGTGGAGAGATGTTGGAGTAGAACACAACAAAGAGTTTTTCAAGTTGCACCGATCTCCAGTCATATGTGTGGATAAGCATGGAGAAATCGCACGGATAAACTTCTCCATCCCACAGAGAGGTAGTCAATTTCCTGGACCAATAGAAAAAGTCAAGCCCTGGTACAAAGCACATAGTTTATTTTATGAACTAAGTTACAAGTTTGCAGCTCGCTTTAAAACCAAACCTGGTAATATACTTGTATTTGACAATATTAGGGTGCTACATGGTCGTAACCAATATGAAGATACGGGAGATAATGTACGAAAACTTATAGGTGCTTACGTAGATTGGGATGAAATATATTCAAAGTTACGATGTTTGAAGGTTAAACTAAAAATGGAAGATGGCATTTAGTAATTTTTATGCATATGCCAAACATACAATATTAAAAATTTAATTAAAAAACCTGTATCGTCATATCGTGTGGTGATCATTGATAAATGAGAGGCTTTTATTGTAAGTAGTTGATAAGGGAAAACTTTGAAAATAATACAAACCACAATTTAAGCTTTGGGAAAATTGTATTTCAAGCCTTATAAAAAGAAATCTGCAATTGAGTCCTGTTTGCACAACTTAACCAAAAGTGTAATACTATATCTTTGTATGAAAACCTTGGACAGTTTTACAAACATCCTTTGCTATCGCAACCAATAAATTGCTATATTAACTTTTTGGAAGTTGTATGTATTATAGAAAATTACATCCATTTTTATAACATTACATGTCTTTATCCAATCTCCCTAAATGTGGCTATTATTTAAATTAGAACAAATAGGTTCTGAAATAATATTTTTTTTATTTTCCAACAATAGTTTATGTAAAAATTTAATACCTATTAATTATTAACAAAAGTTAAAAAAAAACAATAATGTAGACCACTGGACTGAAAAATTGTATTTGTGAGAAATTAAATGAAAAATTTAAAAACAATGCACATACTTAATTGGGACCTGTAGGTACTCTACCACAGTTCTTGGTATTAACATCCATGGTAAATGTAATCAGCAGATTTCAGCCTACTACTATTGTAATATCCTTACTGCCGCCTTGCCCCATCAATGCCACTGGCATTCCTCATATAGGCAATTGTAGGATTAGTCTCATCTGTGCTAGACTAAACTGTTATGTGTTGTCTTGATTCGTTTCAGATTCATTATTCTGCAATTCTATATAAGTGTCAATATTATAATCTCTAACAGTAAATCTTCTGATAGGTAGAATTTTATCAGATTCTTCAAATTTCTCTTCCACTTGTACAAGAGGAAAGTCCTCTAGGTCAGGATTACTTGTTATGGTCACGACCGAAGATTCTGTTGTGTGTAGATAAATCGAGAAACTGGCATCATCAGGTGTTTTGAATTTAGAATGCATACTGGACAAGGTTAAGCAAAATGCCCGCAGATTCTGTTCAGCTTGAACTAAGTACGCGTCGGTTGCTTGATCATAATTATCACATTTATCAATATCAAATATAAATTTCATTGTAGGTTGGTATTCATTATTCGTCACGGCCAGTTCGATACGCTTCAGCTGTCCAGATTTTAAACATTCTGTGACCGTTTTCAAGCACAAGTCAATGTAATCATTGACTTCGGGATGAGTAGAACGATAAACGACAACATTATACTTTCTCCTAGTTTCAAAAATACTCTTCGGATAAACAGCAGCATAATACAGGATGCTGTGAAAGGCGACCGCCAAAAATTCAATGGTTACATCGATGAAACAGCTATCCATTGTTATCACGCGATGTTAAATTTCTTTATCCGTGATGAAACTGTGAAATCTTGAATATGCTTCAAAAATAATGAAACAGTATTGTACAGTTATTACATTATGTATTTTGATCTTTGATCACGAAAAACTAAGATTTGCTTTGATTGAAGATTTGTTTACCACTTTTATTATGAAAATATTTGACTTGACAATCTGAATCTGACAAACAGCTTGTCATTTGCCATTGTCGGCTCAGTGTTGCCAAAATGGCGACTTCGTCGCTAGAAATTACGACTTTATATTATTTTACAATTAACTAAGTAAAAATATAGTTATTTTACAATTAACTAAGATTATGCGACAATTTTTTTTATCGATTTATCTGCAACTTCTGGAGTATTATATCAAAATAATTTTAAATCCTGTAATACATTTTTGGTTAACTCGACGATGACGGTGACGTACTAAAAATATGACTACTTAATAACTTTTAATGAAGATCAGGAAGATCAGTAAAAAAATCATCTTTTCAATCTTCTCAAAATTCCATCGATAGTGTTGCAAATGATAAGAGCGAAAAATTTCAACGAAAAACATTGATCTGCTTTAACAGCTTTGAGCGATATACAACCTTCTACGTCTCAATTGCGGCTGTATTAGATGAGCGTTTTATTTGAAGATTTATTTGAGTTATTCTTATTATGTGACGTCATTTATAAGTATAAAAAATAACAATAATAATTACATTTACTTTATTATTCATATTTATTGGGAACGTGCACGACGGTGGCGACGCGCAACTTTTTCGGCGACTGTCAAATATGACAAGTAAACATTGTTACTATTTTTGCAATTAAAAACCAAAATGAACAGTAAATGATACCTTGTTGACTTTATTTGAGTGCAATTTATTGAATAGTGTAATATGTGTACAATGGATATAATCATAAAAACCGGGTTCGAAAGTATTACACACAGCCGAAGTAGTTTCCATTTTTTGTCACGTTGTGCGCTGCGATCGTTTTGGTACACCTACCACCCGCTTCGCACATAGCGAATATAGTAAATACATTATATTATTATAATTTTTTTATGGTATTTTTTTGTATAATAAAATAACATTTTAAGAATCATTCTTATTTTCACCAGACTTAATAAGGCGCTTCTCAGTTTGATTGTATTTTTTATGTGTGGGTTGTCGTAACTTTGTACTGGGTGATCTGATTTTGATAATCCTTTTTTTAATCGAAACTTGGTGCTTGTCTTCTGGTTTCATATAATAATATGAAGAACATCTAGCGGGTAGTTTTTAAGTAATCCTTAATAACATGTATTTTATTTATAGTCGTTATAGAGAAAAAAGACATCTGCTGATTTTTTTTTGAGTTATCTCTACTTATCAATGTTTAAGTAAGTTATTTTTTCGAGTCTCGTATTACAAAATCCAAAATCCGCTCCAGGTAAATTAGTTTTAGGAACTTTTGATGTTAGATCTAGCGACTCGCATTTATTTGAGTTGGCAGCATTGGTTTATCATGTCACTGTCATTCAATTCAACAAAATTTTCAGAGCGCGTTCCAATAACCGATCACAACGCTTAAAACATAAATCGATCCGCTAGGACATTATGATTCTCCATGTTATGATTATGATCGTTCTGTTAGGCAGTGTTGCCAACTTAACGGATTTCCCGTTAGATTTAACGGATTAGGGTCAGGTATTAACGGGAGAAAATATATTTTGACGGTTAACGGATTTTTTGACGGGAAAAATAGTTGAAAAAAAATCAAGAATTTAGTTCTAGTGTTCTAGTAACGAACTGTAGAATTTTGGTCAGAGGTAAGAAATCTGAAGGTGCAACAAACATTAATCCATTCCAACACTTATATTGTGATTTTGCTTTTACAATGTTATTGCTACCTAATTCAAACGCGGAGGTAGAAAGAGTTTTTAGTGTATTAAATGGAGAAAATCAAAATTGAGAAATAAAATGAATGAAAAAATGATCAACGCAATTTTCAATATTCGTTCTGCATTAAAAAGAAATGGCAAGACATGTTACACTTTTGATTTACCTCTTATTGCTATGCTAGGATCAATGCTAAACATAAAATTAAAATCAGCCATCCACCTTAACAGCTGCTCCCATAACGAGTATAATAACATCAACTGGAAGCGATGATGATGATTGTGATTTTTTGTTATAAAGTTATTTTTATGTTTTCTGTGTCTGATGACGATTGGGATTGTTTCTTTAAAACTTTTTTATATATTGACTAGTAAACCCGCTCTCGTTTCGCTTCAGGGAGCCAGCCACTTAGTAGAAGATAGCTCTCAGAAGGTGGATTTTGTTTTGACTGGTTTCGACTTTACACTTATAATTGTAGTATGACCAAATGATAAAAAAATCTATAAATTTTAACTTATTACGTTATTCCGAGGTCTAAGCTATTTTACTGCAAAGTTTCATGAAAATCCGTTCAATAGTTTTTGCGTGAAAGTGTAACAAACACATATACAAATACATCCTTACAAACTTTCGCATTTATAAAACGTATTTTTTATTTAACGGATTTTTTTGACGGACACAAAAAAAATTTGACGGATTTTTGACGGAATTTACCAACAGGTTTAACGGAATTTCGAAATTATAGTTGGCAACACTGCTGTTAGGGTCAAATCACACCGAGACGAGACGCGACGCGACGCTGCGCGCAGTCTTTCAAAGAGCGGCTCAAAATAGAACTTTATTTTTTACACGAAAAGATACACATTTCATTGTGAGAATTCAGAATACGTTGCTTCATACAGCGCTGCGTCTCGTGACGCCTCGCGGCGTAGCGCGGTGCATCGCTACGCAGCCGTGCATCGTCGGTATGCGCGGCGTACAAGATTGCCTACTTTTACGATGCACCTCGCGCCATTGAGATGCGTCTCGCGGCGACGCGCGGCGCAGCGCGAAATCACTGGCCTCTTCCAGTATCGTTGCGTCGCGTCGCGTTTCGGTGTGAGCTGACCCTTAGGGGAGATGATTTGTGAATGACGTCATTATTTTCGAACACAATAAATATTACCCATCACTTTTCAAACATGTAAGGTGGCGGCGAAATATCTAATAAAAACTATAAAATTTTACAGCGTCCACAACGCATTCTTTTCAGATGGGTTGTCGTGATCTAAAATGATGACCACCACAATTCAATTTTCCTCTCAGATTTTTCAGTTCGTTCCAGCTCTTCTCGTAAACAATGTGACCAATTTAGATTCAGTTCCCATTGATGTATTCAATGAGCGTGTGTGCAACTTTATACTTACAATGAGCCAGTTTGAAAGAGTTTAGTTTTTATGAAGCTAAACAAAGGTCAACCATACTGTTCACTAAATAGTAAATACTGTACGGTAACTCGTACTGTCAGGCAATCAAAATAGATAATGTCATTCTTACTCCCACATTATTCCCAAGATACAAAAAATAAAGGTTCCGTTTTTTGCCATTTGGCTATGGAACCCTAAACTCTGAGCTTTATATTTATACTATTAAGAAATTGAGTAACTTTACGCACTTTTGGTACTTGGTTATTAGTTTTGCTGAGCAAAATTAGTACTGTTGGTTATTACTTTTGCTCTGGTGGTACCAATTTCATAGTCCCTAAACATAAGGGAAAGGCTTGGGCTGATATATTGATTATTTGAAGACATGTTACTGATTATAATGAAAAATGAAAGATAATGTAATTAAACATAATCTATATTACGTAACATAACAATTATTTTCTATGACTGATGACTGATTCTATTTGTCTGGAATAGACTCCAGTCCCTGAAAACAAAAAATCAATTTAAATATTTTGCACATTTTACTGCATGAATAATGTAAGCAAAAGCAGCAAACCTCTTCCTACAGATTGACACATGATAAAATTTAAAAAACAGATTTTATTAATAAAAAATAGATCACTTTGAATGGCAACATACAAAATTATATGATATCTTTCATATTTCAGTACTTACATTGACAACATATGGATTGCCAGTGACTCGCATGTCACGCTGGTACTGGCTTCGTTCCCACCTGTCCAGCAGGGAGCGTCTGAAATGCTAGAAAAGAAAATACATATTTAAACATGAGTATTAGTTCCTTTATAATAGTACACCAAATGGGATGTTATGGGATGATCTTAGACATAAAATTTGTACCAGGTCTGCTACTAAGAATTAGTGACATTATAAAATAAACACTTGAACCTATTGCATAAATTAAAATCAGTTATTTATGAATAACTGTGTTATAACTTATTTAAATCCTATCATGAATTAGAAATTGTAGGCATTCTGGCAAAAGAGATTGAACTCGGGATTAGTAAAACTCTGACTCAAACTTTTTGTTTACCTAATATTACGAAAATAAAATTGTTTTTAGTTTGTGATGTGACAATACATCTCCATCATCATGAAATTTATTGTAGACATCAATATAATTGAAATTATCAATGATGTTGTTTTGAAAATATAAATCCAAATGTATATAGAATTATGGAATAGTTCCAGTTACACTACTATAGGAATAAATTTTATTTATTTATTTATTTAAACTTTAATGACCACAAAAATCAAATAGGGTACATTATGTCGAGCTTAATGCTTAAAACATTCTCTACCAGCTAACCATTAGGCCAAACTGATATACACAAAGAGCGGTATTATAAATCATTATGTGTAACAGTTATGCACTTTAAAAACGTAAGTTATCTCCCACATTGGTAGGTCCCCTACATTGATTGAGAATTTGAGACTTATAAGACTACCCAAAGGAAATCTTTAAGAAGATGCTGGAGAAATAACTCAAAGGTAGACATGGTACTTTTCATAAGACAATCTTCAGAGCTCAGCCCATCCAAGCAGATCACTGAAGATGTGCGGAACTACTAAAAAACATGGGAACTGAAAATAACACATACAAAACTAATAGTGATAGTTTTGAGTCTGTGGACTTGAATGGGTTTGAGTGGTAGTGATAGTGCCTGTTACCTAACAAGTTACCTACTGAATAAAATTCTACTTACGTTTCCCAGTGTTAAATTGTGCAGGTGATAAAGCCCCCATCCTGGGAGCGCAAAGGCTGCTGTGATGATGACGAAACTTGGAAGAACTTCGTACCACATTTTGTATTTAAATTACCAAATCAGAATTTGCAGTATTTTTATTCCAGCAAAAATCTTGACAACGACAGGACGGAATTGTGGGTTGCCAGTGTCAGTGTCAGGCATGGATAAAAATCAAACCCGATTATGCCGAAGCCGAACCACATGCCGAACATTGCACCACAACCACAACTTTTTAAGGTCTGAAGATGAAATAAACCAATGTAAAGATAAGTGTAAGTAGACAAAATATGATAATTATTATGATTTTATTAAGTATAAAATCAATTAAATACTTATACCACTTATACCAGTATGTTAGGTACCTTAAATAAATAGGTATTAATTAACTATTTTCTCTTTGTAATCTGTTAGATTTTGTCAGTCTCTAATTACATTTTGCATTATCTATACACTAGGTATCGGGTCATCAAAAATGGCAAACGTACCGATCGATTGTGGTTTCCCCGTTTGGGGATTATTGCCGAAAAAAGAGACGGGGGTCGTTTCGTTTTTGAATAAATATAATGAATATGATGGCCGGGATACAGTTATCGCTATTTTTGATTCGGGAGTGGACCCTGCAGCCGAGGGCCTCAAGGTAAAAAATTGTCTTGTCACGATTTGTTTTAATTGCAGTTTTGTTTGATTCTTATTGTTCTTCTTAATAAATTTGTGTCTTAGGTGACGAGCACGGGTGAAACAAAGGTTATAGAACGATTTGACTGTAGCGGCTGCGGCGATGTGGACACCAGCACCGTGCGCAAAGTAGTTGATGGTTGCATTACCGGTATTACAGGGCGCAAATTAAAGGTAGGTTTAGCACATTTTCATGTTTTAAATCCTCCTTCGATTATATTCCACGAAAACACGCCTTGCAGTTAATTTTTAGGCAAAATAGTTGACAAGTCCATTATTTTACTGCAGTGTCACGGGGTCATCGACATTGTCAGTTGATCACAGCTGTTCATTGTTATTTTTCAATCGACAATCACTCGCTCACTTTTGATAATAGTAGTAAATGTTTAAAATTCCTAATAATTATGACTTTATTTGTTATCATACTAATTTACTACCAAATAATTGAATTTACTGATAATATTCCTGCTTAATGTCTTAGATATTCCGTTTTTCCATATACATTACCAAGTACAATGAACTCTGCTGTGTGTCTGCATAGCCTATATATCCACCATTTATCCATGGCAATTTAACAGCCAGTCTTAAGATTTATAGGTAACAAGAAATACACTACGAATTTTTGTATCATCCCTTTATCTTTTATTCTTATCTCCTTGTTATCATTTAAAATATAATGGGTTACAAAGAAAACCATGTTGTCATGATGACTTCATATGAATTAAATGCATGGATGCACCTTAATATTGAATGTCTGCCAACTCTTGTTGTATCTTATACAAAATTGCTAATTTCCCTTATAAGTTCATACAAAATTACACTTTTTTTAGGGTTTGTTTCATATATTAGTATACATTTATATAATTTGTACATTTATATTCAACAGTATATTCAATAGTATTTAAAATGGGATGGATATGGCAAATTATATCAGCAAATTTGTGAAGCCATATGTCAAATTTTTGTAACACAACTGTATTGTATTGTAACTGAGACAAATAAAAAAAAAGTGTGTGTCAGCTACGACGCACGATTGGAGTTTACTCCTTACGAACGATAATTATGATATATATTGAATAGAAAATAAATTGTAACTGAAGTTGTAACACGAGTCGTATTATTTTGCCCTTTTATAATATATTTGAGGTTCAAATTTGTTATAGAGATTGAGATTTAAGATTTGAGATTTGAGATAGTTATATGTTTGTCTCTTTCTACGTAACGCCTCAACTTTTCGTGTTTCTAAACTTGATTTTACTCCTCATAAAATCTCATACCGGGCCTTATAACTCAAATCGTTTCTTAAGGAGTAAACTCCAAAAAATGAGACACTGTAGAATTAACTGGCTCTTATGCTTGTTTATTTAGAGTAACTAATTGATTGGTCTTTAAAGCTGCCTTAAATTTAGTATTGAAAATTTATCTGCAACTGACCACTGGATTATTATTCTGGATTATTATTCTTGTGTAGATTCCAGATACATGGACCAATCCGACAGGAACATGGCGGGTGGGGGTACTGTACCCATTCAGCCTGTACCCCACGAAGCTCAAGGAAAGAATCCAAGAGCATCGGAAGGAGCACCTATGGGATATCGGACAGAAGCCGAGCCTGGCTGAAGCCACAAAGAAGTTAGCACAGTTTGAAACAGACGTGGCGTCAAAGACTTCTACACTTAGCCAAGAAGAAAAGCAGCTCAAAGAGGAGCTGGAAGCCAGGGTAGAGGTTCTGCAGAATGCAGAGAAGAAGTACAATGATGTAGGCCCGACTTATGATTGTGTGTTGTTTCATGACGGAAAGGTTTGGAGGTAGGGTTCATTGTATAATAAGCTAAATCAAAGCCTCTTTCAATCCTTTTTGCTTTTGCTTCATGTAACTTTTGTGTCAACATTTAATGAAAATGAGAAACGTTGTTTTAAATGAATAATCATGTTGCTTTATAAATGAAAACGGGTACTCACGATTTTGATATGTTTTACTGATATTACTCCGATCACTGCAAGTCAGTTGTGAGTACCCGTTTGCATATAAAATGTTTGGTGCCCTCGATGATGCGCCCTATGATCATAAACAATGTTACTTTTTAATTACTCTTGGTGTTGCTATGTTTATACATATTGTATGTATGCATAAAATAATTTGAACTTGCAGAGCTTGTATAGACACATCAGCCGCTGGAGACTTAGCGTCGGGTGTGCTGCTGGGGGAGTATAGCATAACGAAAGAACATTCTCATCTCACTCCCATTGACGAGATGACCGTCAGCATTAATGTCCACGACGAGGGAAACACACTCGAGGTTGTTGGGATGTGTTGTGAGTATTGAGTTGATTTAATTATTTTTATAAAATGGATGAACTTAGCTGCCTATTATGTAGGGAATGTGTGTGGTGTAAAAAATTCAATTCCAAATTTTATTTCCCACATTATCTAGTTCAAAATGATAGTTATAGTTTTGGTGTATTGAAGAAGTACACGCTAATGGGTTTTACATGTTGGTAACGCCCCTAGTGATGCCAATGTCCTTGGGCGGCAGTATTACTTATCATCAGATGATCTGTCTGGTCGTTTGCCTGCTTAGGCTATAAAAAAAATCTTTCTATCAATACCCGTTCGCACACCAGCAACGCACGGCACGCACGTGGCGGCGATCGCGGCGGGCTACTTCCCGGACGCGCCGGAGCGCAACGGCGTGGCGCCCGGCGCGCGCGTCGTGTCGCTCACCATCGGCGACAGCCGCCTCGGCTCCATGGAGACCGGCTCGGCGCTCGTGCGCGCCTGCATCAAGGTCATGGAGCTCGCCGACACGGTCAAGGTGGACGTCATCAACATGAGCTACGGGGAGCACGCGCATTGGTCCAATGCTGGGTGAGTTTGCTCATTCGTGGAGCCACCGTTTGTTGCCGCATCGTGTCGCTCACCATCGGCGACAGCCGCCTCGGCTCCATGGAGACCGGCTCGGCGCTCGTGCGCGCCTGCATCAAGGTCATGGAGCTCGCCGACACGGTCAAGGTGGACGTCATCAACATGAGCTACGGGGAGCACGCGCATTGGTCCAATGCTGGGTGAGTGTTGTTTGACTATGGTGGAGCCGGTGTTGCTTGACAGTCCTGATTTTTAGACTACGGTGAAGCTGGCTTTGCTTGCCAGTCCCGATTTTTAGCCTAAAATTTAATGTCCCGCGTGGGACAGAGACAGTCCCACTTTTTCTGAAAATATGAAATTTATGATTGAGCAATTTTGTAGTGTAATTGAGCTTATTGAGCGGCACCATTATGGTTGGAGACTAACTATGTCAGATTCAAAAAAATGGAGCTCTGTAGCATTTTCCAAGAAGTCTTGGAGATAAATGAACGCGCCATACTTCCGTAACTTATCCGAGTTATGTAATTATTAATGATGGTTTATTCAGTCAGCACAGTAGTAGTAACGATTACTCGATTAATTACCTGTCTGTTTGACAGCCGCGTGGGCGAGATGATCAGCGCGGTGGTGAACCGGTACGGCGTGTCGTGGGTGGTGTCGGCCGGCAACCACGGGCCCGCGCTCGCCACCGTGGGCGCGCCGCCCGACATCGCGCAGCCCATCCTCATCGGTGAGTGTCCTTACAGGGCCGCGTCGCAGACAACGACCAAGTAACCACGTGTTGTGATGCAGCCGCGTGGGCGAGATGATCAGCGCGGTGGTGAACCGGTAAGGCGTGTCGTGGGTGGTAAATTACATGTAGTATTTGATAGCGTTATTCAGAACTTGCAAATGAATTTTACTAACGCCATCTATTTACAACTCCGGAACAAATATCTAGCAACTAACAAAACATCGATCTTCCCATAGGAATGAGATGTTTTTCCGCGGTAAAAAGTAGCCTACGTCACTCTCCACCCCCCTAACTATCCCCACACACATAAACCATACCATATATTATAATAGCCATGTTGCGACGTGAAAGAGTCACAAACAAACAAACAAACACAATTTCACATTTATAATATTAAATATATATTATATAGTAAGGAATAGTAAGGATAACAATGCCAAGCACCTTTCGCCGCATTCTTATCAGCCACAATACCTTCCATGATAAGAAATATTATCTGTGATTAAATTAGATCCTGTACTTGATATGCAATGAAAGTTATACTTACAATGTATATTATAAAATATGTGTAAATAATAACAGGTACCACTAGCTGGTAAAACATAAAATTTTAAGAAATTACAATTAGTGTAAACATCCCTTTTATCATACTTTGCGAACTTGTTACATATTATGTAAAGGGGCCATTCCACGGGACGCAGGCGACGCATAACTAACGTTTGTCGCGCACCGTGTTCCACGGAATGGCCCCTTAACGATGACGTACAGTAAAGTCATATTATAACTCGGCCGCTCTTAACTTCGTTTTCCGAGTTGTTTGCGTAGGTACAGTTACTGACCAATCAAAACGCGGCGGCCATCACAGTGTTTTGTGATGCGCTACTTCGTATTGGCGTAGCTATCCTACCGCCCGCACTCCCCGCCTCCTACCATCATTTTGGCTTTAAAATCGACATCTGCGCAGTCACTCGTAGCTATGTTCAGAGCGGCCGAGTTATAATGACGTTACTGTACGTGTGTATCTGTGCCTGTCCAGGCGTGGGCGCGTACGTGTCGAGCGAGATGATGTCGGCGGCGTACTCGATGCGCGCGCGCGCGCCCGCCGGCGCGTTCAGTTGGAGCTCGCGCGGCCCGTGCGCCGACGGCGCGCCCGGCCTCTCGATCGTCGCGCCCGGCGGCGCCGTCGCTTCCGTCGCTAGGTATGACGTCACAGCTCAGTCAGCGCTTTAATGGCGCTTGTAAGGGTTAAGCTCTACGCACATTACAACAACTCGAGGACCGATACACTCGAAACGAAAGCATTCAATTATGATCTTAATGTCTTAGTACTTATGGCTGTACATTTTAAAGACGTACTACTCGCCACCGAGCGACTCCTGACCACCTCTGAACCGACACCAAGCATAGAATCGAAATTCAACCGTATCAACTAAGACATAAAGATGATATTCGAATCGTTTCATTTAAATTTGTCGGTGAACAGGTTGTTACATGTGCGCAGTCCTTTAAGGTCATATCTGACGTGGTCTTGCATCCTCCAACGAGCTGCTGCTGCTGGCATCCCGAGTGTCGATACAATTTTGCTCCTAGCGGTCCCCCGTTTAACTACCGGCCTCGTACCCAGTTTCCAGTTCCGCGCGTGCTTTTGCTCAGTTGGTCACTTACAATCGACGAAAATCGTTAAAACAACTATTATCGCTTGCAGGTTTACGCTGCGCAACTCTCAGCTGATGAACGGCACGTCCATGGCCGCGCCGCACGTCGCCGGCGCCGTCGGTAACTATCCTCCCTCATTTATACAAGTCGTTAAGCGTTTATACATTTATGAACTTTATATGTTTAGCTATAACTAATGTGTCGCTTGTCATGATGGCCAATAAGATCGTATACGAAGGTGCCCTGGTCCGCAGCGGCGCTGATCTCGGGGCTGAAGGCGCGCGCGCTGCCGTACTCGCCGTACTCGGTGAAGCGCGCGCTCGAGAACTCCGCCACCTACCTCGCCCACGTGTTTATATGTTTAGCTATAACAGTAACTAATGTGTCGCTTGTCATGATGGCCAATACGATCGTATACGAAGGCGCCCTGGTCCGCAGCGGCGCTGATCTCGGGGCTGAAGGCGCGCGCACTGCCGTACTCGCCGTACTCGGTGAAGCGCGCGCTCGAGAACTCCGCCACCTACCTCGCCCACGTGGAGCCCTGGGCGCAGGGCTGCGGCCTGCTTAACATTGAAAAGGTTTGTATGGACTATGGATAGTATACGACAGTCTGGATGGCGTACGACATACCTGTTAGTTTTGTATTAGTTATTTAAATTAAAGCCACGTGTTCGGTACAGGCGGTTGTGTTGCATAAACTTTTCAATTTGATATAATGGATGACCAGCGTTGTCTGTTAGTCGCACGAGCTAGCGTAAGCTAAACTAACGGCGCGCATACCTCTGACTCGTGCTTAGTAACACCGATAACGGATGGCACGTGCATATTGTGCGAGACGATCGAAGCGAGGGATAGCTCCGCTCGCGGCATGCGCTGTCTAAACGTCGCATTAAGTTATGTTACCTATTGAAGCTACTCAGGTCCACAGACGTAGGTGATGTAATTGAACATACGCGTTCAACTCCAAAGCGAAGACATGTTATACATTCTCTTGGGTTAGGAGCAGACTAGCGACACTGCACTCCCACGCCTCAAGCGAATGCGGTCGCCTATTGCTTACCATGCACATTGCACTTGACACGTGTGACGTACGTGTGTCGCTAGTCCCTACATAATAGTGACGCTCTCATCCGCAGGCGTTCGAGCTCCTCACCACATACCACGACGCACCAGAGCGCGACGTGTGGTTCAGCATCCAGTGCGCGGCGAGCGGCGCGGGGGGCGCGGGCGCGGACGGCGGCAAAGGCGTGTTCATCCGCGCGCGCCCCGGCGAGCCCGCGCGCGACATCGGCGTCACCGTCGAGCCGCACTTCCTGCACGACTACCGGGACGCTGATAGTAAGAGCATACCGATTTGAAGTGATGATTACTTATAAGATGGTAAAACGCTTCGTTACGTAACGCGTGCTCTCGTGCATACGGCAGCCAAAGGCAGTCTATTCCTCTCTCAGTCTAATCCATAGCGCTAGCCGTATTATGCACAGACGCATTTAAGTAATAACGTAACGTTTTCTCAAGTGAAACAACTTCAATTGGTTAAACTTGGTGTCGGTTCAGAGTTGGTCAGGAGTGCTGTCGAGTAGAATGCCTATTAAGTTTATAATCGAAATTCAACCATAATGACAAATACATAAAGATGATAATTTAATGCTTTCACTTTAGTAGCTCCGTTGCCGGATCGTTATACTATACGCAGTCCTTAACATTATACACACTTTAGGACGGTAGCTAAATGCGTAAATCACGTGATACCCCCAGACCGCGCGGTGATCGGCAAGCAGCTGTCGTTCAGCGTGCAGCTGGCGCTGGCGGGCGGCGCGCCGTGGGTGGCCGCGCCCGCGCACCTGTCGCTCATGAACGCCGCGCGCCCCTTCAGCGTGCGCGTCGATCCCGCGGGTCTGCCGCCCGGCCCGCACTTCGCCAGGTAACCGGTAGTGGTGAGCTTGTGGTAGAATGGAAAGATATTGTTGTAAATTGAAGTAATTGTTTGAAATGTTTTAGTTTATAATGACTTTTGCCTGTCGTAACTCGGCCGCCTTGAACTTCGTTTTCCGAGATGTTTGCGCAGGTAAAGTAACTGACCAATCAAAACACAGCGGCCATGACAGTGTTTTGTAATGCGCTACTTCGTATTTGCATAGCTATCCCGCACGCACTCTCCGCCTCCTACCATCATTAATTTGGCTTAAAAATCTGCGCAGCCACTCGTAGCTATATTCAGAGCGGCCGAGTTATATTGACGTTAGTTTACGTGTGCAGCATCGACGCGTACGACGTGTCGTGCGTGGCGAAGGGGCCGGTGTTCCGCGTGGGGGTGACGGTGCTGCAGCCGCGGCCGCCGCCCGCCGCGCCCGCGCCCGCCATCGCCGAGACCGACGTGCTGTTCGAGCCCGGCACGATCAAGCGCCACTTTATCACTGGTAACCACGTGTCATGTATACGGTAATATTGCTTGAGCAGTTAAAACAGTCCTTTACTGAGTTACTGGTAGTGCCATGTAAATTGAATCATTGAATACCATACTGATGCTGAATCGAAGCGTACAACGCTAGGTGTTTCTTTGCGAACGTAACAGTCTCGCTTCAGCATCCACAATCTACAATATTTTTTTTGCATTCGTAAAACTAAACAGCATACTGTGAAAGAGTGGAATAAATTGCCAGTGCAGAATGTATATCTATTGTAAGTTTGACGGTCTGGATGGCGGAATGGTTAACGTCGAACGGTGGTGCCGAATCTCCGTTCTAAGGGTCTTGGGTTCAATTCCAAATGATGAGTTTTTCCATACTTGATCTAGGTGTGTGTCCTGTTCTTATAATAATGTTGGCCATGGCATGGCATTCTAGTGTCGGGCTTTGTGTGGCGTTATTTATTTATTTATTCTTGAACGAGAACATAGCCGATAGTTACTCGATCCTCGCGGGCGGTGCGACCACTGACCGATCAGCGTCACCAACATCATGTTGTTTGTCAGTCCCGGCGGACGCGACGTGGGGCGTGCTCCGTCTGCAGGCGAGCGGCGCGGAGGCGGGCCGCTTCCTGGTGCACACCATGCAGCTGCTGCCGCGCCGCTCGTGCCGCTGCCACGAGACGCAGAAGATGCTCAACGTCGCGCCCGACGCGCCCACGCTGCATCCCTTCCAGCTCGTGGTAAGTGGTGACCCCGTCTAGGTAAGTGGTGACCCCGTCTACTACTTCATACATTTCCGACCAGTCCCGGCGGACGCGACGTGGGGCGTGCTCCGTCTGCAGGCGAGCGGCGGCGAGGCGGGCCGCTTCCTGGTGCACACCATGCAGCTGCTGCCGCGCCGCTCGTGCCGCTGCCACGAGACGCAGAAGATGCTCAACGTCGCGCCCGACGCGCCCACGCTGCATCCCTTCCAGCTCGTGGTAAGTGGTGACCCCGTCTAGGTAAGTGGTGACCCCGTCTACTACTTCATACATTTCCGACCAGTCCCGGCGGAAGCGACGTGGGGCGTGCTCCGTCTGCAGGCGAGCGGCGCGGAGGCGGGCCGCTTCCTGGTGCACACCATGCAGCTGCTGCCGCGCCGCTCGTGCCGCTGCCACGAGACGCAGAAGATGCTCAACGTCGCGCCGGACGCGCCCACGCTGCATCCCTTCCAGCTCGTGGTAAGTGGTGACCCCGTCTAGGTAAGTGGTGACCCCGTCTACTACTTCATACATTTCCGACCAGTCCCGGCGGAAGCGACGTGGGGCGTGCTCCGTCTGCAGGCGAGCGGCGCGGAGGCGGGCCGCTTCCTGGTGCACACCATGCAGCTGCTGCCGCGCCGCTCGTGCCGCTGCCACGAGACGCAGAAGATGCTCAACGTCGCGCCCGACGCGCCCACGCTGCATCCCTTCCAGCTCGTGGTAAGTGGTGACCCCGTCTAGGTAAGTGGTGACCCCGTCTACTACTTCATACATTTCCGACCAGTCCCGGCGGAAGCGACGTGGGGCGTGCTCCGTCTGCAGGCGAGCGGCGGCGAGGCGGGCCGCTTCCTGGTGCACACCATGCAGCTGCTGCCGCGCCGCTCGTGCCGCTGCCACGAGACGCAGAAGATGCTCAACGTCGCGCCGGACGCGCCCACGCTGCATCCCTTCCAGCTCGTGGTGAGTGGTGACCCCAGTCTACTACTTCATCTATATAATTATGTAAAACTCTTGCGTTACTGAGTGACTAACTGACAGACAACGCACAGCCGAAACTACTGAACGGAAGAAGCTGAAATTTGGCATGTATGTTCCTTGGGGAGTGTAGGGGAGCACTAAGAGAGGATTTTCGGAAATTCCACCCCGAAGTGGGTGAAATAGGGGGGTGAAGTTTAAACGAATTCCACGCGGGCGAAGCCTGCGGGCGGAAGCTAGTGATATTATAAGTAGAACGGAGTAGATATTATGTTGATAGTGTGCCACAAGTTGGAGAGTGAAATTTTGATTATTGTTCTGCCTGCTTTACTTATGCTATGCTGCTATTTACCATCAGATACACAGCACAGTAAGGTAGTGTTTGACAGTAATTGAACCTCAGATGGTAAGTGGCATTGCAGCTTACAATATGCAGTAATCAGTATATTGAACACCGTTACTTATTTACTTCTAAATAATTCGTTTTGTATGCATATCTTCTGCGTACTTCCTTACACCATGTTATCCTTAAAACCTTTACACTAGCACTCCATACCCACCCATTCGTTGTCCCCCAACGACCGCCCCACACAACAATACCCGAGCTCATTATTCCACGTTACCAGGGCGGCACGATGCTGGAGGTGGTGATAGCGAAGTACTGGGCGAACCTGGGCGCGGCGCGGCTGCACTACACGGTGGAGCTGCACGGGCTGCGGCCGGACTGCGGCGCGCGGCTGGCCGCCGGCGCGCACGCGCTCGCGCCCGTGCTGCTCGCCGCGCTGCGGCTGACCGACGTGCAGCCGAGCGCCACGCTTAAATACAGCGAGCCGGTGTATAGGTGAGGTCTTGTTCCACATTACCAGGGCGGCACGATGCTAGAGGTGATAGCGAAGTACTGGGCGAACCTGGGCGCGGCGCGGCTGCACTACACGGTGGAGCTGCACGGGCTGCGGCCGGACTGCGGCGCGCGGCTGGCCGCCGGCGCGCACGCGCTCGCGCCCGTGCTGCTCGCCGCGCTGCGGCTGACCGACGTGCAGCCGAGCGCCACGCTTAAATACAGCGAGCCGGTCTACAGGTGCGTAGGGTTGGTTGTTGGAGACATAGGTTTAAAAATATAGATGCGATCGGATCGTACTTCAGACGAGGGGACATTGGTCAATGTGGTTTTCTGTTGGAGACATAGATCATATGGCCATATTCATAAACAAATACCTATGTTAAGTCTGCAAAAACATTAAGTATGCTTACCTGTGCATTCAGAAAATGTTTTGATCTTTATGTTTATGGATATTAATTGTATTTATTTTTGTATTGACAGTCTTATTGTAAATTTTTTATGTTAACGTTTCATTTGAAAATTAAGTAATGTTTGTGTGTAATAATTTTCCGAGTTACAGTGTACTTTTAGTCACCTATTCAACGATTACATTTTAGGCCCACGGATTCAAAAATCACGGCGCTAACCAGTCGAGACGTTATTCCTCCCTCCAAGCAAATCTACCAGCTGATCAACACTTACACCTTCCACATCGCTAAGGCTACCGAGGTAAGTCTACACTACAATTTATGCACTCTGAACTGAAGAGTAACGTCATAAAAGTTACTAAAAGTGTTACACCTGGCTTAATAAAGACATATTTAAGTTCATAGGCCATAAATATATTGTGGTACAATGCGGTGATAGCCGTGTGGTATGAACGCTATACTCTCGAACCTACGGCTCCTGGTTTAAATCCTGCACGCATCTCCAATTTTGATATATTATGTGCGTATTAGAATTTTAATAATCATAATAATCACTTGCTACGATGAAGGAAAGCATAGTGAGGAAACCTGCACATCTGCAAATTTCCATAATGTTGTAAAAGGCATGAGAAGTCCAACAATCCGCACTGGATCAGCGTGACTGACTATAGCCTATATCCCTCACATTGTAAGTAACCCGTGCCCCCCAAGTACAGACGTAAACCCGTCGGCAGGTGTCGCCGATAGCGTCGATGCTGTGCGACATGCTGTACGAGTCGGAGTTCGAGTCGCAGCTGTGGATGCTGTACAACAGCTGCAAGCAGCTCATGGCCGTCGGCGACGCCTACCCCTCCAAGGTAAGATGTGGCTCTATTCTTGAAATGGCGTCTGTTGACGAATGTTCCTCCATCGAACACCACGACGTACGGCGAGCATCCACCCTTATGTCGTAAACGTCCCGCAGATACGAACGACAAGATTTGCGTCGTCGTTCATTATGCGTACTACGAAGGACTGGAATAGCTTGCCTGCGTCGGTGTTTCCGGCTGTGTATAATGTGGGAGTCTTCAAGAGAAGAGTGAATAGGCTTCTATAAGTTAGTGCGTACAACATCTTGGACTTCATCGCCACTTAATTACCTTCAGGTGGGATCGTTGTCAAGCATTAACTTATTTTAAGTAAAAAAAAAAAATTCGCTTCATAGACTGTGGCTGGGATCTGGTGAATGCGCGGCGAGCCACGGAGCGTTAGTTACACTAATTGACACTGTGTACTTACCTTAATTATTATTACTAATCACTTTACGTTTGCAAAGTTTGATTATCTGTGATAGCAAGTTAAGGTTCAAAGAAATAAACATTATAAATATCTTAGGTTCTTAGCAGCGTATTAGACGAAATATACACGTTTTTTGGTTACACTTCCAACAACAGAACAGTGAAAGCTGCATCAAATTCCAATCAGTAGGCTTTGCTTGCTACGCACAATGATAGAGACAGAAAAATATCTTAAAAATATAGTAAGGTCATTATAACTCGGCCGCTCTGAAGTTCGGCTTCCGAGATGTTTGCGCAGGTACAGTAACTTACCAATCAAAATACGGTGGCCATGACATTGTTTTGTGATGCGCTACTTCGTATTGGCGTAGCTATCCTACCGCCCGCACTCCCCGCTTCCTACCATCATTTTGTCCTTAAAATCGACATCTGGCTGCACACAACTCGTAGCTATATTCAGAGCGGTCGAGTTATAATGACCTTACTGTTAGTGTCGGTTTACAAGCGGGGTATAATACAAATGTGTGTGTATGTGTTGTCAGTACTCGGTGAAGCTGGAGAAGGGCGAGTACACACTGCGGCTGAGCGTGCGACACGACGCGCGCGCGCTGCTGGAGCGGCTGCAGGACCTGCCCGTGGTGGTGCAGCAGCGCCTGCCGCAGCCGCTCGCGCTCGACGCCTACTGCTCGCAGTCGCAGGTACGGGTGTGTGTGTGTGTGTGTGTTACAGTACACGCTGCTGGAGCGGCTGCAGGACCTGCCCGTGGTGGTGCAGCAGCGCCTGCCGCAGCCGCTCGCGCTCGACGCCTACTGCTCGCAGTCGCAGGTACGGGTGTGTGTGTGTGTGTGTGTTACAGTACACGCTGCTGGAGCGGCTGCAGGACCTGCCCGTGGTGGTGCAGCAGCGCCTGCCGCAGCCGCTCGCGCTCGACGCCTACTGCTCGCAGTCGCAGGTACGGGTGTGTGTGTGTGTGTGTGTTACAGTACACGCTGCTGGAGCGGCTGCAGGACCTGCCCGTGGTGGTGCAGCAGCGCCTGCCGCAGCCGCTCGCGCTCGACGCCTACTGCTCGCAGTCGCAGGTACGGGTGTGTGTGTGTGTGTGTGTGTTACAGTACACGCTGCTGGAGCGGCTGCAGGACCTGCCCGTGGTGGTGCAGCAGCGCCTGCCGCAGCCGCTCGCGCTCGACGCCTACTGCTCGCAGTCGCAGGTACGGGTGTGTGTGTGTGTGTGTGTGTTACAGTACACGCTGCTGGAGCGGCTGCAGGACCTGCCCGTGGTGGTGCAGCAGCGCCTGCCGCAGCCGCTCGCGCTCGACGCCTACTGCTCGCAGTCGCAGGTACGGGTGTGTGTGTGAGTGTTACAGTACACGCTGCTGGAGCGGCTGCAGGACCTGCCCGTGGTGGTGCAGCAGCGCCTGCCGCAGCCGCTCGCGCTCGACGCCTACTGCTCGCAGTCGCAGGTACGGGTGTGTGTGTGAGTGTTACAGTACACGCTGCTGGAGCGGCTGCAGGACCTGCCCGTGGTGGTGCAGCAGCGCCTGCCGCAGCCGCTCGCGCTCGACGCCTACTGCTCGCAGTCGCAGGTACTGCCTTGGGTGTCACACGGCCGCTCGGTGGCTTGGGTGTCACTCTGGTGGTCGCTAGTTATGTAACGCTATAACAATGAAGTTGACATTGTTTATGAAACGATACCTTTAATATTAACACTACAATTTAAATGTTAATGCAATCGTCATAGAGTTCCGTGTTTTATAAATATATGTGCTATTGCAGGCAATAACGGGCGGCAAGAAATTCACGACGGCGTCACTCGCTAGTGGAAACCTACTACCTCTGTACTTCGCGCCACCGCCGGCTGATAAGTGAGAATTACACTATTTTGTTTGCTGCGTTGTAACTATACTCCAACTTTTAATTCGATTCAATAAATTGACGTACGCTAATGTCACTTTTCGAAATAATGTTGCCAGCTTTTCAATAATAGTGATTACTCACACGATTAACGAAAGATGTTTTGACGATTTAATTTTATCGAGTCGATGATGTGTGTTAATAAAATATAATTAAAAATCAGAGAACAATACGGAAAGGTAAAATTATATAGTAAACAAAAATATTAAACACCGGTGCATACATGCTTTTAGTTCATACATGCACTAAAAGCGCTTAAAAATAAAAAAATCTATTGAAAAAAATTATAATTGTTAATTTCCTTGTTTAGTTATTGATCCTGTAATAACTTCATACAGTATTTTAGCGATTTGCTAAATTATGCGAAACGATTATACTCCGATTAATGTTTTTATCAAATCGAATCATTTGAGTCTAGGTTACATCAGTATTTTTGTGACAATAAAAAACGGTAACACTGTAAATGTCATTTTACTGAATCGAATTAAAAGTCGGAGTGTATAATAATTATTACGTGAAATGATGGTTGAATCGCGTATTCAATTTGAGTATCGCGCGGTGCTTTTGATGACTGAACATAATACTATTTGTTACTTATGAATTTCATAAAACGATTATGTTTCAATGCTAATAATGGCCAGTTCAGTATGACGCGTATGACGTAGTCTATTGTTTACTGCAGTCGTTGCTTGTGGTTGCGTGGTCAGCATCATGTGCGGCGCGCGCTCATATTACTTTTAGGTATCGCGCCGCTACAATAGCAACGTATGCGCTTGCCTCTACAGTGCTTATGCTCATTCCGATTTATTCATCAACCCCCCGGCATCTTGCAGACTGGGCCGCTCAGCCGGCGCGGGCCACCTGCTAACAGGCACGGTGACGTTCGCGCGCGACGAGTTGGCGCGCAAGGTGGACTGCTACGCGCTGGCGCTGGCGCCGTGCGAGCCGCGCCGCGCCGCGCCGCGCGCGCCCGCCGACCGCGCGCCGCACGACGACTACATGGACGCGGCGCGCGACCTCGCGGTCGCTTGGCTGCCTAAACTTGGTATGGTTTGATGTACTGTATGTGGAGTTTGTAACTGATTGCTGTGTGTACAATGTACATAGTGGATTGTTTTGAAAGTGTCTTCATAGTGCTAATAGAAGCTAAAATTGTAAAATATTGTTTTTAAGGTTATTGTCTGTCTGTCCGGGTATCATGCTGCACGCAAAAATACTCAATGAGATTTTTTTTATGTCTGGATTGCGATTAAAGCATGAATTGATAGTGTTTTAAACTGGGCATAGACAGTGACGAGTATAACCCAATGGATCTATTGCATCGGTATAAAAAAGATCAAGTATGTTTTGTTTCGCTTTGCGTGCCGATTATTCAAAGAAATCACTTACCAACACAAACGTGAACTGATCGTCGAATTCCTTATTGCGTCAAATACAACGGTACTCTCGACCTCGCTCACCTGTTGTGTATAATATAATTATGTTTGGCAAAGGGAGATCTCCCGCCAGGCGAGACGACATGCCTGGGGGGCGGCCGAGGCCCCGAGTGAATGTACTCGAGGCGTGGTATATATGCCAGCGATGTAGAAATCTTTGATAGCGCGTTTCAGGCTTCGGTGACGTGACCATGTGACGTGTGCGCGATGTCGCCACATATGTTAATGTATAATTGCTTTTTACAAAAAAAATAACCGACTTCAATCTTGATAAGTAGAGATAACTCAAAAACTACTCGCCAGATGGCGCTCAATTCAACATGTAAGTGTAAAGTTCTCGTCACTACAAATTAATGAAGCCCAAACACTAGATAACTGCAGTAAATCGTTGAGGAGTTCCCTCGACTGTCTTTCGGCTTCATCAGATCGACTCCAGATCTTCATGAAATGGTAGCGCTTTAATGTACTTATGATAACATGAACAAACACACTAGTTGTCCATACAATTTTCGAAAGTTCCCCTCGATTTCTCTGAGATGCCATCATCAGATCCACTGGTTTCCTTATCAGGGGACCCCACTGCGCATATCTACTTTACAACAAAAAAATATCAAAATCTACCCATAAACGACGAAATAATCGCTGAACGTACATAAAAAAAGCATATATACGGTCGAATTGAGAACCTCCTTCTTTTTTGAAGTCGGTTAATAATTTATGTGGTGGTTATGTTGGCAGAGGGCGAGAAGCTGGAGCAGGCGTACGCGGAGGCGGCGGCGCGGTTCCCGGCCGCGCTGGCCGTGCACGTGGCCTACCTGCACGGGCTCGACGCGCCCAACGACCCCAAGAAGTAACTATCCGACCGTTGTTTGTTACGAGTATATACACTTCAGCCCTTTTACTACTGAGCTTAGTAGTGATGCTGAACTATCGATAGTGTTACACTATCGATTGTTGATCTTGAAAATCAGTTAGGATATCGATATCGATAGCCGATAGTATCGATACTATCGGCTATCAAACTTAAATACTATCGATAGTATCGATATTATTGCAGATAACCAATAGTATTACCATAATTTATACTATCGATACTATCGATAGTATCGATAGTATTGATTATTTCAATACTATCGATAGTACTATCGATAGTCTCACTATTGCCACACTATCGATAGACTATCCATAGTCTATCGATAGTAGACTATCGAGCGGCATCATTAGAGCTTAGTCTCTCCTCATGGAGCAAGACCGCCAGGCCCTCCTTATTTTCTCAGAAATAATTCATCATAAAATGTATGAAATCACGTAGTGTTAGTGTATACCAAGAGCATAAGCATACCTGCTAGCTTGGGCCGACGAAATTTTTTTTAGTATTGGCCAATTCAAGTGTTGGAAGTTTTCATGCCGCCCAAAGACCTCCGACGTGGCTTAACGATTGCGATGCAATATCATTTCATTTGTTTCGTTGTGCAGGTTACCGAACGCGGACGAGGTGCCCGACGTGACCGCGGCGTGGTGCGAGCACATCGTCAACACAGCCAACAAGGTCGGTCACACATGTTACATACTACTCCAAGGTCTAGGTAGGTACGAATATGGTCAATCCATACTAATATTATAAATGTGAAAGTGTGTTTGTTTGTTTGTTTGTTTGTTTGTGACTTTCACGTCGCAACATGGCTATTTTATGATATAGTTTATGTGTGTAGAGATAGTTGGAAGGATGGAGAATGACGTAGGCTACTTTTTACCGCGGAAATACATCTCATTCCCATGGGAAGATCGATGTTTTGATAATTGCTAGATATTTAGTTCCGGATGTTGTTAATAGATGGCGTTAGTAAAATTCATTTGCAACTTCTGAATCACGTTATCAAATACTACATGTATCGTTAATTTACTTAAGCCATAGGTAAATGTTATAACTTATGTTCCAGTATAAACATATAGGCTACTTTTTATCCCGAGAATCTTACGGGAGCAGGACCTACGCGACAGTGACTGTTACCTACGGGTCCCGAAGCGAAGCGCGGGCGGTTCTCTAGTATGGAGAATATGGAGATGGGCTTTAGCAACTTACATTTGTCATTTGGTCCGTTACAATGGTTACAGATTACACTTACACCCGGAGGTCCGAAAAGTCCTCCTCGAGCGCTTGACCGAAAAGATGGTTATATCGTTCTTAGTGGGGGCATTTTTGTGCCTCTAGTCTAGACTAGTATAACGTAAAGGGCCGTGCGTGCCGTGGAATTGATTCGATAAATGAATTGCAGGTGATAAACCAAATAGACCAAGACAAGTTGCTGGCCTACCTGGGGATGAAGAACGACGTGCGGAGCGATGCCGCCAAGATCAAACAGTAAGTGGGTGTAGAGTCGCACACAAATATCAGCTTTCCGCCCCTGTCATTATGGTCCATTTCAGATTACCGGCGAGAATTTAAATGCTGTAAGTAATTTTACTTACAAGCTAAATTGAACTATGAGCATGAGTTATATTTGTTTTTAGCGTTGTGTGGCTATGGGTTTATTTATTTATTTCTTTATGAATCTGACATAATATATGATGGCGTGATTAAGTAAACATTGTGTTAAGTCTACTCCCGTTCAAATATTTGTGAAAAATTAAAAAGTACACTTTAAATCACAACTATAGTATAAAAGTGTGTTTTAGAGTTCAAGTGATTAGTGCAAGTGTTATCTCGAAGAATTGTACAGGATTTTACGAAATTAATTACAAGAAAGTGAGAAACCTTAAAACAGTGTTTTTACATAAATCCTTGGATGTAATCTTAATATAGTGAATTGCGTACACTTCAGTGATGTTGTCTAACAAGTGAAAAGCGGGTGGTAACGCATTGGATTTTTATATCAGTTTATATTAGACTTTTTCTTCAAATCACGTCGTTAAATTTTTAAAACAAGATAACTAACGCCATCTCTTAACATATTGTATTAACAAAAACAACGACATCTAGCAACTACTCTTGAAAAATTTGTATCGGAATAGCGACATCTTTTGGCGAATAGCAAGGGGGAAAAAAAGATCAATCGAATATCTTCCTTTTCTTGCTACATTTCGAACACACAGAAAAAAAACATGTCTTTTGAACATATCACATTACGGAGAAAAAGGAAATCATTAGTACATTTGAATAAATCGGACACAAACATAAATATCGACAGCTTAAACCTAAATATATCAAATACAAGCTATATCAGCCTCCCTAGTAAATCCAATGGTAACAATAATACAACTCTATGCGAAGAAATAGATCGACTGCAAGAACAACTTAACATTGCAAATCAGGAAATTGAAAATTTGAACTCTCAAATCATGCAACTTCAAAAACAACTGGCAGAGTATGAGAAAAAATTAAAGATGTTTAAAAAAATTGGTATTGATGATTTGAACATAAGCAAATTGGAAACACCAATGAAAAAAATCAATAGGGGGTCACGTTTATATCCTCAGGATACCATATTAACACCAACGTTAATACAACCCACAACTTCATCTACCCCTATGTCAATCAATCAAAGATTAGTGAAGAAACTCCTCAAATCAACTGCAAGTCAATATGAACCTCAGCACCAAAAACAAATCAATGAGTCTAGCTCCAGATCGACTGCGACTCAATATGAGATAACGGATTTTAGAAAATCGGATAATAAGAAGAAAAATATTACCGGCAATTCGAATACAGAAGGCGCTGATCTACGAACAAAAAACACGATATATATTCTAGGGGACCAAACTGTTACTGGACTTTACAAACATATAATTAATAGTAGAAATGTAATAAAATTAAACAATTATAATGTATCATCTTTTGTTAAGCCGGGATCTCTTTGTGAAGAAACTTTAAACTATTGTAATAGTTTACAAAAGTCATTGATAGATGGCGACAAGGTAATCATATCAATCGGGGCGAATGACAAAAACCCATTCGAGATTATGAATGCACTCAGTATTTCTCTTAACAAACTGAGACGAGCAAAAGTTTACATTTTACAAATATATAATAATCCCCATTTAAATGAATGTAAATTAAACAGTGAAATAAAGGCTTTGATTCAATTGTATTCTAACTGCAAATTTATAGCTTTAACAACAAAAATTACGAATTATAATATTAATCAATTATTTCATTTTAACTTCTCATTATATCTCGAAAATCTAACCAATATTTTAAACTTTCAAATAGACTCTGACGATTATAATGAAAAATACCTTAATCCAAAAAACCTCAACAAAATAATAAAAAATAAAAATATTACAAACAACATACAAAAAAATAAACCAAACTTACATAAAAAAGGTACGATTCCCTATTATTTTCAGATAATTAGTGCATCCCACCCAAATTTAAAAAAAACCAAAAATGTGAGTTACACCCCTGAAGCAAAAAAAGGCACTATTCCATTTTATTTTTGTAAACAACATAACAACAATATTGACAACGTAACATGTAGTAAACGTACTCAACAGCAACAACTAGCAAGATCCAATAAGGATAAAAAAAAGGTGTCATCAATATCACCATCTAAAATTCCTAAACCTGGAACAATTCCATTTTACTTCTGTAAGGGTGATATATCTGACTTAGACAACCAACTGACAACTGAAAACAAAACATTTTTTCGTCAATAAAAATAATTTTAAATTATTGCACCAAAACATAGCCAGCTTATTGTGTAAATCGGATGCTTTGGAGATCTTGCTTCATGAACTTAAAATACATGATATTGAAATCAACGTACTATGTTTTACAGAAACGTTCATTCAAGCTGGTGATGAGTATAATCTTAAAATAAATAACTATGACCTTATATCAAGTTTCTCCAGATGTAAACAAAAAAGGGGAGGGGCGTGCATACTAGTGAAACAAGGAACTTTAGCTAAAACAGTACCTTTTATAAATAAATTCGCCGTCGAAAAGCATTTTGAATGTTGCAGTGCAGAGATCGGGAACATTATAGTTATCTGTGTGTACAGAATTCCTAACTCAGATATAAATATTTTTATGAGCAACTTAGAAAATATTTTACACTATTTAACTGACTGTAAAAGAGAAAAGCAAATTATTATAACAGGAGATCTCAATATTAATACTTTAGTTAGAAATAAGGAAAGCGAGTTACTACATAATCTTCTGCATAACTTCAATTTACAACTGCACATAAAAATGCCTACAAGGAGAAACACATGCATAGATCACATTATAAGCAATATCAAGGACTCTACGTGTTATCTTTTATATTTAGGAATCTCTGACCACGACACGGCGCAATTGTTGTCATTCCCTCTGAAGAGTCTTAATGAACCCTCGTTGATCTGGTATAAAACATGCAGAGATTATAGCAAAACTAACATTAGTTTATTTAAAAAATACCTGAATAGCCTGACTTTTACAGAGTCATTAAATGAAAATAATGCAGACATAGCTTTCAGCAACTTCCATGACTTATTTACCCTATTATATAATCTGTGCTTTCCAAAAAGGATAGTAAAAATAAATAATTCTTATAAGAGGCCACGCTGGCTCACTCAAGGTATTAGGGTAAGTTCCAGAACAAAAAGAAACTTACGATATTTGTCCTACAAAAACAAAGAAACTAAATGTCAATATCTTAAATATGCTAATATTCTTAAAAAATGTGTAACTAAATCCAAATTAAATATGCACAAAGCATACATGCTGAACTCAAACAACAAGTGTAAGACAGCTTGGAACATTATCCAGAATAGAATAAGTAGAGTTACTAAATTTAATTCAATAAAAATCAAGTGTGAAATTAATAATACAATAATTGACGACCCACAAATAATAGCTGAAAAATTTAATGATTATTATATTGACCTGACAAATACAAATATATCTAATTATTCAAATCTCAATAAGTTATATGACAAATATTACGGAAAAATAATATCGGAAAGCATTTTTCTTAAACCTTGTGATCCAGTTGAAATTTACAACATCATAAAGTCTTTGAAAAATAGTCACTCCGAGGGCTATGATGAAGTTTGCACTAGTGTGTTAAAAGTGTGTATACGAGAAATATGCCCAATTCTGACTGCACTGATTAACAAGTCTTTTGAAAACGGATGCTTCCCATCAAAATTAAAATATTCTAAGGTGATACCTGTGTACAAAAAAGATGATCCTTTGTCAATAAAAAATTATCGTCCCATTACACTGATACCAATCATTTCTAAAATATACGAAAAAGCTATGCATATTAGACTTTTAAGCTTTTTTCATAGACATCAAGTTATTGTAAAGGAACAATATGGGTTTCAGAAAAATAAATCTACTGAATTAGCAATATTTGACCTTATTACCAATGTGACGCACAATGTAAGCTTGAAATACTATAACACTGTATTATTCTTTGACATGTCCAGCGCTTTCGATTTTGTAAGTCATGAACTTTTATTGAATAAATTAGAAAATTGTGGAATTAGAGGACTAGCTCATGATTGGCTTAGAAATTACCTTGACAAACGTTACCAGCAGGTCGATATCACTGCGTTAAATGCAAAATCAATTGCGACATCATATAAATCGCGTTTTAGGCATAATGCTTGCGGAGTGCCACAGGGGAGTATTCTTGGACCTCTTCTTTTCCTAATATATGTCAATGACCTGCCCGAAACTATAAAACACAAGACAGTTCTCTTCGCGGATGATATATCCATAAGTGTGGCTACAAAATCTAAGGAAACTCATAACAACGAAGTCAATATGACAGTTACATCAACAATAGAGTGGCTAAAAAGAAATAACTTAAGTGTTAACGTGAAAAAAACAAAACATATACAATTCCTGAATAAAAATGCAATCCCCTTACAATTAGACATCAAATATAAAGACGAAACCATAGATAGTGTAAGCTCTACAAAATTCCTTGGCATCCAAGTAGATCGATACTGTAATTGGAAAGAGCACGTAGAAAGTGTGTGTAGCAAAATTAATAAGTTTGTTTATGTATTGCGAAGATTGAGCAAAACAACTGATAAAAAAATTGCAGTGATGGCGTACCACGGATATGTGGCGTCAAATCTCAGATATGGTATAGTCATTTGGGGCAATTCAACAATGTTAAATAAATTGTTTCTAACGCAAAAAAGGTGCATTCGTGCTATAGCTGGTTTGGCTCCTTGGGAGTCATGTCGTCCCATTTTTAAAGATGTGCATGTTCTTCCTCTACCATGTATGTATATTTACGAAATAGCCAAATTTGTGAAAAAACACCAGCACCTGTTTGTAATAAGTAAGAGATCTCGGCATCCCAATAGATTAGTCATAGAAACTGTAATGAAAACAGGTCTCTATCAAAGGAACTGCTATGGAATGTGTGTTCGTATTTATAATACAATACCGAATGGGTTGAAAGAGAAATCCTTCAATTTGTTTAAAAGGGAATTGTTTGAATTATTACTTAGTAGATGTTACTATACAGTAGAAGATTTCTTTAATGATAAAGACAACTTAACAAAATGACATTAAACTACATTGCTTTTGACATTAATAACTATGATTTTATCTTTTAATATTATTGTTTTTTTATATATCTGGATCTTTTTAACTGACATTTATTAAAGTATGATTTATTTTGTTTTGTATTTGTAAAAGTTAATTAAAATTAAAATTAAGTTTTACCAAATGTTGCATGCTCACGGAAGCCAAATATGTATGGACGAAATTAATTAAGTATAACATCTGTTGTAACCATGTTTGAAGCAATAAATAAATTATTATTATTATTATTATTATGTAATAGAATAAAAGGCGGACTAAAGCGTGCTAAAAGTATTGTCTAGCACTACCTTTGGGTAGTGAGAGAATGTTCACCGTTCACGGACACGAATTCACACGTGACATTGTTGAATAGTGGTTCGCATTCGTTTATTTTATATTTCTTGTTTGTGAACGATGTTTTGTGTGCATTGTTCGAGCGCGCATTGTATGAAGCTTTACATCCGTAGAAAGGTACGACTTATGACGTCATATGTGTGTAACGTGCGATGCAATGTATACAGGGATCAGGAGAAGCAGCGCGGCTACCTGGTGGAGGCGCTGTGCCGGCGCGGCGTGGCGCTGTGCCGCCTGCACGCGCTCGCCGGCGCCGGCGCCGGGGGCGGGGCCGCGGCCGCGGGGGGCGGGGCCGCGGGCGCAGGGGGCGGCGCCGCCCTCATGGACCAGCTGCTCGCCAACTACGCCGACCTGCTCAAGTTCACCGACATCACCGATACTAAGGTAACTGCAGCGGTTTGCGTGGACTTGAATTATTATCGCGCTCGTTAGTTTTTATGTTTTTAATATGCGATAGTCATCGATCTATTGACGTGACAACGTCTTATAAATTGGTTTGCCGGGTGGCACTTCAAGAAACTGCGTTAGTAGCTCCGCTCACGTTACTTATGGTAGCTACGGCGTACACACGTTGGCGTGTTTCAGAAAATGGTACAGCGCCATCTCTGGATAAGTAGAGTAATCTCACTTAGTTGTGACTAATGGTTAATGGTCTAACGGTTAGCAGCGCTAGATGGCAGATGGTGTTACAATGTTTTAAATATAATTCTTTGTATAAATAAATGTTTTAAATTGTTACTATTATTTCATCCTTCTTCCTACTATACGAATGAATATTCACATTAAAATTATTTTACCACTCAAAGTCGTTGTCACGTAAAACTTTCGCCCGTATACCGACTTTACAGGCAATTTTTTTAATACTAGATTCACAATGCAATTCAAATTTTGACGTGTTTTGTGTCCTCTTGTGCTAATAGTTCCTTAAGTCAGCAATAGATGGCGATACAAAAACTAACTAAATCAGGCTAACGCGACCTTGTTTTAGAAGCTTTATGTAAAGGACGATAAAGTCACTTTTTGAATTGGCTCTGAATATATTGAAAAAGGGTCAACTGTGCTGGCGGTAAGGTTGACTATGCAACCACCCTAATAGTTTTATCATTCATGTTAAAATAAGGATGATATGGTGTGTCAGGCGATCCAGTACGGCGTGTGGCACTGGTGGACGCTGCGGCAGTGGGGGCGCGCGGCGCGGCTGCTGGCGCGGCTGCAGGAGGAGCGGCCGGCGCGCGAGCTGGACGAGCGGCTCGCCTGCGCCTACCGCCGCCTCGGATGGCAACACCTGGCCGACTACACGCTGGTACGTGCTGGGGCTGGCGCCTGCTACCTTACTTGAAACTAGTGGTGTTCAAATGCGTTGTACGTTGTTGTGTAGGTGTTTTGTAAGCGAATTGGTAATGGTAATTAATTTATTCAGTGATTAAAATACTTTTAAAGAGCACTATCAGAGGATGCTTCATCGCTCGCTTTGGATTTTGGACGAGTTCTGGACGTGTTCTCTGGTTTTCATTTGTAGAAACAAAATGTCATCTTGTCAAGTACAAATTACCTTAAATATTAGCCGGCACGGCGCTATTACAGAATGATCCTAGTTGGTACTTACCAAGAAAGGGGACCAAAATAAAAATCACGAGCCACTAATCTAGCAAGTGAACGAGTTGGCTATTTGTTAATCCTTACTAATATTATAAATGTGAAAGTGTGTTTGTTTGTTTGTTTGTGACTCTTTCACGTCGCAACATGGCTATTATATGGTATGGTTTATGTGTGTGGGGATAGTTAGGAGGGTAGAGAGTGACGTAGGCTACTTTTTACCGCGGAAAAACATCTCATTCCCATGGGAAGATCGATGTAGATATTTATTTCCGGAGTTGTTAATAGATGGCGTTAGTAAAATTCATTTGCAAGTTTTGAATCACGCTATCAAATACTACATGTAATTTACTTAAGTCATAGGCAAATGTTACAGACTACTTTTTAGCAGAGATTCCTACGGGAGTGGGACCTACGCGGCTGTTACCTACGGGTACCGAAGCGAAGCGCGGGCGGTTCTCTAGTAATTAATAATATTGTTTGTACGTACTTCCAGAGCTCGCTACCGATCCGCTACCCGAGCGGCTACCGGCCGTTCTGAGGGGGCGGGCCGAGGGGCGGGCGCCGCCCCCCGCGCCGCTCCGGCCACGCCCCCCGCCGCTCCGCCCCCGCCCCCCCTGGGACTAGACTGCTGCACATATTGTGACGTGAACTGTGTACCGTGTTCTGTGTGATCAGTGCTTTACTTATGCTACTTATGCTAGCTATGCTAATGCTAGCCGGGTTCTATAGATTTTTTGCGGTCAGTGCGTTGGATATTATGTTCGCTGCGCTCGATATGTGACAACTGCCATACAGAGACAGTCAGTGATGGTGAATTGAACAAATAAATATACTGGTTAAAGTTATGTGAGTTGTGTCAAGGTTTGCGAGGCATTTTGTTGCTGGAAATTCTGTAACTACATAGTTAAGTTTGCGGTATACTCTGGTATGAGTATGGCTGAGTCAGCTAGTACACTATGTCCAGTACGTATAGCCCATAAGTCTTATGTCAACCCATTTTAAACAATTAGGTAGTAAGAGATTGTGTTCGTATAAATGGGTATTGCCAACACTTCCTCAGGACAATATAATTATATTAGAAATTCGAAAAAACGCTGCTAGTGCCTAACCATGATACACGATTTTTACATTAATTGTGAGCAGGACATGGAAATACATAATGAAATATATGTTACAGTGCTCACAATTAGTTTCAAAACGATACTTATATCTACAGAAATACATTTTTCAGGTCGACAACAAAATGTAGTGTATAAAAGTGCTATTATGTAAAGGAAATAAAATCATGGTCTTGTCATGTATGTTACTGATTAGAGTTAGGATAAGTACAGATAAAATTGAAGAAGTTCATATACTTATTTGTAATTAATTGTGACAGTAAGATATAAAAATTAATAATTAATATTGAAGAGTATGTATATGTGCCGAGAGGCTCTTTTATTACTGCATTTCTGGAGGTTTTTGCAAATTTTAAAATATCCATTTATATGATTTTAGTTAGCAAATTTTCAGTGCATCAGTTTTCCACCTCTGCACATTAAACTACTTATTACCGTGGCTTGTAGTTAGCTTATGAATCTGATAGGGTCAGATCTAAAATTATAGTCAAGCATGTATGGAGCTTGGGGATAGATAAGTGTCATATTTAGAGAGTGCATATAAAATTAGGAGCGCGGCTTAGGGTCAACTCAGACCGAGACGCGACGCGACGCAACGATACTGGAAGAGGCCAGTGATTTCGCGCTGCGCCGCGCGTCGCCGCGAGACGCATCTCAATGTTGCGAGGTGCATCGTAAAAGTAGGCAATCTTGCACGCCGCGCGTACCGACGATGCACGGCTGCGTAGCGATGCACCGCGCTACGCCGCGAGGCGTCACGAGACGCAGCGCTGCATGAAGCAACGTATTCTGAATTCTCACAATGAAATGTGTATCTTTTCGTGTAGAAAATAAAGTTCTATTTTGAGCCGCTCTTTGAAAGACTGCGCGCAGCGTCGCGTCGCGTCGCGTCTCGGTGTGAGTTGACAAACGACTATGTAAAAAGCAATGTTGAATTAACGCTCAAATTTAAGAACTTTAAATTAAGATTGTTGCATAATTGGAAAATTTTAGATCATATAGATGCTGTCGTTCACTAAGCTACTGTGGCTGCCATTTGATCACTTGCTAAATATTAAATTGATTGGCCAGATCCCTTAGCATTATTATAGAGCACTATCATATTAGCAGTAAGTGTGTTGTAATATTTAAACCTCAAGGTACTAATATATCGAAGAATAAAATGAAATCATCTTATGAGAAAATTGATTCAAAAGCACCAATTGAAGCGAAGATTTCATATTTTAATGATCAATAGGCAATTTTGTAATGTATATATTTAATGAATTGTGGAATTTTTATACTGAGACTATGCATAGTTATATGAAATAATGGAAGATTTTGTTGTATAACAGTACAATCATAATTATGTTGTTGTATTAAAATATAATGTGATTGAAGAAAGCAGTAGAAAAGTATATTAAACTGTTGAAATATTCAATACTTGCCACAGTTTTTAAGGCAGTACAATTAGGGATGGATGTGTAAGAGTCAGTAAAAACGTTTGTAAACCAAACCGCAAGTAACAGCTAGTCTGATAAGAAGCAATGTCAATATAGCTTGCAACCTGCCAGTTTTACTTTAGATAGATAATTATAATTAGTATATTGCAGTACAATTGGGTTGTTGACATATTTTAGAATATATTTTACTGTGTAGATTACATCTTGGTAAATACGGAAAAAGAATTATAATAATGAAATAATATCAATTTACGAAATTAAATGACAAAATCATTTTCAACCAATACCTTACTATTCGCCACAGAACTTAGATTGACGTCATGAACCGCTAGTTGTCATTCGTAACCTGTCAAAAGTTATGATATTGTTTGACAATGTCTGTCACTGACAGATTAACGGTTCATGACGTCATGCGCGTTGAGTTGTTTGAGGTCACATGATAAGGAGCATAAAGTGCCACCAACTTATCTCTGAACTGGCAAAAATTAGAACTAACGCCGCCGCGTTAAAAATCATTCATAAGTACTAGCCGACCACGATAATTAGGCGCATGTCAGTTAAGACGTCATTGGAAATAGGGATGGGAATATGTAGTACATTCTGCAGTAGTACCAAAAGTACCATGGTGAATGTTTAATGGAGGTACAATTTTTTTTATGGAATTAAGATAGCAAACGAGCATGCAGCACCACCTTCCGCTGCCGCCCATAACAACTGTGACCGACCCAGAACTAGACTCAATGAGTCTCGTTCTAATTCGGTCACACATGCGTTGCTACTCCTGAGGACTGAGATGGTCGCCTCTAAAAAGTGTAACCGGCACCACACCTTCCTATCCGGAACACAATTGTTCTTAAAACAATTATTATACGGTAGGAATGGTACAAAGTACCGTGGCGGGCGGTGGTACTTCCCCGGGTGAGCTCTAGGCCCTACCACCTGTACTTGGTCAGTTACTGTACCTGCGCAAACATCTCGGAAAACGAAGTTCACATCAGCCTAGTCTAAATGACCTTAATGTACAATTATTGTACACGACTGCGCCTCACTAGGGGACGCGCGGGGCTAGAGCGGGGTGGGG